>KK121202.1:180632-313753 GCA_000611955.2 Stegodyphus mimosarum
TTGGGGGGGCCTGGGAGAAGTCGGGCTGTCACCTGTACGGTGCTCAAGGCTCTTGCAATAAAAGGCTCAGTCTTGCGCTCCTTGCTACGATGAATTTAATGGCCTCCTTCTGATGTTACTGCTAGACGAATAAGATAAGTCACAACAAACACAGAGTCGCATGCGAGTCGTATGGCACGGGTTGCCGAGCACTGGTCCAGACGCATATGATTTCAGGCTCAGTAAATTAAAACTGAAGGCCAAGGAATGGCTTATGGAGCAAAAAGGAGTCCTAAAATGCATCGTTTTAGACTTTCGGTGTATAAAGTGAGATCATGTCAAAATGAGGAAGCTAATTAATTTTGATGCTTTTCTGTTCCTTCACCCATCATAGAAGCATATATAATTTCAAATAGTATTAATCGGTTGTGGCGAAAATAAATCATTTCATACCTTAGATGCATATGCAATATTCTTTGTGTGAGATTTTAACACTCTGAATAGCAATACTAATGGCCTAATTCGGATTTCTGTAATGAATTAAAGGAATTTCTTAATTTTTCAATGCATGATAGAGATATGGAATTCTGTGTGCATCCTACACGTTGTGTCTGTTAGTATTATGCCTCTTGCACTTATTATGATCGTAATTAAAAATTTGCATATTGATCTTCTAGTTGTCGTTCATTCGTTCAAACAATTTAGTATTCTAACGATAAAAGGTAAAAAACGAAATCAGTTTACTAACGATTGTAAATAATAGTAAGTATAACAGTTGTAAAATAATAGTAAGTATAGCAATTGTAAAATAATAGTAAGTTTAGTTCCAAGCATATTTACAGGGTTAGTAATATACTTTCGAAATCATTAATAAGCAGTATGTAAAAATGAGCAGTACGTTATAATGAAGAAAAACAAAATAATTTATTTTAAATCCCTGAATTATCACCACGAACGTCTTTAGCTTAATTTGTACTTTAATGTTTTAATTTATTGGGCTGGTAAGTAAGTAATTTCGGTTTGAACAAATTGATAGAGATATATTCATTTCGTCATTCTTCTGTCAATCTTATATTTTTTTTCCTCTTTGAGTCTTGGTAGCTGATACTTTTATATGCTATAGTAATATACACTGGTTATCATAAATCAAGGAAAAATCACAAAAATAGCGATAACTTCCTCAAAAATAAGCCAAACCATGTAAAATTTGAATATGTTGCTAAGTAAGAGCAGCTGAGTAAAATTGCAATATGCAAATTATCGGCGCTGCACTCGGAATACGGCATCTGCGAGGAGCGTAAAAGTCTATGTTTAAGAGCAAGCCCACGTATTTCACTGTGATAGTCACATCAGAAATCCGAGATAGCCAATTCGTAACAATGACCTCCAGGCATCATTTGCCTGCAGAATTACGATAGAGAGCCATTGGGAGACTAGAGGCAGGAGAAAGTCAAACAAAAATGGCCAGATGGCTAAATGTGAGCCCTTCTGTGGTTCTGTGGTTCTGTATGACCGATATTTGACATTATGTGCCCACAGGAATAGAACCGCTACTCCGGCTCTTCTTAGATCCTCCCTTGTTGCAGCCACCGGAAGGTTGGTGTTCACGTCAACTGTGCGTAGAAGGCTTCACGAAGGTGGTCTGTATTCAAGGGCCATTTGCGTGACTCTCACATCTTGGCATAGGAGGGGCCGTTTGCAATGGACACGACAAAATGTCCGCTGGACGCCTGATCAATGGAGGGCTTTTCTTTACGGATGAGTTCAAGTTTAGTCTAGAAAGCTACAGTAGGCGTTATTTGATATAGAGAGAACCTGGAACCCGTTATCATCCATCAAACATCTGTGAAAGAAATGCATACGGAAGAGGCAGTGCCTGTGTTTGCGGTGGCATCTCTTTGGGTGGACGCACAGACCTCCATGTCTTTCCAAGGGGAACAGTGAATGCTCAGGTTTATAGAGCTGACATCCTTGATGCTTATGTGAGGTCATATGCCGGGGCAATAGGTGATGCTTTTCTGTTACAGGACGACAACGCAAGACCACACAGGTTCGCATCGTAGATAATTATCTTCAACAGGAAAAAATTATGCGCATGCAGTGGAGGGAGACGTCTAGCTGCTCTCAATCCGCCCCTTCAGACACTTGCCGCGCTTGCAACTGCCTTGCAAGAGCAATGGCTTTCGCTTCCTATGAACTTATAGACCGCATAATTGAAAGCATCACATCACTGTATGTGCTGTATTGCTTCTAGAGGCGATCATATTTCCTATTGAAGGTACTTTTCCTATAGTAAACGGACACCTTCGATTTGTTCATTTTATACATGTGATAATTTCGGTACTACCATAATTGTCTGGTAATTTCTTTTTATGTTATTTGATACCTTACTATGTGTTGTGTATTGTTCTAATAAAATTCTACATGTAACGTTTTCAGTAATCGTAAGTTTTGTGATTTTTCCTTAATTTATGATAATGAGTGTATGTTCGAGTGTTCACAACTTATCTCAAGCCATAACTGAAAGAAATTCACTTAATACAATGAATCAATATTTGCGACACGCATTTCAAACACAATGCAGTCGACTAAACTCATTATCACTTGACGATGAAAAATAGACAATCTACAACACCGTAATCGAAAATCGCCATGGACCAAGTATGATGAATCAGCACAAATCATATCGAATGCTAAATCGCTTCAAAAAAGATCATTCTGGGAATTTGATGGAAATAAAAGTGTATTTTGAGCTGGTTTAAACAACCAAAAGATCATCTCAGATGTTTACTGCCAAAAACTTTTGAAATCGGAAGAAGCTAAGGGATAAGGCTAGAATTGGCAAATCACAATTGAAGCGTGTTTTTCGCCAAGACAATGCAAGACCTCACACATGTTTACTAATATATACGAAATTATTTCAGCCTGATTGGGAAGTGATGTCGTACTCCTCATACAACCTCGACCTTGCTCGATCGGATTTTCATTTATTTCGAAGTTCACAGAACGTCTTAAATGCTGAAAATTTCAATAATAACGATGAACTTATATCGCATTTAGATGTATGCTTTACTGATACAGATCAGAAGTTCTGTGTGGGTGGAATCATGAAGTTATCAGTAAGATACTAATTAGTTATCGAAGAGAAAGGCAGTTATTTCCCTGATATAAGTTCATTTTTTTTGGCATAGAAAAAATTAGTTTTTTTTCCCACACTAGAAAACCAAAATTAATTTTTTCGCAAGTGCATATCATATACCTAATTGCTATAAATTATGGTTGACTTAGTGTACAAAATATGTTAAAAATTATTGGAGGCATTTTCGTTTCGTTTGTACGATTTTCTGCTGATATAAAAAATAATGGCTTACTTTGTGGACCTCACCACTTACATCACGTGACTTACTTACTCCAAGTTTTTAAACGAGATTAATATATATTAGTTTATTTATTATTATTATTGGTATAGTACCGAAACTTTTGTTACATTTGACGATTTTTTTCGCAGCCGCTATTTTTTTCTTTCTACAATATTTACTTTATTCTTTCACTCAGCTTAATGTTTCCACTAAATATATATGCCTTTCAGGTATTATCGAACATATGTGCCTTAGAAAAGTCAGTAGGAAAAAAGGCTAGATATTAAACGCTATTCAGTTTAGGAGCATTTATACACATGTACTTTCAGATTTGAGACTCAGAAATTTGCGAAACTATTACGTTTGAAATTATATAACATGAATAATGCCATCTATTGATAACTAGTGACACATTATTCAATTGAAATTAGATAACATGAATAACGAGATCGCTTGGTAATTAATGAAATTTGATTCAGAGAAACTTCACTAAGTATCATTAGCGGGTTCATGATTAATAATTAAACAGAGCTTTTAGTTTCATAAAATTAGAAACATTTTACATTGATACATTGTATAAATTTAGTACATAAATTATATACATTTATGTGAACTATCTTTTTTATGAGAACTTAGTCTGGTATCATGGCGTCAAATGACAAAACTATTTTAGTTGGTAAACCGAAATAGTTTTTCAAATCTCTGAAACTGAAGAAATGTTTAGACCAATGAATAAATCTGAAATTTGGTATTTTCAAACCTCATTGGAAAATAAAAGAGGCAAATCGACAACCTTATATTCGACGTAGATTTTGTAAAATCCCAATCGATTTCGAGGGCAAAACGGGTCCTCCTTCATCAGGAGCAAAATATTCTGCAAAAGCAAGAAAGCAAATGTCGATCATATTTATATACTACAGGCGACTAGTGCAAGAGCCGATAGCGCCATCTGTCGGCAGAAATAGTAAAGAATGTAAATAGTAACGAAATAGTATATCTCTTGCGTCTCATCGGAGAAACCCATTTTTGGTTACACCAAAAAAACTCAGAAATATTTCCTAACCACGCTTTTGATTTAAATAAACAAGTCATGATACATATCTCTAACGAGGCAAATATTTCGAAAACACTGTTTTCATTTCATGTAATTAAGTGGCTCACGAGCTATCCAAATATTGTTTAGTATCTAATTAATGTGTTAATGCGTAATAACGCATTTGTGGAAGAATGATCGCAGCGACAACAAAAATGTTCTGCTCCAATGTTTTGCGGAAATTTTCCTTGTAATACTTTTTTATTCTTAATGGTCTTTTCAACTTGTTACATCTTTCCAAATTACGCTTTGCTAAATAATCATCCAATAATGGACATGTCACTCAAGAATTTTTTTTCCACAAACCTGTTGCATTTCCACCCACGAAGTCTCTACTGGATTGACTGCAATGCAGCAAGTACATTCCGCTGGTATTGCTTTGATTATTTTCTGTTCGATTTGATACGCTGTTGATATTACAGATGTAATGATTAATTATTGCCTCAGAATTTGTCAAGAAGCTTTGTAAATTCTGTAAAGCTCAAGATTATATAAGATATCATTAATTAAAATTTTGGTAAATGTGCATAAATACTCCTTGTAGGCTCTAATTTGAACGTAATATTTCTCCATATGAATATTTTACACGCTAACATGCATGCATAAATATGGTGTTCAGAATTTTATTAGCAGAAATGTTCAAATTCGAAATTTACAACGTTATTCAATTCTTAAATAGCATCTATATTTTTTGCAAATGGCATTAAATTTCTTTATCATAGAAAGGATTTTTAAAACTTATACTTTTGGGCATATTTTTGGGATAATTTTCTATATTATAAAGCAGAGCTTTCTTTTTTTTTAAATTATAAGGATTATATGGAACGATTTTATAGTTGGATTATTTGCTCTAGAGGCTCTGCAGGGAATTTTTATTTGATACTTTGCTTATATATATTTGGATATTTTGTATGAAGGGTTGTATGGGAAATTTTTACTTTTGTTTATTTTGCTAACAAGTAACACCTAAAAATATATATAAACTTAAAATCGTATTTTACATGATTAATTTATTAAACTCGAATCATTGATTGACAGCAGTCATTGAAATTACTATTTGATCAATCAATCTTTTTGATGTATTCTGTGAAATCCCGATCTTAAAAAGAAGTTACAAGTAAATGATGAAGAGCTGGATTATAGAATAAAAACTTTTATATTTACTATACATGCGGAATGCATACTGTAATTAAATATTACTCTAAAAATAATATGTATGTAATAAAAATTGAGATGCGAGTGGTGTTAAATATTTAAATAAAACTTACTTAAAATATTAAAAAATATAACTACTTTATATCCGGTCTCTTGTCTGATGACGCAATACGAAATATATTTTAATTATTTGTGACTTTGTTATAACTTAAATACATTCAACTTGGTATACTCCCAAGCTTGATGTATTTTGAAGCGTTCGTTTACTGAAGTACCATCGTATATAAATTGTATATAGAGTCATAAATAATTAAAATAACTCCTCATTTCATCATCATAAAGTACAGCAGGTAATAAATATTATATTCTATAATATCTTACCAACCCCTGGAGTTACATGCATTGACTTAATATTATAATAGTTTTGATTCGAGAGGGGCATAAAATAACGAACCAAGTTTCTACTGCCAGAAATCTACTGTGCCGGTGGTAATGCCAGTATCATGTTCTACTCAACGGTAATGGTTTCGGTCCCGACGACCAGAATATGACTTCGACAGTATTCTCCTCTGTCGTAGACTTTGTATGCTCTGCAATGGTGACTCTGTGTCACTGTGAAAGCAGTCACTGTGATTTTATTTACAATTTCTTTATTAGCTTGATTTTAAAGCTAAATCTCATAACTAACATTTTCTCCGGTAAGGATTTATTTAAATAAAAGCCTATTTAATTTTTTTCTTTAATTTATTTTCTTCCTTTTAGACCCAACCACATATTGCCAATTGCATTATTCAGTTGAAAAATAACCCTTTTACTTCCAAGAATTATATTGCATTGGGAGGATTTATTTATTTATTTTGACTAATGGTTAAATTTAAGCAACTTTCCTGTCGCTCTCCTTTTCACCCACGTTTTTCATGCCAGAATATAAATCAGATTAAGGAAGAAATGAGTGAAATTTAAACGAAGGTTTTTACAAGTTGATTTTAGATTGTATTCTGCCTTTTGAGGCCACTTTCTTACTGAAACTTATGAGCGATTTGATTTTGTGGGTCGATTGATTAAGTGCTTCTAGCCATTAGACTTATCCCGCCGGCTTTTACAAGCCAGAGCCTTCCTGCATGTTACTTTATCCTGTGAGCCGTTAGGCTAATCTAATTAGTTTTTATTTTAACTTCAACATAACTTTTTTTAAGTTAAGCCAGAAATGTTGGCTTATGTTAACCCAAGTGGGGTCAACGGTTATCTTTTTCTGTGCGAATAAAAGGGCTATTTAAATCTCTCTTCTTACTTTGCCTGCCTGCTGGTTAAAGGTAAGAGGATAACTCTTCTACAGTCTTCCTAGAATTCCTAAGTTTATGTTAGCCAAAAATACGAGACTCTATACTCTTCTGTTTTATTTCCTGATGTTAAGCGGTTCCAAGACAATTCTGCAGTATCTCAAACCCTGTTGTCAGTACTTGTAACGACATAAATAGACTTTGATGTTAAGGAAGTAGAGTAAGGCAAATCCTTCGACAGGGATTATTTTCCATTTGCTAAAATACGTTCCATGTTCCTTATCAATTACTTAAAACAGAATATTTACAAACCCCGTATCTGAAAAGTTCAGTTTGTTCACACATTATTTTAAAAAGCTAACATATTAAAATTCTTTAAAACAAAATAAAATCCCGCTGAATGGAATAATTTAAACATAGCTTAAACAAAACTCTGACATGACCGAAGCTTCAGAGAAAAATATCTTTTATTCAATGAATCCCAAAATCCTCTGTGAATTTATACACTTTGTGTTAATTAACTAATTTTATTATAATTTAAAGGTGCACTTTTAGACTTCTCGTTGGCCCTTACCAGGACGCAAATAAATGAGCATATTTAAGGCTAAGTTCTTACGTGTTTTAGAAATAGAGCTTCTGGCAGCGACGTTCGCAGTTTTTACTTTATCTCCTCTAGCTGTGTTAAATTAGTATTCCAGCATTAACAAATTCGCGGAATTAGAATTCTGAAAATTTAGTTCTTGTAATTAGAAGTCTGAGCTTACGCTTAATTAGGCCTGTTATATTTTTAGTCTCCAGTTACGATTCCATTTAAATTCGTTAATTAAATTTCCTGCAAGTATGCAAGTAATATCTGCAAGTGATCGAGTTTGTACGCACTTCAGTACTTTCACAGACGGAGCAATAACTCATTTGTTAGTATAAATAAGGTATTAAAGGCTAAAAGACTTTAGACCCTGTATTAAAGTTAAATTTAATACAGGGTAGTGCCCACCAAACCATATTTTTTATCAATAGTTTTTGTTATTCAGTTGTTAGAGTATTGAATTTTGTACTCAAAGAAATATTTTCTACATATTGCATGTAAAAATATCGGATTATCATGATTTACACTTAGATATTCATAGTCCATTCACTGACAGAATATATCAATTAATATGAGACACATACCTGTCATTTAAAACACTTGGATAATAAATATGTACATATAATTATTCTGTATATTAATGGGTCAATAAGATGTACACATGTCAGTAATCTACAAAAAACTAAGGATAAATTTGGAAGAAGGGGAAAAATTATGAAACTTATCTCAAATTAATTTTTGCCCTACTGTGGAGAAATCTGTTAGCTGACATAACAGTTATAATAGCAATAATCATTTCGGAAACTAGGTTGTTTATTAAGTACTGAGAAATTTGTTTTAATTGCACATTTTCAAACGTATCTTTCCAATCTGATTGTTTAAATATATTTTCTTTATACTGTTGCTTGAGTATGGGTTTGTAATAGACTGAATGCACGCAGAACCGATGATAACCTGATGAAATTTACTTTCTCAATAGATGCACTTGACAGTTCTGGAACATTCCACAAAAATACTCGTAAGCTTTTCTCAGTAAGACAGGGCACAATCAGTAAGTTACCACTTAAAACTGCTAAGAATGTTAAACACAACGCAAAACACAGTGCATCTAAAGAGAGCAGCTCGCACGGAGATCACGCAATATTTCTAAATCGATTCTGATCTACAAACTGAGAACTGATGCTTTTTCCCGTCTACTATAGTTTCCTCCCAGACGCCGAGAAATCTGCAGTACCTTCCATTTCTCAAAATTACTGGAAAGCATATACGTTTAAAGTCACATACAGTTAAAGTTACATATAAGGATCAATTACAGTTATCCAATTACAATACTAGTCACAGTTAGTTATAAAGCGACCAGACCAAAATATCGCCAAGATTGGTAACTTTTGACGACTTTTTGCCAAATTTGGGAAGAAAAATTAGTCACCAAACAATTTGCCAGATTGGCGGCATTTCTGTAAAATGGCGAGATAGCTATTTAACTCAATGTTAAATAGAATTGCCCCTGTAACCTTATTTTTCTGGCGCAACTTCGTCTCCGCCTTTAGGCATTTTACGTGACATTATAAGAAAGATACCAGTATAACAAAACGCAAGCAATGAATTAGATGTACCGTGCAACTAATTTTCAAAATTACCTCATTAATGGAATATTGCTTTATTAGTTAACAAACTATAATTTAATACCAATAAAGAATCAGTTGTTCTCTTCCTATAGAAACATTTCATATGCTTTATTGCATTTAAATGAAATATAGAATGTCGAAGGAACATTTTTTTTTACTTTATGTTTTGCAAAAAGTATTAGTAATACTTTGTTTGTAATAATATGCTCAAATGGGATCCATTTCCTTTTTATATGAAAATTAAACTTACTATGGGTCACCGTGTTCTCCGAAGCTATTTCACCTAATTATTTACCTAATATAACTGACTCTATTTAGTGCAATTTTTGATTTAAATGCTTTTTAACTGAACAGCCGTGTTTGTCAAACCTTTTAACGACCTTCACTTGAAAGAAAAGCAAAATAAAATTCTCTCATTAACTTAAATTAGTATTGATGATATCAGTAAATCAAACTGCATGATTTTTATCGATGTTTCTGAAATCGGAGCAGAGAAGTCATTAAGCATTCGGTTCTCAGTTCATTAAGATGAATTCCCCATTTAGGTGATTTTTGATTTTACTTATCCTGCATGTATTCAAA
Source organism: Stegodyphus mimosarum (assembly GCA_000611955.2). Classification (NCBI taxonomy): domain Eukaryota; kingdom Metazoa; phylum Arthropoda; class Arachnida; order Araneae; family Eresidae; genus Stegodyphus; species Stegodyphus mimosarum. The sequence continues at coordinate 190,295 of KK121202.1, forward strand.
AGCATTGTCTATAAAGATGCTTATCTCATCTTATGCTATAAATCGAGAGCTTCATAAATTCGATTGCCACAAAATTGCTTTTGATGTGATTTATTATAAAAATGAGCCTTTCAGGATTCGCAGAGTATTTCATTTCGATTAAGAGTTGATAAAAAATGAAAAAAATGGGTCAGTTCTATGTCTTCTGTTCTACTGGGCCGATTAGCGAAATTCAACTTGCGTTTTTCATGACTCGAAAGCACGCCTTTGGATGCAGCAATTGTTCTAACATAGATACTTTGACAAAAAAACGGATTTTTTCTCAAATAACATAGAACGTTTTTTACATATTTCGTTTCTAAGAATCAAATTACGCCAGATTGCCAATTTTTGTAAAATTCGCATGATTTGCTTTTAAAAACTTAGCTCTCAAAATTTTGGCTCCTCTATCTTACTTGAATTTCATATTGTTGCTTACGTAAGGGTTCGTAATGGATTGAATGCAAAAGTCGTTAAAAAGTTAATAAAATTTATTCTTTTCACACGAAATAAAAAATATACTAAAATATTTCCTCCGAGATATTCGTACAATATCACAATATCTCAAGCATTAAACAGAATTCAATTCAAAACAGATAAAGTTAATCGTACAATATCACAATATCTCAAGCATTAAACAGAATTCAATTCAAAACAGATAAAGTTAATCCAATCTCCCAACGAATTCCCTACGATCAATCACAGCATTAAGTAAACAAACAGCAGTTTGCTTTAAACAGCTACAACTGCAACTGAGATGAGGTGTTTTAATTCCTCTTTTATAAGCTTTTTAATTATTTACTAGAATATTCTGATAAAACCTCGATCTTTCTCGATATTTGCGGATAAGAACAGTAATTACGCGATATTTATTTATTTAATATTAATTGCATGCGCTCTTGTATTTTTACTTTTCCGACGTAGCTAAATCGTCTGCGTTGCATGGAAGAAAACAATTTTAATTACAATTCTAGATAAATAGCTAAATAAATAAGAAATCCGTAACACTGCCCACTCCCCAAGGACTGCACGTCCCGCGCGGTACAATCGCTTACAGGAAGCCAAACTTAAACTAAGGCATCATTGCAATAATAAACATTACATTACAATAAAAAATAAACTATAATTGCAATAAGTAAATTTCAGCGGAATATATGCTATCAATCACCAAATACAAGTCAAGTGCTATCAAATATTAAATAATATCAAATACTATCAGATACAAAATACAAATCAAATACTATCAAATGCTAAATACAAATACTATAAATACAAAACAAATACTATAAATACAAAATAAATACAATAAATACAAAACAAATACTATCAACTACTAAATACAAATACTAAATGCAAATCAAATATTAAATAGAAAAGGAATCATGGTCTTATACTATTTACGTTACTATTTACGTGGTAACCTGTGGTAATAGACGACTTTAGGCTTAGAGTGTGATGACTTACGGATCCGAACCACGACGTCGTTCATCCCGTTTAGGACGGTGTACGGACCATCTCAAGGGGATTGTAGTTTTAGAGAAAGTCCTTTTCGACGAGTCGGATTCCACAAGCACACCTTGTCTCCGTTGAAACGATGTTCTGTAGCTCTGGTGTCGTATCGGGGGTTCATCTTCTCTGTCGCCAAGTTGATTCGCTCTCGTGCATCACCTTCAAACCGGGCCTGGAGATCTTCAATGTATTCCTCAGGCGATGAAGGTGCATCCAGAGGGCGACCAAACAAAAGATCACATGGCAGACGAAGGTCACGACCGAAGAGTATCTGAGATGGGGAATAGCCGGTAATCTCTTGGGCAGCACTGCAGTAAGCTAGTAGAAACAGCGGTAATTTCTTGTCCCAGTCCTGCTGGTTTCTGGAAACCACTAATGAGGGGTTATTGAGGATGGTTCGATTAAATCACTCTACCATTCCGTCCGACACGGGATGTAAAGGCGTCGTTTGGGTTTGTTAGTGCCGAGTAGCTTACAGAGTTCTTTGATTACTGCTGAGGTAAAATTCCGTCCCTGATCTCAATGTAACTGAAGAGGCACTCCGAACCTGGAAATCCAGTGCCGTATCAACGTCTCTGCTACTGTGATAGCCTCTTGATCAGGAATAGGATACACTTCAGACCACTTGGTGAGGCAATCAGTGACAACGAGGATGAATTTGTTCCCATCAGCAGTTCGTGACCTCCAAATTGTAACGTTGCAGCATCCATCGGCTGCGTTTCTTCGGTCCTTTCCTACCCGCACAGGCATCGCAATATCGACACATCTTTTGGTTCGTCATCCTTTGCATTATTCCAGTAGGAGAGCTTACGAACTCTCTGCAAGGTCTTCAATATTCCGAAGTGACCTCCTGTAGGCCTTCTGTGTAGTTCTTTGAGGACGTCCGGGATCCGGGATCTTGGAAGGAGCAGTTGCTATCGGAATGCCTTTCCATCATCCGATTCGCAGTTCCGATACAAGACGCTGTTTCGAATATGGAGTGAGTAACAAAATGCCCAGTATTGTTTTGTCGTGGGACTATAGCTCGAAATGTCCTGCCAGGTAGGTTTTCTATTTGAGTTCTCCATTAAATCAGTTATGGGTTTAATGTCACGGTCTTCCAGCTGGACTTTCCTGACTTCATTGTCACTCCATGGGTCTGGATCAGCCGATGTTGATGTTGTAATTTGTCGTGTGATCGGATTCAGCAGCTGGTGTTTAGCCTCAACCCTGGAGCAATATCGGCAGTTTTCTGCGCAAAGGAATCTAGACAGGACGTCTGCGTTTCCATGTGATGATCCCTTTCGATGCCGGAAAGCGATTTCATATTCCTGGAGTCGATGTATCAACCTGGCAGTTTGATCTTCAGGACTCTTGAAATTTAAAAACCAGGTCAATGATGCATGATCCGTGCGAAGCAGGAATTTTCTGCCGTATAGATAATGGTGCAAATTTTCTACGGCTTTGACTATGACGAGCAACTCTGTCCTGGTGACACATTAATTCTTCTCCGGTTTAGGCAGGCACTTGCTCCAGTAAGCCACTACACGTTCTTGGCCCTCTATTTCTGGAGGAAACCTCGCCAGCAATTTTATTACTCGCGTCCGTGTCGACAATTAATGGTCTGTCGAGCTGAGGATTGGAGCAGATGTTAAACCTTCCTTCAGATTATTAAATGCATTCTCACATTCTTTTGTCCACAGCATCTCACCATCTTTTGCTTGCTCTCTGTCAGCTTATGAAGCAGGTCTTGTAATGGAAGAAAAATCCTTCACGAATCTCCTATAGTAGGGTCAAAGTCCTAGAAACATTCTCAGCTGGTGGACATTTTCGGGACGTCTCCAGTCTTTAACTGCTGACACTTAACAGTCCTTAACTGCTTAAGTTCTTCAGGATCCGTGCGCACACTTTCAGCAGAGATAACATGTTCGAGGTAAGTCACTTCCTTTCTGAATAATTTGCATATAGCGAGACTGAAGTTCAGAATGGCTTATTTCAATTTCTGAAGCACCTTTCTAAGATTTTCCAGACGTTCTTCGAACCTCTTCCCGACGATGATAATGTCATCCAGGTATATCAGACAGGCTTCCTAGGAAACACCATTTAAAACAGTCCCGATTAGGCGTTCGAATGTAGCCGTTAATTTGTATGTATGTCCTTTTGTGCTTTAGGTAATTATGTGAAGGTACCTGTTTTATGTGTTGTGTGTTTATGTATTTTGCGCTTTTTGTCTTGTGTATTATTTGTTTATGTGTATTTATATGTTTTTATGTGTATTTCTTTTTGCATCATTACTTACCATTATTACTTACCATCTGTAACACCACAGCTTACCTATTTAATCTGTAATACAACCCTACTAAGGCCGTTGTAAGGCCATGTACTTCCCTTTGACAACCTCAATAAACTCCCGGTGCAGCCTTGTCCTACTCCAGGGAGCTATTGCTCTAGTTAGAGGAGGGCATGGGACAGAGGCCTGTTACCTCTGTTAGACACCAAGCGTGCCCGTCCTCTGTAACCTACCTACCTACCTACAAGGAACTCCATTGATGTGTCTCATGATGAAAAGTCCACTACTGCCGCTATTCACTGCAGAAATCTGAAAGCGCTTTAAACTGCAGCTTTTCATTATCTGCTAACCACCGCCCCGTGAGATGGCCACGAATTAGTTTCCCTTCTTCTTGATAGGCGCGGTGTTAACATCCGTGCCTGGGATGTTCTGCAGTTTCTTTGAATGTGCCCTTCAGCACCGCAGTTTCAGCACTTTACGGTCTGTTTCTATCTTTCCAGCACTTTATGGTCTGTCACCAATATTCCGTGTCAAGGCATTCACTTTTCTGGTTAAATCGTCTAGGCGAGCAGTCATTTGATCTACTGGTTCTTTATGTGAGCAGCTCTGATTGGGTGGCGGTCTCTACGAGCGGCTTGCTGTGCTACCTCGAATTTCATGCCGTACACTAGAGCACATTTTAAGTGCTTCACATCAGCCATTCGCAGTGCTTTTGGTATTTCAGGATCCCGAATGCCGTTTATGAAGTATTGCATTGACATAATTTATTTCCCTAGTTTCTGTCGGGCATTCCGAAAAGGTGGGTGGGTCAGCCTTTTAACATCTGTAGCGAGCTCCTGGAGGGTTTCCATAGGCTTCTGTTGACGGGATTTTAACTGAATCCTGCTGTAATTTTTTAAATACTTCTGCGGAAAACGCAGCTCCAGTGCTTAGGACAGAGCTTCGAAATCCAGCCTTTTGTTTTTGGGAAGAGTCTGAAGGATATACGTTGCGTCTGCTCTCAGAGAAGCGGTTATCCTTCAGACAGAAGATGACTAGCCTTAGCTTGGGAGCTTGGGAATCCCATCCATTCTCATCTGCAACTATAGAAAATTGTGCCTTATACAATTGCCAGGAGATCTTCCCATCATATGTCAATAGCTTTACAAAGGGACGAGCAGGCATGGGTAGGAATGTAAAACTATCCGAATTGCTTCCTGCCGTTGCTACGAATTTCCTTAAATTATCAACTTTCGCAACTGCGGAAACCTTGTCATAAATTTGATGTTCGATTTGCTGTTGGACTCTATCATCTATTTGTTCTTTGACAGAAGAAACTTTGTAATCGATTTGTTGTTCCATAGCCGAAATTCTCGCTTCTATTTGTTCTTTGACAAAAGACATCTTTTCTTCAATTTTTCGAACTTTACTTTCAACCGTGTCTATTCTTTCATCCACAACCTCTAATTGATTTTATATTATGCAAGTAACTTTCCTTTTCATCCCTTCTTGTCCTACTTCAATCTTTTCTTGCCCAGCTTTCATCTCCTCTTTAACGGATTTCATTTATCTTGCCTTTCTTCAATCTTTTCTTGAACAGCCTTCAATTCTTCTTTAACAGATTCCTGAACAGCCTTCACTGCATCTTTAAGAGATTCTTGACCACTTCCATCCTTTCTCGACCTACTTTCATCTCTTTTACGGAATCTTTGATCTCTTCTTTAAATGATACTTGACCAGCTGCCATCTTTTGTCAAAATGCAGCAAAAGCAGTGACGAGCTATCTCAATTGTTCTTCCATTGCCTTTGTGAATGGCATTCAGATCCCACTCCTGACAACAAAAATTGGTAAAAGCTCAGAATACGCTGCATAAACCAAATTGAGAAAACGGAGCTATGTGACGTCCATAAGTGGGTGGGACCTAACTTGTGACGTCACAATGTATTCTCGCATTTACGCTACTCGTACTTTCTATTTTCTCCTAAAAATAGAATAATGAATTGTTTGTTATTGTAAATTAACATCAAATTCTTTACTTTAAATTTACGTTTTTGACATTTAAGCTTAGGGATTACTGAAATTAAGTGTTGTGTAGCAATTTTCACGTAACACTTAATTACTTAAGTTTGACTTAAGATTAATTTTCATTATTCTAAATTTATGCTACACAACGTTATTTTATTACGTCGAATTCTTGGTTCTTCTTTTGGCGGGCTTGGCGAGATTCGGATTTTTGTTCCAGTTCAATTCCTCGATTTTTGGACGATATTAGCAGGGGTTTGTGCGAGGGGTAGAGTTTCAGTTTATTCACCCTTTTGGCGAGTTTTGGCGATATCTAGTGTCCGGACCTGACAAAAATCGGGTGCAGGTGGGATTGCGAAGCGGTTGGGACGTCTTCTTTTTGCATTCGGCTGACGAGAAGAATTTTTCTCGGGTGCCTTGGGCATCTTGTTGCTACAACAGAAAGGATGAATTTGTTTTTTTAACGGGGGCTTTATGGCTCCTGTCACTTCTTACTCCATGGCTTCGGAAATAGTCCTTCAAAAATGTAAATGAAATAATTCTGCAATAGAAAAGGAAATGAAAGAAAATTATATTTCCATGCTTCAACTACCACAGAAATAATGTCCTTCAAAATGGAAAGTAAATATTTCTTCGTCAATTCTACCATCTGATGAAGACTCAGTCCGCTTCTTCAATTTATAAGAACAGAAAGCTCAACCCGTCCAAGTTACCTGTGTTCCGACTTGAGTTTCCTGATGGTTCTGAAGTTCGTAATACAGAAGGCTGGATGAAACTTCCAAGTTCCTGCGTACTGGGTTATTCTTCGAATGTTCGGTGTCCGCCAAGCTGCCGTCGAATCCCTTCATCTCCAGGTTCACATCTTCCATCAGTTAAGAAGTTTTCCTTTTTGAACTTTTAATGTTAACTTAAATTCTTAAAGAATTTTTTTTCATCCAAAATTCTCTGGTTTAATTATTTCTTGGAGTTTTTTTAAAAAATTCTATTATCATCAGAATTTAACTTTTTATTTAAATGTTTGCTGTAAAGAATTTTGAAAAGTAGAAAATTTAAATCTTTAATGTTTTTGAGGATTTGTTGATTTAACTGAGATCTGAAGAAATTTGTGAGCAGTCTTAAATTGCTCTAGTTAAAGGTATATTTTTTTTTTCCTCTTATGGTGCAATACTATAGGTACTTAACTCTGTACTTCATTATTTGAATTTTCTCTTGTTCTGGGATAAATAAGGTGTAAGAACCTTACAACTGTTAACTGAAATAGAAAATTTTAATTTGTATCTTACTCATAAAAATAGTTATTACTTAACCAATAGTATTTGAATGGAAGTGGTTATTGTCTAAGATTGCAGTATTTGTGGAAAATATATAAATGTTTAGCTATTTGTTTTCTAAATTAAATAAGGTAGTTCCCGGGGACTAATATAATTTTATGATAGTAAATTTGTTTGATATCAGTGTTTTAAGGAAAGTAATAAACTAAGTTAGTATTATTGATTTCATGTGTTTACTTGAATTTCTGATTACACAACATGGTTTCACCAGTAGCAAGGCTCTTCGGGTTGTTGAAACGAAATTTAAAAAGGTACAAACACAACGCAATTCTTATTTGTTTAAACTGCTAGTATTTTACAATTTAGTATTTAACATAAGTATAATAAATAGCTTATATTTAAAATTACCATGATACAGTAAGCAAATTCTACCACTTATTAGAACGGCAAACAACTTCGAAGTGTCTTATACTTCTATTTCATACACCTTCAGTATTTTCAGACATTTATTATCTTTGCATTTATACAAATAAAAGAAGATTGTTGCAAATTTAAATTCATGTTGTGGAACATTTTAATTTTATCATTTTTACAAATTACCTTATTGCTAGGTAACGATATAATCCCTTACATACCAATAAGTAGACAATCTTTATTATTTTCTAAAAATTTTAAATTTTACATTAATAAAAGAGAAAAATATTTTTTATTGCATATGAACATGATACACAGCTTTCATATCAGTTTCTTAAATTCCTAAATCACATCATATTCTCTGTAGGCATACTAGAATTCTGCACATTAATAAATAAAAAAATATACAATTTTTCACAATCATAGAAAATAAGCTAAGAAAATAAATACTACAAATTTCGAACACTAAGCAATACTTCACTCACATATATTATCAGTGAACTCATATTATCGAACGCAATTACGATAACAAACACTACGTATTAAAATAATGAGGTAAAAGTTACTTATAGGGTCAAAATTTATAGTCTTGCTACTGTTGACTAGATCGTCGGACTGCCGATATTTATCGTAAATCTGAAAACATTATCAACATATCAAACCAAACAATTAAAAATACAATTTAAATTTAAAAAATGTCTAAAATATAATTTACAATTAAAACAAAAATACAAATTTAAAATTCACAAAATATGTATTAAACATTGCACATAAAGTACGTTACATTACTGCTTGACATCACACACAACCTAGCTTTGTCCATGTACGCAAAGATCGGTATCCGCTCGAAAAACATTAAAGAATTGCACAAACTCTGTGTCCATGTACAAATTGATCTATTTTCCCTTCAAAAAATCATAGAATTGCACAAATTCGGCATTGCGCACTGCTTTAGCTTTGCCCATATACACATCGATCTATGTTCACTTAAAAAAATCAGAGAATTGCACAAAATCGCCATTGCGCACCACCTTGGCTTTGCCCAAGTACACATCAATCTAATTTCATTAAAAAGTCAGAGATTAGCACAAACTCGGCATTGTGCACTATCTTGGCTTTGCCCATGTACACATCGACCAATTTTCACTTAAAAAATCAGATAATTGCACAAACTCGATTTGGCGCACAAATTCGGAATTGCGCATTACCTTGGCTTTGCCCATGTACACATCGGCCTATTTTCGCTTAAAAAACATCAAAGAATTGCACAAACTCGACATCGCGCATGGCTTTGGCATTACGCACTATCTTGGCTTTGCCCATGTACACTGCGATCTTTTTTCACTTAAAAAAGGAGACATAGAATAACCTCTGCATTGCTCATATATTTAGAAATCTGCTTTCACTTAAAAAAATCAGAGAACTGCAGAAACTCGCCCATAACCAACTCCATTGATTAGAGTTGTGAAAAAACATTTTTCCAGAAAAATGACACAAGACGAAAATAAAGCTATCAGAATAAAGTAATTACCGAACATTCAAATTGCTGTATTTGACAAGCACCCGATTATTTTACTTATGTGAATAATAATAAATGAAACTTACCTTCAGTCCTCTCCTTTTGTAAAATACATTACAATCAAACTTTTCTCCATACACCACTCAATCACGCTCAATCAAGCAGTTGGAGCGCGATGCTAAAAATCAAGATTCATCCATTCTGCGGAAAGAACCGTATCAGACACACTCGTCAATAATCAAAACATTATTTAAGCAAAAGAATTCTTTTATGTATTTTGAGTAGTTACGGTTATAATTTTTAAATCATGCATTCAATATTTTCAATCATTCGGAATCTTAATGCATTTTTGAGAGAACAGTACAACACAACACACACACGTAGATTTATAATAATAAAACAAATTTTGCGCAGAACATTATAAACACAAAATTACAACAATTAAAATATAATTTAAATTGTCTTTAAATATGGAGCTATAGCATACCTATAACTTGTTTTTAAGAAGAGGCTTAGTTAATATTACGCCATAAGAAGGTGTGTCAAAGTCTAAGACAAGTAAATAACGCATCGTTTGCTGCAGCGTATTCTAGAATTGAGCCCAAAAATTGTTTCGTGCGTACGGGTTCATAATTGATTGAATGCACAAGTCGTTCAAAAGTTAATGAAATTTATTCTTTTCACACGAAATGAAATAAAATACTTAAATATTTCTTCACAGATATTCGTACAATATCACAATATCTCAAACGTTAAACAGAATTCAATTCAAAATAGATAAAGTTAATCCAATCTCACAGAGAATTCACTTCAATCAATCACAGCATTAAGTAAACAAACAGCAGTTCGCTTTAAACAGCTGCAACTACAAATGAGAGAAGGTGTTTTAATTCGGCTTTTTCTAAGCTTTTTAATTATTAACTAGAACATTCTGGTAAAACCTTGATTTTTCGCGAAATTTGTGGATGGATAATTACGAGATATTTATTTATTAACTATTAAATACATGCCTTCTTGTATTTTTACTTTTCCGACGTACCTAAATCGTCTGCGTTGCACGGAAAAATAAAGCAATTTTAATTACAGTTCTAAATAAATAGGTTTTTATTCTTCTTTTCACGTTCTGAAATTTAGGTTCATTCTTCCATTATTTATGATTTATTTTTTAAATTAGTATTTTTAAATAATTTTTATAAATCTTTCGAAAAACATTTTGAAATTTACGGAGAAATGTCTTGAAAAACATTTTTGAATTATAACCTACAAAATTTTTATTATCTTCTTAAAGATCGTAAAACTAAAAACATCTACTTCTTAAAGACAATAGATGTATTTCTAAGCATACCTGAAAAAAATTAGAGTTTTATTCAAAATTTCCTGAGATATACGTGAATTTACATATCGGTGTGTTTTGAAATTTAGCATATTTTTTATAAGCGATAATAACGCCAAATGTAGTTTACGCACTTTATTAAAATTATTTGAAAGCACGAACGATGTCTTTTGTTCCGTTGCTGTACAACGGAAATGAAGGAAAAGAAATTAGGTTGCTATAAATTAAGAGGTTAGTCAAGGGAATTATTCTTGGCGCAACTTGAAAACATGCGCCACGATAAATTTTAGAATTTCTCCGTAAATTTCGCACCAAATTTAACAAAATTTAGTCATTTTAGTCGTAGAATCGAAACATGGAAAAGAATTGGCGTGCCATTTCAGAAAAAGTACGATTTTTGTCAAAATACCTATATTAGAACAATGCTATATATAAATCTAATATATATAGCATTGTTCTAATTGTGCTTTCGAGACACGGGAAACGCAATTTAAATTCCGTCAATCGGCCTAGTAGAATGGGAAATAAAGAACTGTCCCCCTTTTTTTTTGCACTGTAGATATGTTGCAGTTTTGTAAACTTCTACCTAAACATTCTGCTCCATTTTCTTTATAACACCAGGGAAAACGCTAAAACAAGTTAAAAAACGCAACTCATAAGTGATTATAATCACTGCATATCGGTAGTGATGTTACAGACTGAAAAACAGAAAATTCTAGGTTCGCCTTCAACCAAATTAAGAACTTAACTGTATCCATAACTTAGGCCACATAATAAATGTTAAATTCTGCATAAATTTGGTAACGTATTACCGCATTCGCTTTCTTAAATTTCCCTGTTTTAGAACAAATTTCTGAAGTTATTTTAAATATTCAAATAATTTTTCCCCTTTTCACAAGATGCTCAAAAATCGAGCCACTCTAAATTTTAAAATGAATTAGTCCAAGTTGGTTTTGTCTTAGAAACTGCTTTTCTCGTGTATTTTGGGTACATGAGCTCTGATTGCTGAAGCAATGATAATGAAAATCTTCTACAAGACAGGGATTTCTAATGCTCTTAATGACTCTGAAAATCATTGCACGAACAAAAAAGTTTAAAGAGTGACGAAGGCAATGACAATGACGATGATAGCTAAAACTTGCAAGTTGTAGTAGACGATACAATTCCAGCAACACTGAATGATTTGCGGCCTGGTATACAGCAATAAAAGCGGACAAAGTTCAAGGTACAGGAAAACAGAAATTAAAGTTTCTTATTAGATAGTTAAATGCTAATGTTATTACGCATTCTTATTGCAATATAGCTTTATAGCTTTCTTTTATATAAATAACATTGTCATTATTTTATCCATGAATACGCTTCATTTGCTATGCTCTTACTGCAACTGCATCCTTAAAAATTTAAATTATTCGCATAATACTCCACTCTCGATTTTTTTATAATGACATTAGTAAACCAACAGAGCAAATCCGCAATTAAATACAGAAAACAAAGAGCTGTATTTCAATGATTGCATAGCCTTTGTTCATATCAAGAACTTGGATAAGTGGCTATTACACTAAAAAAAGATTAAATTCCCGAGCAGCAAATACATCCATGAACTTTATTTAATGAAACTTATTATAGTTTCCAAAATATGCATCGGAATATCTAATGACTTGCCCAGAAACAAGTTGTTTTCCTTAAAATATGTGCAATTAGGTACAAGATGAAAATATCTCGTTTGCATTTAAGAGTTTCATAGCTTAAAGCTAACTTTAGAAGAATGTTCAAGACTGCTTAAGATGAAATTCAAATGATTTTTTAAAAAATAATATTACACAAGTAATACGTGTGGGGGATTCTAATTGTTTACCTTTATTGGAAAACGTGAAACAGGATATTCCGCTGTAGGAGTTATTAATTTATTTTCTCTTCTTTAAATTCTGCTTCACGAAAATAATTCTATAAAAGAAAGAAAAACTGAAAGGATTCAGATTTTATTGTCGCACCAGAGGAATTGTCTTCGGATCTTATACGGTTTCTGTCTCACTCTTGTTAAATCATTTTTTTTGTAATTTTAGCTTATTGTTAAACATATCTTTCTTCGAAATTATGCCACATACAGTTCAGTAGCAAAATCACAAAATTTCTAATTGCAGCATGTGTTTAGAATCCCCGATGCAGTATCAAATGCTGGTAAACAGTTTCCTATTTTTTAAGTCTTTTCTGAATTATTACATCAATGTTCAACTTTCCTGCTAAGATGACTTACTTACATAACCTTTTATTTAATCTTATATTACTAAAAGTTCCTTTTTTAACCCTGATTTTTAAATATCACTTTCTTTTCATTTACGCTGTATAAAAAGCAATAGCAAAATCACAAAATATTTACAAACAGCATATGTTTAAAATACCCGATAGAATATTAAGTATTGCCATACAATTTTTACACTCACTACATTCTTTCTTTAAAAACTAGCAGCTTGAGTGGCAGTCGCTAAAATAATAATAAGAAGAAAGCAAAAGTATGTAAAGATTTCAATGAATTTAGCTAGCGTGATATCATAAAAATATTTAATTCTTCTAATCAGATATCTTGTAATTTTGATGCATTTTTATTTAAATCAATCGTATGTGAAAGTAAAAAATATTCTTAAGAACTGTGTTTACTGCTTTTAAATCGCTTAATTTTGTGTTTAATTACTTTCCAGATCAAATGTGAAAGGTTAATATTTTAGGCTTTACTGAATGGCAATAACCTTATGCGTAGAATATAAAAGTATTTTATTCCCAGCAGTGGCAACACACTATTTGTTAAACAAAACTGAGAAGTACGTATCTTACATTTTTCAGAATGTCAACAGCCTTGTGACATCAAAGATTCATTACATATGTACAAAATAGAAAGTCAATAAGAAAAGAAATAAGAAATTCAAAATTCGGGATTCCAAGTGCACATGCTCGGATTATGGACTACGTGTACTCAAAATTTGGTGGCTCTAGTTGCTGTCATTTTTCCACAGTGCAAGGAAAACTCATGCATATATATAGATTCTTCATTATTTAATTTCTTTAAAAAACAACTCATGGACATGGTACTTAGTGGCAACAATTTAAAAAATGATTATGGTAAAACGTGCGTTTTGAAACTAATAACATCTTTACTGCTAACAGCAAGTGAAATAGTTATATGTGGATAGTTCGAAGACTTTTGTACCTGCTGCTTAAATATTTTATCTTCGTTTGATTATTCGCTGAATGACCAAGACACTTTTCATTTCCTTGTATGAAACAAAAGAATTATTAAAATCACGAAAAATTTTGGGTTTTATATTTCAACAAAAATATCCATTTTGAACACAATCGAATGCAATTTAACGATGCTTTTGCTGAACATCTGTACATAAGGACAGAATAAAGAATTCTTTTTCCCCGGACGTATTATAAAACTGAATTAAAGTGGATTCAGAAGGGATTGTTTCATGGCATCTGTGTACGTACGTCCGTATATATGCATGTATCTTATATACCTCGAAAACTGAGTAGCCCAAAACGTTGAAATTTTGTATATAGGACTGCTGTAACATGCAATTGTGCACATCTCGTTTTGGTTGCAATCGGCCTCACCAAAAGTATATATATATATATATATATATAAACTTTGTTACTCGGCTCAGTGAGACAGATTTTTTTGCATCCTTGTGCGAAGTAAAAGAAGTAGTATTGTAATCACGAAAAATGCCGGGTATCATATTTCCATAAAAAATATCCATTTTGACAGCTATCAAATGCAATTTAACGATGTTTATGAGTGGTGCATAAGGACAGAATAAAGGACTTTTTTTTTCCCAAACGAATTATAAAACTAATTTAAAATGGATTCAAAAGAATTTCTTTCGTGGCGTACTGAGTACGTAAGTACGTATCTATCGTTGCATACCTCCTACACGAGTAGCCTCAGAAAGTTAAATTTTGTATCTAATACTATTATAATATGTAGTTGCGCACTTAACTTTTTGGTTGAAATCGGCCGTTAAATTTTCATCTGTGATAGTTGTTTGATTATGTTTACCCTTTTGCATTACTTGCCATTTGATCGTTAGTCTCACTCGGCCATTTATGTTTTAGGTTTTAATTTTTTAATTTCTGTTTTTAATTTACAATACATTTTTTTATTTATGTTTAATTGTAGTTTTCAACTGGTAGTACTTTGTTTGCACTTTTTAACTTTATGTGACTTAGAAAACGCAGACATGTCTGGAAAAGAGGCAAATTTAATGAGACTTGATTAGTTTAAGTTGGTAAAAAATGTTGAGTTCGATAAATACCGTTTGAAGTCTCAGAGGATTTGGTGGGAACGAAACACGTTTGCGTGGTCTAGTTAATCAACTAGGTTTGAAGCTTTAAAACACTTTTCCCTTGACAAGTTCTGTTTGAAGCTTTGAATAGAGGAGGTTAAAAAAAATTTTTACACTGGAATTTTTCCATTATTCCTGTTGTTTTAAATTCCTTTTTTAGTTTAGAATTTATAATTTGCTTAAGTATTCCTTTTACAAGTGGTTCTGAAAAAAAAGAGAGGTTTCTTCAAATATTTTAACGGCTTTTTTAGGTTTTAAATTCCTTTCCTATATATATATGTAAATAGGCCCACTAAAGTTACTCGGCTCCGTGAGCTGAGTTTTTCTTTATTCTTATATATTAGTAAATTGCGCATTTTTTTCTTTAAAATGATTGAATTACGTTGTTTTTATCTTCCGGTTAAGGTGTTTATTCCTTTAATTAATCTGCATGCAATAGTTGTAGAATTATCAACAATTTGAAAGTTGTTTAAATGCAGCTAATCTTGATTTTACTTACAATAACGGCCATAGTTCTTTATATTTGAAACTCAGCAGAACAGTGAATTCAGTTTCTGCACCTTTAGTGCCTTTTTACCAAGTGGAACCAAAATTAAACTTTAATTGTTGTGCACCGAAAAATTTGCCTGGTCGAATTGAGTGTTTTTGCGTAGAAATTCTACCTTTAATTATATTTTCTTATTGTTTTAACTGTATAATTTTAATTGCAATGTTTTTATTTTTTTAATTGTATTTGCTGTTTTATTTTTTTAAAATGTTTTCAATGTTAATGAAGGACTATTTTGAGGTTTTATGTATTTTTGCCGTGCCACGAAGTGAGCAACTGAGTGAGTGATTTAGTGAGAACTAAATTAATGGAATGAAAAATCTATCTTAACGAAATTACAGGAAATGAAAATTGTTGCAGCAAAATTGCGTAAATTGCGTTCCTTACAAGGAAATCATGCAGTGTCCGCATCAGAGATTTTAATAAATAAAATGCGATTAAAAAAATTAAATGTTTTTATACAAAATTATTTTTTAAAGTACATATTTTCGGTAACTTATTTTTATTTATTAAAATCTCTGATTCTCTTACAGTCTGCCGAAGGATAAACAACGAATATCATTGTTTATCCTTCGGCAGACTGTAAGACTACGTTTAATAAAATATCAACTTGCATTAATAAGCTCTGGCAGAGTTTAAACCATTTCAATAATTGTTAAAGTTGCTCAGCTGATAAATCTGCTGCAGCAGCTTCAAAACTCTCGTCGCTGCCGTCCTGTTCTTCATCTACGTTGAAAAGTGTTTCATTATCTAGTTCTAGCTAATTCATCTATACGATGCATGTAATTGCGCTGAAGCTCCGACTATGTTATTATTCCCTTCAGAGAAATGAATTTCAAAATAGATGAAATCATTTGAAACATTGTTTGAACCAACCAATATTTGAATCATTGTGCCGTAAAGATACGTATTTTCCTTACTGCGTCATACATCTTGCCGTTAAGTCACTTATATTTCCATAATATTGCTGATTTGGACCTTTTGAAAATTTATGATAAAGTATGCGCAAGGAACCTAATATGCAATAAAGTATTCATTGGGACCCTAGAAAAAATTGAAATACTCTATATCTTATTGCATTAAGTTTAAATAACAGCACAAAATCGTGCAAAAAGAAAATAAACTGCACAAAAGGCACTTGATTGTATAAAGAGAGAAACCAATCCTTCATGTATTAAAATATTTTTATATCCTAGGTTTTAAACTTTCTTCCCAATTTGTTCAATTTAAACCAAATAACCTTAAAAGCGACATCTAGAGACGTTAAATCGATAACTATTCTTATTGATCAGCATTCATCTTGTTGCGAAATATAAGAGACGTCAGCACAGCCTTTTTGCAATTTTTTTTAACCCATAAACACCTCGCGTTGTGATAAAAAGTACTCAAACGGAATGAATTTCGATTAAACAAGCGAATAATTTATCCTGTACTTCCAGTTATTAATGCAACTTTATTTACTAGATAGTGTCAAATCAAAGTTATTTTATGGTCTGACCTGTCTTCGTTTTGAGTGATAAAATGGTGTGACCTCGGACTTCGTAATTTTTAGTATAAAATGTAACAGTGCTTAGTATCACAAAATCTTTAAAAAACCTTATTCTGTACGCAGTAAAATTTTTAAGTATTTATGTTTAAATATATTGTTGCGTGCACACGGGTTTGTTATGGATTGAATGCACAACTCGTAAAAAATTTTAAAAATTATTCTTTCCACAAGAAATAAATTAAAATGCTGAAATATGTCTTCACAGATATTCGCACAATATCACAATATCTCAAACGTTTAGCAAAAACTCAGTTCAAAACCGATAAAATAATTCTATCTCACAGCGAAATCGCTACAATCAATAACAGCATTAAGTAAACAAACAGCAGTTCGCTTTTTACAGCTACAACTACAACAGCAACAACAACAACTACTGAGATGAGGTGTTTCAATTCGGCTTTTATAAGCTTTTTAATTATCAATAGAACAATCTCGATTTTTCTAGATTTTTCTGGATGGCAACAGTAATTGCGAGATATTTATTTATTAAGCATTAAATGCACGCGCTCTTTTATTTTTTTTTCCGACGTAGATTTCTCTTCAAAAAAACGTCTGCGTTGCACGGGGAAATAAAAAGGAATTTTGATTACAATTCTAAATAAATAGCCAAATAAATGTGAAATTCGTAACAATATTAATTTCTAAACAATAAAGTTGTTTAAAAACACCTACTTAAAAGTCACAGGAAAAGTATAATGCCATAAAGTTCAGAGAAAATTAAATGTCATTTTTAATTTAATTACCAAAATTATATTTTTTGGTTCTTGTGAACATTCTTAATGTTCTTATTAAGCCATTGTGACATATTTTATTGTTGTTAACGTGGGGATCAAATATGTACTCAACGCTTGTGCTGATGTTTTATAAAGACTCGTGTATTGATAATAATTAAAAAAATACACACCAAAATAGTTGCGTTTAAAGATACGTAGATTAAAAACTAAGCAATATATTGTTGCGTACGTACGTGTTCGTAATGGATTGAATGCACAAGTCGATAAAAAAATTAATAAAATTTATTCTTTTCACGAGAAATGAAACAAAATGCTGAAATATTTCCTCATATTTGCACAATATCACAATATCTCACAGTAGTTATATTTTGAACTACTTAAAATGTAAACATAACTCAAAGTACAGAGAAAAACTAATCCGATTGCACCGCGAATTCGCTACAATAAATAACAGCACTGAGTAAACAACTACAGTTCGCTTAAAACAACTGAGTTATGTTTTAATTCCGCTATTATAAGAGTTTTAATCATTAACGAGAATTTTCTGGTAAAATCTATTTTCTCGATTTTTCTGGATAGCAGCAGCAATTACGAGATATCTATTTATTAAATGTTAAATGCACGCGCTCTTGTATTTTCCCTTTTCCAACGTAGCTTTCTCTTACAATTCGTCATGTGCTGCATTGCACGGGAAAATAAACCAATTTAATTACAATTCTACCAAAAAGCAAAGCTGTATGTAAGTAAAGCGTCGGCACTCTCATACTATAACATGACGCCAAATTGCAGCACCAATCCACTGCAGTGGTGGCGATGTAAACTAAATTTCTTCCCCTCCTCCTTTCCCCTGCAGTGACGTCATGTAGGTTGGAAGTAAGATGGAGATGCCGCAATGAGTTTTGACACGATTGGATGTAAATATTTTGCAATTGCGTCGTAATTATATATATAAATGTATATATTTTCTATTTGTACAGTATTTCAGAGTCCTAAGTATACGAAAAGAATACATTTTTAAGCAAAGTTTATTGTTATTAACATTAAAATTATGCATTATTTCTTCTCCACTTACAGAGCTTCTACCTAAAATACTTTCTCAAATATGACATGATTTTTTTAGCTTCTGAGGCATCTTTTAAATAAAAAAATCTAAGTCAATTTGTAATTAATGCTCAATTCGGTCCATTTCAAATTAGCGCTCTTTTTATTTTAATAGTGAAATACATTAAATAGTACATAACATTCTCTGAATATTTCTGAAAGGGAATAAAAAAAAAGATTTTTTAAAATGTTATTTAAAACTTGTACCTGCGTTATTATAAAATATAGGGGAATAATTTTTTTAATTATCAGATTTTTTTTACCTTTAATTTCAACAATATATACTAAAACTGTTCTTTATTACTTCCTTAAGTACGCATCGTCTCAAGCAAACGTGTAGAAATGTATTCCATCAGATTTCGACGAAATCTTACTCCTTACTTGCAATCCTTAATCAGCAGTATCGATACGCCGTTAGAGAAAAAAAAAAAAAATGGTTCTGAAAAGAGCCTTTTGTAATTAAAAAGTACAAAATTAATAAGTTATAAATAACACAACCAAAGCACGTTAGAAGCTAACAAGATTTCGGTAGAATCAAACAAACAACCAAATCAAAACAACCAATGACTGAAAAGAAAAGGAGCATGCGCAGTTTCATTGATTGTGTTTCCACATCGCCACCGCTACGAGCGCTGCGGTCGTTACGAAGCGCAATTTCTCCCATTGAAGTGCCGACGCTTTACTTACATACAGCTTTGCCAAAAAGTAGTTAAATAAATACAAAATCCGTAACACTATATTTCTAGACGTCTAAATATTTCTTTCATTTTATTTTAAAGCTTAAATTACCTCAGTTTTTGATTAAAAAATAAATAGACAATTCCGATCGTAATCTACAACTCCAAGTATTTTTCTTTTTAAACAGTAAAAATAAAAATTGGACAGGCTGATTATCATTACTTTGAGTACTTTTCGTGACATAGAAACAAAATGTACAAATATAGTTGAGACCATAACTTGTTGCTGTAGAATTTGTTGCTGATAATACGAATCGCCTAGACGATATGCATATTTGCTAATGAATTATTTGTTCTTTCTTTAATATTTTATTTTTCCTCTGTAAACTTTTAATATCGATCATTAAATAAGCTGAGCAATACGACAGATTTAGTAAATAAACAGAAACAATTGCCAAAGTAACCTCTACATAAAATTTATGCTCATCATTGTTAATTTAGTAAACAATGCAGTTGCAGTTATTTATCATTTACAATTATTTTCCAACTTACTCAATTTATGCATACTATTTGAAATACTTATCAAATTAATTACACTTTCAATCACTTTTTATATTAAGTAATCACTGAATTATTTTCATGAAGCTTCTCTTTTACTCCGGCAATTTTGATATGTTTTTAAAAGGATTTTGTAAGAATTTAATTTTAGCGTTTAAATTTAATGAAGAATTAATTTACTATTCGAACAAAAAGGAATGTACTTTCAAAAGAAGGACATAATTATTTTTTAATTATAATAACAAACATCGTAATTATGGAAATCATTAAGAAAGGCTTATTATAAATCTTACATTTCTTCAATCAGAAAAATATAGCATTTTTTCTTTAATTGCATGCAGAATATTTATTTATTTTTTAATTTATGTGTATTTTCACAAGATATGTTCTTAAAATCGTTAACATTATGTATTTCAGTACTGTTTCAAGGTTATAATTACCGTGGTTTTCGGTGTATGACGCGCACCGGTGTATTACGCGCATCTATAATTTCAAGCTTAATTTTTTAATTTTTAGGTACATTCGCCGTATATCGCGCACCCAATTCTTTGCGAAAAATCCTAAAAGATGCATTTGCAATACACTTATCTTTTGAGGTCACTTATTCGAAGATTTGTTCTAGCCTTTCTAACAATGGTGTATTGAATTGACAAGCGGTAAGGGGAACAATATTTGTGTGGGTTATATGCTTGAGGGAGTAAATATTCCTGCAAAGATGGTGGATTGCATTCAATGAAAGAGTCCAAAAAAGTGTTGCTGTAAGGTTTCGAGAAAAGGAGAATATAATTTAAGGTATGAATATGCTTCCAACCGGAACGAATTCGCGGAATTAGGATTCAGATATTTTCTCTTTTTGTAGTGATTTGAAGCTAGGATTTTGAAGTGAATATAGAAGGTTTTAGTTGAAATGGAGTTCCTTTTAGTAATAAATATGGATCATGCCAAACGGAATAACACAGTACTGGTTTCAAATGTAAATTCATTCAGTTTGCCAAAGAAAGAGAAATCGTGCTACAGCAAGGATGTTTGGTGTTGGTGAAAGATGAAACAGATGATGACTATTTATTTATGGTTCAGAATAACAATGGTGGTAAAGATGAAACAGAAATCGATGATGTGCCTGAAGATAAAACGGAAGATGAAAATGATGAACGTTTCATGCTATCCTATAATGAAACTTTTCTAATTTCAAAAGGTATGTCATTTCTTTTTAATAAACAACATAAGTGCATGTAAACTGTAAATTTTGTATACTGAATTTTTTCCGTATTTTTAATCTATCATTTTTATATCCGACGTACAACACGCACGCTTAAATTTCGATCATATATTTTTCTTTTTAAATGCAAATATTTTGTTAAAATTGAATATTACTTGATACAGATTTTGAATGGGAAGTACACATTTAGCTTTGAATATCATAAAAATTCTCTCACAATCACAAAATGTGTTTCATAATCGGTGTGCTGGACATTTTTGCATCATCTAAAATAAGCTGTTTTTAATTTAGAATCTCGAATATCTATCATATGAGACATTTAACTGTGGAATAAATTTAATTCATTCATAGACACGTTTCCCGATCTAAAATGTGTTTTTTCCTAATAGACATTTTCACTGTCGCGCGCATCAAAACTATTTTATTAATCATATTTTTACAAGGATTTGTCACATTAAAACAATTAGTTTTATTAATTACATTAATTTGCTCAATTTCCTGGATGTTGTTGTTAAGTTGCAATTTGGTTCAACTGACGATGAATGGAGACACCTGGCCTACCAATGGTTAGACGGTATTGTCCCAAATTCATCGATTTATTTTTATTTTAAATAATAACCAAATCCTTTGAATTATAGCTTAGGATAATCAGCAACAAAATGTACCATTAGTAAGACAGAAACACAGTGCAGTAAGTATATAGTAACGTAATGTTAATATGATAACAGAAAGTCTTCTATATATTCGAATATCATTCTAACGTAAATTTCCATAATTAAATTTCTTTATTTCAAAGGATATGGAGAAAACAGAGTGGAAAATGCAGTTTCCAAAAAGGATATAACCATATCTCATCCGTATTATCTGAATGGATACTTTATTCAAAAATTATTTAGTCTCTGAAATATGGAAAGGAAACATTTCGAATGAAAATATTTCAGTTTTTATTGTGACTTGTCAGAAAATGCCAAGCAGCGTCATGTTCATCTTTCGTGTAGCTCATTTTAAGGCATGGTATTGGGTATTGTTTGTCATAACAAATTCGAATATATATTCCGTAATCTTTCCGTCTTCGAAGTTTTTATGACTAAGCAGCTTTCGGTTTTCAGAAAATGTAGTTACATAAACTTATCAAATATGCGTAAACGATTTCACGTTGCGGCTAGGTAAATGATTTCGTCTTTTTTTTTTAAAAATTGCTTATCTCAAAGTCTTTGTGGTTTAAGGACTATGTTGTCAATTTTGAATGCATGATTTTTACTGAAAAGCGCAATATATATAACTTTCAACGATGATATGATGGAGTCATTTTCTGTCATTTAGAAGTTAACAGCTTTTAGCCCTTACAGAGGTAACTGCGTTCAAATTCCTCCAAAACGTTTATTCAAACAACTGTAACCTTGAACAATTTCATTGGTTAATGATGAATTTCATTGTGAAGTTTCAAACATTTATCCAAGATTTCATACATGCACAGTCATCTAAGAAAATTATCACTCGCAGTCCAATAGATTTACCTGAACCGTACAGATTATTTATTGTAATTCTTTCCGATTTTATTTTGAATTATAATAGTGTAAAATGTTTAAAGTAAGTTTATTTTATTTTTGTTTATTTCATAAAAGGTTATTCCCACATTTTGAGCCCGAACAACCTTTCAAACTGTTACCAAAAAATAGTATTGCTATGTGCTTTTTTAAAGAACTTAAACAATCAGGTATCTGTAAATATGCATGTGTACAATTTCCCCTCATTGTGGAAAATCAATAGCACCTACAGCCATCCAGTTCTAAACACACGTAGAACTCTAGCTCATCGTGTGCACCTGGAAGATTGAATTTTGAATTTCGAAGTTTGTTTTTAGTCCAAAGGGGCAATTTGCCCAGAAGGCCTATTAATGTCGTTTTGGAATTTCGCATCGATTCACTACAAGCGTTGTTTCATATTTCAAATTGCTGCCATCAAATATTATCGCCCTGTATTATATTTAAATAAATTAAATAATGAAGAATCTGCATGAATGTATGCGTATATCTGGCATTGTGATAAAACGACGGTAACTGAAGCGACCAAATTTTGAATAACATAATCCTCCTGCGAATATGGGCATCTGCAAGCTCAATTTTGAAATTTGGAATTTGTTTATTATCGATTTCATATTTTGTAAAACTTTAACGTTTTTTTGATTAACAAACTCGGTAATTTCAAAGCGAGCAATGAGAACGTTGTACAGAAAAAGCAATTTTATTTTCAGCACGCGCGACTGTGTATCGGAAATTCTAAAGATATGCTCATTTTAAAATTATTTTGCTATATTGCTGTTGAACTGAATTTTGTAGTTTAAGTGCGAAAAACATGATATTTAATAAGTAAAGGTTATAAGGTATATCTCCCACATTCTTAGCGTGCCTTCGTGGTGTAATGGTCAGCACACTGAGCCGGTATTTCAGAGGTCCGTGGTTCGATTCCCGGCGAAGGCAGTGCATATTTTTCATGTTGAAAGCATACCGCTGCCGGAGATAAAATATGTTTTTCTTCCACGTGCGGGAATGCTGCCATTCGATAAAGCTTTAGGTACTTAGTTTTCAAATTTTATCTGAAAGGCTTTGAGTAACAAACTAAACAATTTAAAAGCAATAAAAACTGTTCTTAAAATTTTTGTGTTCTTATTAACGTGACTGGCTTAAATACTGTAACTGGTACTGTATTTGTATAACTGTAACTGATCCCTCTATTTAACTCCAACAGTATCCGGCTCTCATATGTAACTATATATAACCGAATAAGCCTCCCAGAAATTTTGCCGGGAGAAAACTATTTAAGACCGAACAGAAACATCAGTTCTCAGTTTTTTTAGTTCAGAATCTATCTCAGAGCAATCTTTGTTCTATACCTGTGCTTTGCATTGCACTCTGTTTAAGGTTCTTAGTAGTTTAACGTACTAGTTACTTATTATGCTGTGTCATACTGAGAAGAGCTGTGCGAGTAATTTGGAGAAATTTATAGAACTTGAAAGTGTTTCTTTTGTTAAAATAAATTTTAGCAAGCTGTAGAGTCATTAGGTGTTTTTTGAAGAAGGAGACTTGAAAAATGAGCAATGCCTTCGCCGGGTCTCGAGCCACGGAACTCTCGAATATGTGTTGAGTGTGCTGACCACTATATCACGAAGGTATGCTAAGAAGGTGGGAGAAATACCTTATATATTTCCCCTTTAAAAGGGCGACTGGGGATTAGGGAACACTGTCGCCAAATCTTGGTGGTGGAGAATCATCATCCACCAACTTTTTAATTCAGGTGCCATTGTAGAGAGATTGGGAATTTTTTGATGCGGAGAGATGTGAAATCAGCAATGCCCTCACCAGGACTCAAACCACTGACCTCTCGAATACGCGTCGAGCGTGCTGACCGCTGCACCACGAAAGCATGCTAAGAAGGCGCGAGAAATACCTTATAAAGTTACTATAGGTTCTGTGTAAATTCCTTTCATTACGAACCTTAGGCAAGTAACAATAAGCAGTTTTTAAAAATTTCTGATTTTACTTCCAATACTATGCGGCGTAATGTGATGCTTAATAGTTCAGCTCGAGAGATTAAAAACATTTTATGTTAGTAGGAGTGAGTCTAAGAGAAGATAGATAAACTGCGAGCTAAATGACAGCATAAAAATTTTAATAACCAGTATGATGAAGCTTTGAAATCTGAATCCTTTTAGATTTTATTTTTACATTTTTAAAAATATTTTTTAAAATTTTAAATCGTTTTTTCTTGAGTGTGTTCTTAAATGAATGAAATAAATCATTAAATTTACGTCTATGAGATATTCTGAATAAAGGACTTCTTTAACAGCGAGTACTTGAAAAAATTATATTTCAGATTAATTTGTAATCCAGAAATTTTCGCGATTCCAATACGCCTTAACAAAACGTATATAAGAAAAGAAAATACGTTTCATATTCGACGAAATATGTTTTTGGAAAAATCAATTTGTTTCATTATATTTTTTATACTTTTACTTAGTTCTTCCACATGCATGCTAGTGAAATTTAATTTGAATAATATTTAAATATGTTATTTAATTAAATTTACACTCATGTCCATAAATTAAGGATGATTCGGAGTCACGCGGAAATCGAACTCTAAAATAAATATATCACCTGTAAAATCACTACACACATCTTCAAGAATCATATGCAAATTTTAGGAAGTAACCACATGACACCGATGGCACGTCACAATGACGAGAGTGTAAGAGAATGATATATAATGAATACAGGCAAAGAAGTAAAATTGTTCGTAGGCGCTTTATAAGCATTTCAGTGCAATAACCGAATAGTTATGACACAAAGGACGCATTTGGATGATTTTTTAAGTGGTAGAATTATCGGGCGTCTGGAATGTGGGCGTACCAAACTGAAAGTATCAGACGAACTTGGAATTGCTCAGAGTGTCATCTCCAGGCTTTGGCAACGATTCCAAGATCAAGATGATGGTAATGGGAGTAGACGTTACAGCATAGGTCGCCCCAGAGTTACAACGCCGAATGAGGACCGGTATTTGGCAGTTACTGCCAAAAGAAACAGGCGGAACACAGCCTCAGACCTGTCTCGTCAGTTCTCTTCGGCCACTGATACGACAATTTCGAGGCAGACCGTGTACAGACGCTTAGGGCAGATTGGTCTATATGCTCGTAGACCTGTCAGATGCGTTCCACTTACTGCAACTCTCTGTCGCCTGCGGTTAGCCTGGAGTAGAGAGCATGCATTGTGGACACCGCAAAAGTGGGCTTGTGTGATGTTTTCCGACGAGTCCAGGTTTAGCTAGCAGTCTGTTTCTCGCCGAACTTTCATATGGAGAGCTCCAGGTACCCGTTACCACCAAGAAAACATCACTGAACGACACCGTTACGGTGGTGCAGGAGTGGAATTATTCTGGGTTCCAGAACTGACCTGCATGTTCAAATTGGAAACATGACAAACCAAATCTATCGGGACGTCATTCTGGAACAACATGTACGTTTGTTTCGGGGCGCCATGGGCGTACAATTTGTGTTTATGGATGACAACGCCCGTCCTCACTGTGCAAACATCGTAAGCGAATGCCTTCAGTCGGAGGATATCACCCATTCAATCGGAGGATATCATCCATATGGGGGCCCACCAGCGGCCGAGCGGTAAAGACGCTGAACACTGGTAGTTCGGTCCGAGGTTCGAATCCCGCGAACGGGCTGGCTGCATGGGCGTTTTCGTGGTTTTCCCCATGTGTAACGTGTATACGAGCCAGTTTCCCTTAGAAAGTCCTCCACGAAGGCATCCCTCCCCCTAGGCAGATAGCCCTCGTGTGCTTTGCCATAATTGAATAACCTAACCTAACCATCCATATGGACTGGCCAGCATTCTCACCGGACTTGAATCCAGTAGAGCACGTGTGGGACATGCTTGGCCGACGAGTTTCAACCCGTCAACCTCCTTCTACATGTCTACCGGCTCTTCGGAGAGCATTGCTTTTTGAGTGGTGTAATATCCCCCAAGATCAGATCGATAATTTGATACTCAGCCTGCCTAGGCGTTGTACGGACTGTATTACATCGTCTGGGAGACATACAATGTATTAACAATCATACCAACCATGTAATATTGGTTTTTTGTAAATAGGTTTTTTTTTTGTAATTTGCTCCAGGGAGAAAAAGTCGCTTATTGTTTTAATAATATCAAACATAAAGCATCTTTTTTTGCTCTTTACCTTTTGTTTAATAAATAAGCTCTATAAATAAGTCAAATTTGTTTTGCTTCTAACTCTTCCTTTGCCTGATTTTGCATTATCCTTAATTTATGGACATGAGTGTATTTCTGTATATAAAATCATCATTGTTTTTATTTCTGTGTATAAAATCATCATCGATTTTATTTCTGTATGTAAAATCATTATGTGTTATGGGAAGTTGTTGGTAAAAATTTTGCTCTTCAAAATAATAGCAATGATGTTGGCAAACTTGATACACGAATTATTCATATTATTGTTAATACAAGTTTCCCTGATTAGAATGAACAAGGTTCCTACAATAATATTAGAGTATGTGATAATTTTTAATTATATTGCATCAAATGAAACAGGCTTTATTAAATCACATAAGCAATGAAACCATACTACAAAGAACAGAGAATTCCATACCGTATTCATAGAATTGTACAAGTTATTACAATGGTAATGTTGTGTAAGATGTGTTGTGTAATTTGTTTTCTTCTAATTTAAAGCTTTAATATTTTTTAAAATTTGAAATCATCGATTGGTCTCAAAGAATTTTTTAAATGTTAAGTATTTTATTGATTTGAGTTATAATTGTAAATTTCTTAAACTCTTAATTTCAGCTGGATTATGTGTTTTTAAAAACAAAAATAAACTAAAAAGGACTTTCAAGAAGAAAACTTATTTTACTTACTTTCTTATTAAGGGAAAATTTAATTAATTTTACGAGTTTTGTTTGGTTTTACTTTTTGAATTTAATTGTTGTTTAATTAGTTTGAGTAAGAGGGGTTGTTGCTCTCCGTGTTTACTTACTTAATCTAGAATTTCTGTTTGCACTGATTGGTGTTTTCACTTAATTAATTTGCTAATTTTTTCAGACTTCCCTTTTTCCTTCTTTTAAAATACCGAGTCTTTGGCTTCTGACTAAATCTGATATTTCAGCGACTTAAAACCATGATAAAAATGTTATATAATTATTAAAGAATGAGGTCTTTAAATTTTATTATACTGGAAAGCTATGTTTGAATTCCAGAAATGATGGTATTAGGACCTTTTTGTTGAAAATTATTTCTTTATCATTTTCGTAATGTTTGGCTTAGAAATCGGGAGCGGTTTTTCCTGGGTGACTTTACGAGATTAGAGAAAGGAAAGTGTTTACTGCCAAGGTTGGGATGTCTCTTGATAACGCCCTCCTAAATACTTTTGCTGAGAACCTTCTGATTTCTACTCGAGAGAACTAGGGTTATCTTGGAGTTTGCTAGAAAATGAAGGGGTGGGTTTATTGCCAGAAAACTGGAATTCGAAATTGAGCAGCCAAAAGATGAGGATAGGTTTTTGGAGGGTTCCCGACTTGGTGCTTATGGAAAAAGAAGAATGTATCGAGAAGGCTATGGTATTGGCCTTCAGGAAGCGAACAAGCTTTTAGCTTCCGACACTTAATACCTATAAAGTTGCTATTTATTACTTTTCATTTTATTAGAGATAGGTGTTTTTCCAGTCTCCTCAGCCTATGCAGGCCCCTTTCGGCAGTCCACTTCTTCCAAGTGAAATCTGTAATGTGGTATCATGTAGATCCCAAAACCGGCTGTAAAAGGTTCAGGTTTAATTTTGGACTTTAAATAAAACTGTATTATTTTATAACATTTGGATAAATATTTAATTTTATTTAAAAGCAGCTAATGTCTGAGATTTGGAATTGATGTAAAGTTGTGAATTTATTCCTTTTAACATTGTATTTGATCAATGGGTATTAAAATGTTATCTACATAACCAGTAATAACAGCTTTCTAAAATTTTATTACATTTATTTAAGAATTAACTAGATATGATCTTTTACAGAGGTCTGAAACTGTTGAAATATTACCTCTATCATTGTGGAAAAATTAAAGGCAGTCATTGAAGTATTATTATAAGCAATTTGTTTGGGGTGGCAACACCCAATTTTGCACGTATGCTATTAAATATTTTCACTACTTGACTTGCCGCTAATCAATGTAAACATTCGCGATGTAATTAAGAAGTAGATTTCAGATAATAAGGTGTGTCTATAGTAAACCTGAACCAGTTTGATCTTTTAGAATTTCTATCACACATGTATTTCCACTGGACTACAAAACGCGAAATCAAACTAAATTATCACAATTCAAAACTTGTTTAATTATTCTTATTTGTTTTGAACGCCTAGATATAGATTTGTGATTGTTCTTTTTTTTACTCATGTTTGAGTTTATTGGTCATTTGCGTATGTTGTACACTTACACACAACAACAGTGTATATCGATATCTTATTTAAAAGTACAATAATAAAAAACTATTATTAACGAGTGCACTAGAACTCTAGATATATAAATTAATAGAAAATAAAACCTAATCGAATATTCGAAAATGCCGATAATAACGTTAAATTTAACTGGAAAAGAAACAACCTATGTGAATTTTAAATTAGACAAGAAAGCAAACTTAGATTGCTCAAGGTTAAAAATACAGTTCTATCGATTTTGAGGATAATCAGACATATGTCCCTCTCCATCAGGAGAAAAAGCTTTTGGAAATGTAAGAAAAGCGAGTATTATATTTATATGGGAATGGAAGTAAAGGGAAAAACAAAACTATCGCCATCTGTGGAGAAAAACAGCAGTGCTACACTGAAAAGTTGAGGTATTAAAATTTCCAAAACGTGAGAAGAAATGAAAGAATCAATTTCGTTGGCAAAATTAACTTTCTGTAGTTAGTGACAATACCTCCAATTCTGACAGCGTTTAAAATTCTAACAATCTTAACTCTTCAGTAACGTTTTTCTCAGCTGTGTAGACAAAGTATCACTTTGCTCCATTCATCGATTTCCATATATTGTAATTGTTACACTTTTACTTTATAAAAATGTTTCGATCCTGAAGAAGATAAATACATGTCTGGTCATTCATGAAATGGATAGAGATCTATTGGAAATATAGTGGAGTCTAAGGTTGTGTTTTGCTTGACTTTATAAGTTACTAAAAACGCGGATGTGAGGGAATTTTTCCTCGTTTCTCGTGTTTTATTTCATTAAATACTGTGCAGTTAAAATAAAAGTTTCCCTCTCCAGTTAAACAAAATCTAAAATACAAAACACATTTTTTTAGATTTATAAGGCTAATAAAAAGTAACTGAATTATGCTGCATTTTAAAAATTTCTTACGTGGAAAGTAAACAAAACTTCGCTTTAAGGCGGTTGTTTATTCCATTTTTAGAAAAGGAGAATTTTTTACGGCTAAGGATTAACTCGGCGGCTATAAGAAAAAAACAAGTACATATACAGTCATAATTTTTTTCATTAATGTTTATAAGCTGCATCTAAATTCTGAGCATTGTAGATCAATCTACTTGTCATTCACATTTCTGCATATTAATTTAATATCTTCTTTAAACTAGGTAGGGCATTGGTTAAAACGTAATTACCTATTAAACTAAATGTGCTTATCAGTCTGTAAGGCATTTCTTCCTCTTTCCAGCATGCCTTCGTAATGTAACGGTAGCACAGTCGACGAGTATTCGAGAGTGCAAGGTGCGAGTCCCCTCTAGAACATTGAACATTTTCAAGTCTCCTGCATCAAAATAACTTAATGACTCTAAATGTCCATCGTCCATTTTCGCAGTTAGGGAATGTTTAAGATCGCAGAAAAGAGGTAAAGGTTTATTAAAAGAGATGTCTTGTAGGTGAACTAAGTAAATGCTAGCTGCATTTGAGGGCTTTCCGTAACTCTGTTTAAATAAATGTCAGATATTTATTTAAACAGAGTTACGGAATTTAATATTTTACAGTCTTAGAATTTTATATTCTACAGTTACCTGATATTCTAGCCGTATCGGCTAATAGATGCAAATATCTCTCAATGAGATGCTCAGATTGACTATTTCGAGTCTCACGATAAACATTTCGACCGACGGGTTGCCACAAATTTCTCTCTAAACTACAAATCCTGCGCTATTTGAACTCAACCGAATCTTCATTCTGGTGACGACTGATAGAAGGCATTACAGGTTAAGGAAAGTATTGACCCCCCCACGCACGCACATACACATAAAACCAAATTCTGAAAGCATTCGAATTTTATGTTAGGTCTAAACGGGCGTTTTTTTTTATTATTTTTTAATTTACAGATACGTTCACGTTTCGAGAACATTTGGGCTGACGCCAATGTGGGATACAAATATTTAAAATCAGCATACCTTTAGAATTTTAGATAGAAAATCCAGCATGCTGAAGATAAAAATGTTCTATTCCCTACAATGTTGCCACTGTTAGCTTTGAAATTGCTGAGTTTTTTAATAAAAAATTCCGTAACTTTTCACAAAATATGAAATAGACAATAAAACAAATTCCAAATTTGGACTTCCAGGTGCCCATGTTCGGGTGGAGGAATATGTTATTCAAAATTTGATAACTCTATGTACCGCCTTTTTTTCACAGTGCGAGAAACATGTATACTTTCATGCCGATTCTTTATCGTTTAGTTTCTTTAACTATAATTCAGGGCGATAATATTTGGTTGCAACAATTTGAAACGTTATAAATCGCATTTAGGTGATTCGCCGCAAAATGCTGTTTGACGACCCTTTGGGCTAATAACATGTTAGCTAAAATAAACTTTAGAAGCAAGCCATTCGAGATATTGCAGTTCCGGATATTTAGAGTCCAGTAAATCGGAATACTGTATTAATTTTTAAATATAAAAGCTTTGCATATCATTAACTTAGGGTATCAAACTGGAAGAGAAATACGTGAGTGAACCAAATTAAAATTAATCAAAACAAGGGCTTGATTAATTTTAACAAGGGCTTGATTAACAAGGGCTTGATTAATTTGATTAATTTTGATTAATTTTAACAAATTAAAATTAATCAAAATTTGACGCAAAGTTTGAACGAAACTCAGAAAATCTTTGAAAAACACGTTTTGAAAAAAAAAAATGAGCTTTATTTAAACTCTACGCCAGTATAATGTTTTGATCTCTCCATTGCTTCCACAGTTAAACAACAAAATTTAAAGTAAATTTATATTTATGGTTTTGCATCTTGTTATATTATGTATTTTCAGTAATCTTTAAAACCAGCTATTAGCTTTTGTTTTTTATGACTGATATAGAGAAAAATTTCTTAGTAAAAATTATTTTCCTTAGAAACTTTGAACAGTATGAAATTTTGTTTTGAATGAGAGTTGTCTCAATACGAGAACCAGTATTCTGTTTTTTGATAAGGTTATAGTTTGACAGAAGTCTTTTAAAGGAAATTCAAAATAAAACATTTTAAACTGCATTGCCCGTTTATAAGCGTGAAAAGTTAACATAATGTTTTCTATTAGTTCATTTATAAAATAATCTCTTACCTACTATATATAGTAGAATCAAAACTTTTTAGAACTAACTGTGCCTCACTAGAAATTTATTTGTGCCTTTAATAGCCTCCTTATATTTGTCTTTCGTATTTACTCGAATTAAAAAAATGTGTAAAAGCCATTATGAAAATAGGCATGGGATTGTGTATTTAACTGAGCAATTTCAAGTCAGGAGACTTTGATTTTAAATCAAAGACTTCAGAAAAACGTTTGCAACATCGAAAACTTTAAAAATCTTAAAAAATTGGAGTTGGCAAGTTCTTGAAACAGGAATGTTTTAAAAGAGATAGCATTTTAAATTTAAATCTAAGTATCTTAAAAAATTTTTAAACGAAAGTAAGAATCAAGAGATAATCTAGCAACACTTCTGTTATTTATAATAAATGACAGGCACATTTTAACTCAGTTTCGAAGTATTCGATAAAGTTCTATTTTAAATCTTGAAAATCATGTGGCAAGATTCAAAACAGATATGACATACTTTAAAATACAAGGGTTTTCTGGGAACAGAATAAATTCCTTCGGAAGCTCTAACCAAATATTTTTTTTACTTCATATATTATTCTTTATGTTTCTAAGGACTGTACTATTTG
The DNA here is from genome assembly GCA_000611955.2 of Stegodyphus mimosarum. Lineage (NCBI taxonomy): Eukaryota > Metazoa > Arthropoda > Arachnida > Araneae > Eresidae > Stegodyphus > Stegodyphus mimosarum. The sequence goes on from KK121202.1 coordinate 223,067, forward strand.
TTTGGTTGATTATTTAATTCTTCAAAGTTTTGCTTCAAACATTTTTGTGCTTTTCCAGATTCTAGAAAGTCATTATGAATTCCTTGAAATCAAAATTATGAAACTCAGAAGTTGTTAGAATTTTATATAATCAATAAAAACACCAGGCATAACACGTATTTGATTGCATTCTTAAGAACATAAAACTAGTCTCCCATAGGAAACATATCTTGATAGAGGAATTTCTCTTTGGTTCTGACTGGTATTTATGTTCCACAGGGGATCGTAAACATAGCCAATCCCTATTCCTTCCTTGAATAATTGAATCCATAGGAAACTGATAGTTTCTGTAGCTTTATTTACTCATCACTTAATTACTTTCTAACCGAACACTTTATTATTTACTAAGCACTCCCTTATTAAAATTTTCACTCCTATAGAATTATTTTAATTATTTTACAGAAAAGTCTATTAGATAATAAATGTAATTTTTAACAATATACATTTTATTTATTCTAATCTTATGTAGACGAATAAAGTATACTATACTAGTATGATGTCTGTAATCTAGTGCAGACCAATAAAGATAAAGATGGAAAATGGCTAATCGCTTTCGAGCTAAAATTCTTATTTTATCCCTGAATGTATTAGATTATTTATTACCTCATATCAGAGAACTTTCTTGTAAATTCATATTGTTTAAAAGTTCTACGTATCATCTATAATAGGTGAAAATAATGAGTTTACAAACGCATTGCTCAGAGAGAAGAAACGCGTCTAACCTTTTGATACGCGAAGTTGTAAGGATTTTAAGTTTTACTAATGTTTATTTTATTTTAAACCTTTACTATCTCCTCTTATTTTCCTTTTCCTGCCAGAATACGGGCGGATAGATTTAGTGTACGCAAATGGACTGCAAACTTTATAAGTGTTTAAGACATGGCTTTTAGCCAATAGTAGCCAGTAGTGAAAGAGAGATTTCTCGCGGCCTATACCGTGTGTGTGATTTTCGTTGTCTGCCTTTAAAGACAGAATTTAGTTATAGCTGATATAGAAGACGTATTGTAGTCTTTGTATCCTGCTCACTACATAAAGTATTGTTCAATCTTCGACTTACTAGTCTGTAAGCATCTTAGTTCTTATTTAGTTAATTTAGTTTATTTTCTTATTACAAAAGTATTGGTCTTTGCATTCCGAAGTGCGGGATCACCTGTACGCTGTGAGAATAAAGGATAAATTTAACCCTCCTTATCTTTGTTTTATTGTCTACACTGACGCCCGAACTAAAAAAAAGTGGTGGATGATGATTTTCCACAGAAATTTGGCGATTGGGTCTCCTGAATCCCAATCGCCCTTTGGAAGGATGAATTGATATGTATTTCTCCCGCCTTCTTCGCATGCCTTCATGATGTAGTGGTCAGCGCGCCGGACGCGTATTCCAGAGAGATCCGTCGTTCGAGTCCCTGGAGAAGGCGTAGCTCATTTTTCAAGTCCCTAGTTTTGAAATAACCCAATGTCTCCACAAAGTAAATCCCGACTACTACGCAACATTTTAGAAAATTATATCATTTTAAAAATTTTTATAACATATACTGCTTCTTGTTTCGTCACAATCAAAGCTTCTCAAAAGCAGGCTAGAAAATGAGTTTAAATTACAACTGTGTAATTTGCAAATTCACTGTTTGTGGGGCCGATGATGTAGCTTAGACACACTTATTTCAGAACGGAATTCTTATACCACATTTGAGCATAATCTTATAATATTAACCAGATAAAATAAAAAAAAAGGCCTCAGAACGTGATTTACTATCACTGCTACTCAAGCGACAAACTGTTTCGCAGTCTCTTAGAAATAACAGCTATAAAGTGTAAAGCAGTTTCTATAAATTCCCTTTAGATTTTCTGACAAATAATACCTTTTTTATTAACAATAGCCTACATTTAAGAGGCTCTAGATTTACTGAGTTCTAGATGCCTCATTAAATTTCTTGATAAGCTAGTGGCTAACTTGTAATGATTGCTGCGGTAAAGTATATCAATAGCAAGTTTTTAAACTTTAAGTTCGTGCACCCCATTCTTTAACTCAAGTAATTTCGCCACATTTTGATGTCCTCCTCTTTGTCTGCATAATATCTGAATTTGAACGGTTGATCATTTGTGTTAATATAATATAAAAAATTCCACTTATGCAATGCAACCAAACCTACTATGCGTACTTTCAGCTTCTAAATGTATTTGTAAAAAGAATTCGAGTAAAAATTATCTGCTTGTATATACCTGAACTTTATATGATTTAGAGGATAATGAAGTTTTACAATCTCAGAAAACTCAGTTTCCCTTGAAGATATTGCCTCCCTCATGATATAAAACTTGAAATATCTCTATTTGAAGAGAGTATGCCACACAATTACACCTTCCAAGTACTTATAAAAATATTTCCATTTTTATTTCACTACATTTCACTAAAAATCTGTATGAGAGGTTATAATGTTTGAAACCTGGAAGAAACTTTTGTTAGAAAAGTGTTGGAGAAAGACATTGTTAAAAAATGCCATCTCTCAAAAATCATTTCGCAGGTAAACGAAGAATGACTGAAATTATTTGTTTCATCCAAATGGAATTATATGTAAAAGTATGTTTTGCTTTTAACGCAAAGACGCTAATGCAAACAATGTTTTTACATTCAATGATAACTGATGTATAAATGGCTGAACACGTGAGATTATGAAATGTATGTTCACCTCGGGTTCGGTTGTCGGTGGAACTGTGTCAATATGAGTTTTGAGTTAGATTTTATGTGTTAAGAAAACGTAAGCTCTTTTTCATTTTAAAGGAACTTCAAAGAAAAGTATAACTGCAAACGCAGATTACTCTTAAATATTTTCTGTTAGAAATTAACTGATTTCCTGATGCGAATTAAAAACATAGGCATTTGATAACGATTAAAAAAACAAAATTTTAAAATTAAATGAGAGTTATAATTAAAAAGTGGGGTTCCTCCCTTTTATTTAACAGTTAAATGTGGGGTATCACTTACACCGATCGGTAATAATCGTTTCAGTGTGTCAACAGAAACGTAAGAAAGATTAATTATCCTTAAATTCTCAAAATAAGGATGAACACAGTCGGCTTCTATCTCAGAGTGTACAGCAAAGCCTCCACTTGGGCTTGAACTAAAATTAATACGAATTAAAGCTTAACTAATGCATAACTAAAAAGATATAGTCGAAGCTATCAGTATTCGAAGTAGTTGCCTCCTAAATCTCAATAAGGAAGGCGAAACTATAAAGGGCCTGAAGTGCGGCCGAGGGTAGTAATAGCTTAAAGAAAGACTAAGCCCAAAGACAAAAGCGTGTTAGTCAAAAACTCTGGCTCTCTAACGAAGTCAGTAATAACGAAGTCTGCAGATAAATCGGAACAAATTTTTACGTTAACTAATGACTGTTACACACAAAAAGATAAAGAACTAACATTTGACAAATCACTGCAAGTTCTACCAGATAGTAGGCCTGCTGACACTCAGATTGATTGTTATAATCATATAGATCATTATTTGTATAATTTATCTTCTCAGAGTAACAGTCCTACGACAAATCTAATATCAACCCCAAAAAATGCTACAACAACTCATTACAACTTACAGTCATATAAGGAAAATCAATTAACCTAAGATTCGAGTCAAGAATTTATATCAACTTTAGTTAATTCAAGACCAAACTAACAAATTCAAAAGCAGGCTAATAACTATAAAGAATTTATTCCAACTTCCATTAATTCAAGACCAGACTAACAAACTATCATAAATAGAAATGATAGAAGACTTTTCTCAGCTTTATTAATCTTCCCAAAAGGGGATAATACTAATGAAATGCTAATTGATAACATGGACAAATATATTCCTATGAATGAACTACAAATTTATATCCAAAAAGTTATAAAACTCAAAAGAGGGGGCATTGTTATAGAATGTAGCAATAACGATGATGTTTTAGTTTTGCAAGATATAATAAGTAAGACTCCAGTAACAGAAATAGACTTGAAGATTCCAACACCTAGATTACCAAAATGCAATCTACATAATATTCCCTCACACTATACACTAACTACCAATAAGTATTTGGACACCTATGCAAATGACGATATCTGCGGTACTAAGGTACGTAACGGACTCCGCCGGTATATATCGTGTAGGAAACAGCATCGGCTTTAGTCGCATGCAAGATGCCTCGCAGTTCGGAGCTCTCTGATTTCGAGAAAGGTGTAATTATCGGGTACCACAAATGTGGCCGATCCTTAAGGGACATACCTAGCGATCTGAAGTACCGAAAATCGACTTATGTGATTAAGAAGTGGAAGGTGAGCGGTGATTGTTTGAATGTGCCCCGAGTTGGCAGACCAACGAAACTGGGAGATAGAGACTGACGAGTGCTGTCCAGAGAAATTCGGAAGAAACCGCACACAACCGTTGGCCCTCACCCGCGAGGAGTTTCAATAGACATCCGGGACTATTGTTTCAATGAATACCATCCATAAGGAAGCCTATCTGCTTGGTTTTGCTGCTGCCCATAAACCTTTGATCACAAAGTCCAACCACGCTGCTCGGTTAATGTGGTGCAAAGCACATCGAAATTAGACCGTAGATCAGTGGAAACGGGTTCTTTGGAGTGACGAATCAAGGTTCACCCTTTACCGTTCGGATGGCAAGGTCTGAGACTGGCGTCTACCTGGAGAACGTCTCTTGCCAGAAAGCATTGTGCCAACAGTCACGTTCGGCGGAGGTGGAATTATGGTCTGGGGGTGTTTCTCCTGGTATGGGCTGGGACCCTTGGTCCCCATTCATGTTAAGCTCAACTCTGATGCCTACTGCACTATTTTGCATGACAATGTGCTTCGTACGTTGTGGCGGTTTTACGGGTTGGACCACTGTTACTTTCAGGACGACAATGGGAGCTGTCATGTTTCGACGTTAACCAAGGCTTGGGATGGTGCCAATGGAGTTCATCGAATGGACTGGCCTGCCCAGAGTCCAGATCTGAACCCTACCGAGAACCTCTGGGACGAGTTGCATCTCCGAATTCAGGGGTGCACTACCCGGCAAAATCGGTGAAGGAACTTTTATGTCTTCTCCAAGCCGAGTGGAAGAAAATACCACTAGCTGTCATACAAAGAACTGTGGAAAGTATGCTCCGGAGGGTCCATGCTGTAACTACCTCTCGTGCAGGCTCTACCAACTATTGATGTTGAATAAAGTTAGTTTTTCTTTTCTATCACAGGTGCCCAAATACTTATTGGTAGTCAGTGTACAGGAAAAGATATTCTAAATATTCTTTCTTCAACTACAAATCTTCCAGAAAACCGTTTCAAACCACTGTTTAAAAATGCAGAGAAGAATAGAACCATTAATAAAAGTATTGTTGAATGCCCACCAGCAGCATTTAAATACTTTATGGAAAAATAACTACTTACAGTAGGTTGGAGAACCATTCGAATATCCGAATACTTTGGAGTCAAAAGGTGCATAACGTGTCAAGATTTTTCACATAGCAAAAAATACTGTAAGTTTCGGACACACTGTTTGTACTATGATGAATGCACCACATTTCTGAATGTCAAGCCCATAGTCCTTCTTGCATTAATTGCCAAGTAAATAACAAGGTTTTCACTATGATACCCATCATAAGAAAAATGATATTTCACTATGATAACCATAATAGTGAAAATGATGTCAAATGTCTCTCCTATTAATTCGAAGCCAATAATAATAGCAAAAACACTTTACCAATGAGTCAGGTCAATTCTTTAAACGGTTACGACTGTCCAGAAACAAAAACAACTGCAAGGTCATACAACGTCACCTCCTACTCCGGGTCACGAAATGTTATAAAACAGCATCTGCCCTATGTGTACTTTCAGGAATAGTACCTCTGCATATATTAGCACAAACTAAACATGCAAAAGCCGCCGTCCTCAAATTAAAAACATCGTGCATATTACATGATGAAATATTTAATCCAAACAATTTTGAAACTTCAGTCAAACCCTACAGAAGACCTCCTATCCCTAATCTTAAAATGTATACAACAATAAAACCTTCAGCCAGTCATACATCTCCACCAATAATATATACAGATGGATGGAAAATGGACTTAGAAATTGGATGTGCATGTATAATACAAATAGATCAAACCCAGTAAATAAATCTTCAAAATCGACTCGCCAAGGAAAACAGTGTCTTCCAAGCAGAACTACATGCAATTCGAATGGCAAGAGAATACTCGATCGATAACAATCTACAAAATGTAAATATTTTCTTAGATAGTCAATCAGTAATATTAGCTTTACAAAACCCAAACATACATCTGAAATAATTCAAGATACTTTTAATAAAATTATCCAATAGCCTCAAAATACCTCCAAACATTTATTGGATACAGGCTCACATCGGAGTTTTTGGCAACGAAGAATCCGATTCAGCAGCCAAATCAGCTTTTACCAACAATAATATCTCTTCAAGAAAAATCTCCTGGCCAAAATCATATCTCAGGAAATATCTACATAAAATCAGTCTCCAAATATCTACATAAAATCAGTCTTCAAATATTGGAAGAAGAATGGACAATAATAAATACAGGAAGATAATTGCATCAAATAGCCCCTCATGTAAATGATACATGTACAATGGTCAATCGTTATATAAGCAACTTTTTAATTGGACACGAGCCATTTCTCATTTACTTCCTCAGAATAAATATCTGAAACTCTGTGCAATGTGTATAATATGTGTGGGCAATGTGTATGGGGGAATAAAGGTGACCCAATTTATTACATTACTCAATGTCCATTAACTATTTCAACTCATATCAAATCGCTTAATTCAGATATCAATGCCTGCCTTTGGTTTGCAATTAACAACAAACTTTAAAAAAAAACGAAAATAGCAAATACAATCAAATATCTACCTTCAAAAGGGATAAATTTATGTCGACACTAACGTAATTAATGTCAAAATTCATTTTTGAAGCTGAAATACGTCTAACATTCCGTAATTATCTTAAAAACAAATCCATGCAATAATAATGATATAGCAAAAAAAATGGGATAAGAGGAGGAAGAAGATAACGGATTCATGTAATAAACTTTATTTCAAGGAACTACTATGAAGTATTATTTCTACTATTATTATATATATTATGCTATTATTATATGCTATTATTATATCTATTATAAAAATTATAATTATATCTAATAGATATGATACCAATCAAATTGTCAAAATACTATTATATACTACTATTTAAAATATTAACTTTAAAAATTTTATGTGATCATGTCTATAAATCTGCTAACTATGAAGCTAGTAATACTGACAATGCACTATTATGAACTATTGCAAATACTAATATCGATGAACTATTATAATTATTTTTGTTGTCTAAAACAGTAATAATTTTGCCAGTGAACTATTATGAACTATTAAGACTTATTTTCCAATATCCAATAAATGAATAAAATAATAAATAAACTATTATTATTATATCTATTTTATTCATTCATTAATGAACTTTTATCAACTATATACAAATTATATATGAACTGTATGGCAAGGTATTATTTATGAACTATATGCCAATGTATTTCTGTGAACTTTTATGAACTATTATAATTCAATTATAAACTGTTAGAAACTATACATCGCTGAATTAGTTATTACAGATTTCTTGAATATATATACTAATATTTATGTATTGCTACCACTAACTAAATATTTATGCATTTATATATTGCTACCACTAAGACCAAATTTTCCAAGTCGAAGCTAGACATATATATACCCAAAGCATGTAAGTACGATGGCACCATCTGTTAAACGTTATATATATTTCTGTATGTATTTTCAAAATTTTAATAAATGCTCGGGGTCTTGGTTGAGAGTCCGAGGGTTCACAGGAGGTTTTTGGGCTGTCGTGTGAGGTAAAACAAATGTTTCGCGTCAAGACGTTTCTGTGGGTCCGGTTATCTGGTTTTCTCTAGATCGAAGTGTAGGAGGAATATACCTACTACATAACTTATAGTAAACATTGGGTGCCCCACTACATTTCTACCTAAACATAACGAAGTCAGTGAAACATCGACTTAAATACTACTCATTCGCATTAAATGCGTTTCTGAAAACACATTCTGGTAGGAAATTGTAAGCTGAAATTAGGAGAGAAAGGAAAGTCTGACAAACTTAAAGTAAATGTTATAAACTTAGGATAAAACTTACAAACTTGCAAGATAAATGCAAAAGAATAAAAACTTGTACGATAAATGGTAAAAGCATAAAAAATTGCTAATAACAGGAACAGTTATTAAAAAGGAATTAAGATGGAAAATAGGAATGTGTGTTCTGCAACATTAATTTTTGTACCTTTCAGTTCCAGAAACGTATCTCACCTAATACGTTTTACGTAAATAAGGGTAACGTAGCCTGTAAAATCTAATGCATCTGGACTTTTGTTCATCCAAAATTTCTGCAGAACGGAAAAGGAGCAAACACTTCAAATGTTCCTGTTCATACAATCGAAAGTCGTTATTTCTTTTTTGAAGTCCCTAAGATTTCTTTCTTAAAGGAGAAAGGGTGAATAATAAGTAAGTTGTTTCTTTGCTACTTACAAAATCACCAACTATTTCCATGATTTACCTCAACATTTTGCATTAAAAAAGAAAAAGAGGGAAATTCTATTTTCCGTTCTCTTTTCAATTTTTAACACTTCCTGAGAAAAGAAATCCAACATTTGAAATAACTTAAGTGTTCTGTGATGATATAATTCTTGAAATGTCTAAAGCAATACAAATTACAACGTGGAAACCACTACACGGTTTCTTCTCTCGCGGTTTCTTCTACTACTTCCACACATTACACGAATACGTTTTTATGCGTTTTAAATTATCTGCATATTCCTTTCCATCCTCTGCAACCAACATGTATCGAATATAATTAACCGAAATATTTACGCTGTGCAGTAGCTGCAAGTTGACACAAGACAGTCAGCATATCTAGTATTACGTATTAGAAGAAAGATTTAAAAGCTTCTAATACAGATGCTCTGCTAGTTAAAGTCAATTTGGAAGGACAAATGGCAAAAATGTATTTGTATCTTAACAGAAGAAAATATTTTTGTGTTTTAACAATTGCATGCAGTGTCCATGTTTGCTGCGCTGTAAGCGTGCGGATTCGTTACTGCGCGAGTATAAAGACTTGAACATTTTGCCGCATTGTGGCGTTGAACCATTGCCACATTTACATCAAGGTGTTGAGCAAGTTGTCCGAGCTGCAAACATTGAAACACCATTTGTATTCTTGGCGGGATTCTAAGCCTGCATCTCTAATTTTTTGCTAGATTTGCTAGCCGCTTACATTACTACTACAGCATGCATAAGGGAATGCCATAATTTCTTACCTTATCTACCAGTTAAAGGGCGACTAAGGAGTTGAAGAGAATCCCAGTGATACAGTCTAGGATATCACAAATTTTCGTCCGCTGAATTTTCATTCTAGGAGCCTCTGCAAAGACAATTAAGCTTTCGGATCACATAAAATGGAAATCACATTGTGCGTTCTTCGAGTTTCGAACCACAGACTTTCCAGTCGCCTGGTTGATGTACTAAGAACTTACAGCTCAGAAACACCCACAGAGGAACACTGTAGTTCTTCGAGAAAGATACGTGGCAATCCTGTTTGCTGTTTTCGGAGTAAATTGCTTCAAACATATTGTGAGTAAACAAAGAACTAAATACATGAACTGAAGTATTCGTAACATAATTTTCGTTATCTCACACGTTTTACATCATTTAAGAAAACTTTAGACAGCTCTTCGTTTTGTAAGCACCAGAAACCTTCCATATTCGGAATATATCTCCAGGGAGAGATCAGATGTTGAACATTTTACGCTTGCCTAACTTCAGCTATAACGCCATATATATATATGTGTGTGCCCTAGTTTAGTCTGATTTAGCTACTGCAGTAAATTACATTCATTTAAAAGTTTTCGCGTTTTAGAACAGAGAGAAGGGAATTTATTTCAACTTTCGGAGGATATTTCAACTATACCTCGTGTAAAAGGAGTAATATTTACTAAAACATGTATAGTGCGTCAAGACATTAAGACTAGAATAATTTTGTATTAACTAATTCTAGAAATTATATATGAGCCCTGAGAGTATCGAGTACATTATAAACAGCATTCGTTGCTGTTAATTATTATTTTGTAACATTTAACATCTATGAACTCAAGTCGTATACTGTATTTTAATAAGAATATGCAATTAAATAACTATTAAATGGCCACATAGATCTAGTCTGAGAAATAAATAAAATAAGGTGGTGCTTAAAAAAACGGCAATTTTGATCACGTGACACATATTTTTAAATTATGCGAAATTAAAATTTTTATGCTCGCTATCTATAAGGAAATCTCCATTTAATAAATTTTCTATAACAAAATAAAATATATTATAAATATAGTTCTATAATACATAAATATGAAATAAGAAAGAAAAGAAAGAAGATTTAAGAAATATTACTAAAATAAACATATTAAAGCATTTTTGCCGAGAAAACAACAGCGTTTTAGAATTAGTATACAATTTTAAATGTGTGAAATAGAGCATTTAAATGTTTTTCAATTTTAAAAATGGAAGATTAAAGCCCACGCCTTTATTTGACTCTTTTTTGGACGCAAAAGGTTATCTACTAGAAAGTTTCATTCATTAAATTTACAGGCTAAATATTTCTTGTCGAATAACTTGGGTAAACTTCACAAACGTCCAGTAATAATAGTATTTTAAGTCCTTTGGATTTTTTGGCTATAATCTTTATTAGTTATCACCATTACCAATAAAAAGGGGCATAATGCTTGAGCGGATAATGAATTCTGGAAGAATGATCATGATGAATCATTAAATTTAAAAAAATGAGCAATCGATTACTGGCGGACAAATCGGAGGATTTCGAATATTCGTGAAAACATAGGTAAATGGGAACGTTCGCGCATCAAACCTATACCTTCTTTCCGGCATTCTCGAATTCTCTTTGAAATATCTCTTAGCATATCTTAATGGCGTTTAATAATATACTTTTTGAGAATTGCCTTAGCAGTGCATTATTTCACTGAAATTCCATTAAGGAACATTTAGACCAGGAATTCCCAAACTTTTTCTTGTATCAGCGTTTATTAAAAGTATGGTTTTCTTCATAGAACCCCTTAAACTTTTCTCTGTAATATGCAGCATATACCATAATCATGATAAAAGTAATTGCACATAAATAAAATAATAATTAGACTAAACATAATGGACGAAAATGTTGAAAATAAAACGAATTCTTCATTAGGGTTTATGTTTTTTTTTTTATTTCTTGCATTTTTTTTGTAATTTTACAAATATAAACAAATTTTTACAAACAAAATTTCACATTCTAATTTCACAAAAATCAGATTTTAATTTATGTGATGGCTGGTGTTGATGTACTGACACACTTTTTAAATATATTTTGCATAAACTGCTTAAATTAATTTTTGCATAATCTCCTTCAAAATATTCAACCTGTTTATTCTTTCCCGTAACAAATTATTGATTTCATTAAAGCCATTTTCTACTACATAAGAAGAGAGAAAAGCTAATACTGCTGTTCGGTAACAACGTTTATTTCAGGATACTTCTTTTTCATGCCTTTTAAATTCCAAAACATAGCTTAAACATGTGTTTTGAATCAAACTTCTACTAATTCTTGCTTCATAATGTTAAGATCAAATATATTCTAGTTCAGTAGTTAATGAGCTATGATGACATATTTATCAATAGAAATATTGAAATTTTTCTTTTAAATTTTGCAAATGGCTTATAAATGTCAATATATCTGCTAGATAGTTTTGAGTTCTTCGTAATTTTTAGTTGCGTTTTCTTATATTCCAGAGTTTTATGTTTTATCTAGCCCTTTTGTATAAAATATTCATATATTTAAAGAAAATATTAGTGATTTTTAAAATAGAATATTAAATAATTGTAATGCAATGTACTTATTCTCTATGATTTTTTCCTTAAGCTTTATATAAATAATCAATTGATTATAAATTTTGCAATATTAATAGTTTTTGTAATCAATGGGGTCTTTATTACGCCGATCCAATATTCGTTGCATATTCCACTATCGATCCCTAATCGAAACTTTGATCCTTATTGACAAATTAAAGTTTCATCGACACGCATGGAATCAATACCGACGCCGTTGAGAATCTCTGCTTTAGTTATTTTCCACCTTATTCATTAGGTACTTTACACAAGAACTGAAAACTCTAAATTACCTGACAAGAAACGTATATTCCGTATGAAATCACCTCAAAAATAACGACTGAACCATAAAATTAGTTAATAAACAAGACAATAATAAAGAGCATCCAGGAATATGGGAAAAAAGCATCATGTTCCAATAATTGCAATAATATCCATTTTGAGTTGCAAATATTTTCATAATTTTATTGCCTTTACAAGTTTTTTAATAAAAACGTGATGAGTTGTAAGAAATATTTCTGTTGAGTACTTTAGTTTCATTGATTTATAATTAACAATTAGCTGCAACATATTTCTCAATGGATGCATTTGTTCTTGCCCTATTCTTATCTTATTGCTTAAAAGCTTGTTATTTAATTCGAAATAATTTTCCTCTCGATTAAGACTTTTTTGAGCGGAAAAAATTACTTTTGCTGCTGATATATCTTAGCTTGCAGCCAATTAGTTGTTACTTGTTACGAATTATTTTATTCATCTTTTTCATTTTGTACGCCATACAGCAATTAACCCAATATAAGCAAGCCAAAACGAAATGTTTATTGAATAACATATAAAGAAAATTAAGATATTATTAAAAATACATTGAAAATTCAATATCTCTTTTTCAGTTTCAGAGCTGAATAATTACAAATATAAATAATTAAGAATTTTTAAATTCATTTGAAAACACAGGATATTTGAAATTCCACAAGATTTTTCATCAATGAATATCCATTTATCCTGTTCAAAAATGAAATGAATTATTCAAAGAAAAAAAATGATAAAAGTATATTTCTCCTATTTTTTCTTTAATAACTCATTAGCATGTTAAAACAAAACTTTCTACCAATATAATTTTTCTTTTCTTACAAGCTACATACTAGTGTGCAAACGTTAAGAAAAGAATACGTCATAGCACGGCAACACATCTGTCACTAGCTGCGTTTCAAATTTGTACAAACCATGTCAAATCATCGACGGGATATAAGACTAAACAACATGGAGAAATGTAAACAACTCGGACTAATGAATAAATCTACAAGACCCAAAGTAAAGTTTTTCAAAAGAAGGTTCAGAGCGCAGTACGACAAAAGACAAAAACGTCTATATGATAAACTACAATTAAGAAAGATGCAGTCCGGCATATCCTTTACATATGGCTGCGAGGCAAGATGATTTCTGTTTATTCACTTTAAATATGATGTCCTCGACGAGCTCGAGGCATTTTGGCTCATTCTTCTTGCAGTACGGATCGTAGCTATATGGTAAAGCACATGAAGAATATCTGCCAAAGAGGGGAAAACTTTCTTTAAAGACGTTTAAGGGAAACTTGCTTGCATTCAATCTACCACGAAATGTTCTATGAAATCGGATCATTTGCCTAGATTTGAACCGGCGTCGAATTATTAGAGTGATTGTTCAGCCAGTGGTGAGCCCTGTCCTCTGAACAAGCAAACTGATACAGTATTTTTGCCATGGTAACCGTCACTTCTGGCTCTACTAGAGCACTACATGTGAACCTTGCTATTCTACCACTGTCTGCTGTTGATCTATTCTCACTTAGAGGAAAAGATACTCCTTCTCCAATGTCATGGTTTATAGTAGACAAGTATTACACCTCCCGAACAGATTTCCTGTCTTTCGGAATGCCGGCCAAGTTCATGTCATAATACCCTCTTTCATCTTGAACTTTTCGATATACTAATTACTCATCGATTTTCCTTTTTAGCCATTCTAGTCACGCATTGATCATTTTATAACTTCCCAACGGTTTTGCTTCAGATAAATAGTCTTCGTATTTCTGCTGGAAGTCTATTGGCTATTGGGTATTGTCTTCGGATAAAATAGTCTACGAGAAGAGACAAATACATAGGTAAAAAGTTAAAAAACCCAAAATTTCAATAAAATATATACATACACACAAAATTAAAATTTTTACTAGTCACTTCTACAGATTTTTTTCTGTTCTAGTTTAGGGCTTCTATTTTAAGTTTAAAATGCAAAGAAAGCAAATTACGACTTTCCTTCGTTTGCAAACGGTACTGATACGAGATTTTATGGCAGAAATTGAAGTAATAATATCAAGTAACACAGAAGTAAGACAGTTCTACTGTGTGCTATTAATTTAACAGAAGCAATTTTATGATATGAAATTATGTAAGATATCTATTGGAGATAACTGACATCGACTCTCTGTCGTTGAAACCAATGCGCATTGCGCAATAGCTTGCACTGGAAAATATGAGCTAGTATTGTTTTCCTGCCGAATACGTTTCCCACAGGCCCAAAAAGCATCAAGTTGCATATGTACATGCACAATTGTACCAAACACTAAGTGATCACGTGATTGCTTTTCCAGTCTGTTATTCTTGCTCAATCCACTGTTAATTTCCTAACTTCGACGTCACTTTTTGCACGTTAATATACGAAGCTTAGAAAATGTACTAAACGTATAAGATCTTAAAACTACCTAATTGAGATTATTTCAGATTTTAACTGTGACTTAATCCTCTCGCTGCGTATTCCGCGATTTCCATGTGCAACGTAGCAGTAACAAAATTTGCACAATCCGCGATTTCCGCGGGGATGCACTTTTTCCGTCTATTTAACTGTGAAAGCCGCTCTATTCCCGTTCCTGGTTTCATTTCGGCTTTTAGATGAGGTTTGATTGTTTATTCAGCTTTGGGTTAAGAGATGGTGTTCGTTGTCCATATTTCTCCGAAATATACAAACATGTTTTGCAACATTTTGCGCACTCCTTTTGAAACCACAAAAATGTCTGTAGTTCAACATTCATTCCCTTGAACTGTTCGACATTTTGCTACGCCAAAGTTCCATCAAGAAAGATCTTCGTAGACAATGCGCTGTTTGTTTCTATAAAAACTGAAACTGGCAGAACAATTCGCAAAGAAACGCGAATTAGGTGCAAAGATTGCGAGGCAGGATTTTGTCTCGAGCCCTGTTTCGAAGTTTATCATACTAAACTTCATTTGATAAAGGTTTTGTACATATTTTGAATATTTCCATTAGTATATAGATTTACCTTTGTATTTAATAAAATAAATCATAATTTAAACAAGATTAATTTTCAAAATTTTGCTTTTGTATGATTATTCTTTAATTTCAATTTTCAGAGAACATTTACTAATGGCCTAGTTATACACTGAACAAAAAAAACTCTTTAAAACCTTTTTTTGCATATTTTTATTCTAAAATGTACTGCATTTATTTATTAAATTTTAAATGCACGCGCTCAAGTATTTTTAGTTTTGAGACGTAGTTTTCTTTTCAAATACGTCACGCGCTGCGTTCTACGGGAGAACAAAACAATTTTAATTACAGTTTTAAGTAAATAGACAAATAAATACAAAATCCGTAACTCGGCACCAATGTTTTCACGTCATCCTTTGCATTAGACCAGCTGGAAGATAAAATTATTCCGCTAAAAGCGCTCCTGAAATTTCTACAAGGTCCTTCATTATTCCAAAGTGGCCTCTTGATGGGCTGCTATGTAGTTCTTTCAGGACGTCCGGGATCTTGAGGGCAGCAGCTGCCATCGGACTATCTTTCCATCGTCTGATTCAAATTTCCAGTACAAGACACCCCTTCGAATATGAAGTGAGTCCCAGCGAGCCCAATATGGCTTGACGTAAGACAAATCGAAATATCCTCCCAGGTAGGTTTTCTGTTTGAGGTTTCCATTAAATCAATTAAGAGTTTAATGTTACGGTCTTCCAGCTGGTCTTTCCTGACTTCTTTGTCACTCCATGGGTCTGGATCAGCCGATATTGATATTGTAATTTGTTGTGCGACAGGATTAAGCAGCTGGTATTTAGCTTCGAGACTTGAACAATATTGGCTATTTTCTGGGCACGGTCATCTAGACAGGGCGTCTGCATTTTCATGTGATGATCCCTTCCGATGATGGAAAGCGATGTAATATTCCTGGAGTCTTTGTATCTACCTGGAAATTTGACCTTCAGTATTCTTGAAAAGTCAGATAAATGATGCATGATCCTTGAGGAGCAGGATTTTTTCTGCCGTATAGGTAATGATGGAAATGTTCTGCTGCTTTAACTATGGAGAGCAGTAACACGTTCTTGGCCGTATATTTTTTGGGACAAAACAGCACCGACAATCTCATTGCTCGCATCCGTATCGAGAATAAATGTTTTTTCTACCTGAGGGTACGTCAGGATTGGAGCCGATGTTAAAGCTTCCTTCAAGTTGTTAAATAACTCCTCATTCCTTTGTCCACAAAAACGTTTGTTTACTTTCTGTGAATTTGTGAAGTGGTCTTGCGACAGAAGAAAAGGCCTTCAGAAATCTCCGATAGTAGGCGCAAAGCAATACGAAGCTTCTCAGCTGATGCACATTTTCAGGACATTTCCAGTCCTTGACACGTTTCTGGATCTGTAGACACATCTTCGGCAGAGATGACATGCCTGAGATAAGAGAATTCCTGTCTGAATAATTTGCATTTAGCGGGACTCAACTTTAAATCGGTTTCTTCCAATTTCTAAAGCACTTTCTAAGATTATCTAGATGTTCTTCAAAACTCTTCCCAACGATGATGAAATCATCCAGGTACATCAGACAGGCTTCGTAGGAACGACCTTTCAAAACAGTCTCCATGAGGCGTCCGAATGTTGCCCCGACGCATTACATAGTCCAAACGACATCACCTTGAACTACCAAAGTCCTTGTTCCGTAGTAAATGCTGTCTTTTCTCAGTCATCAGGATGTATTTTTACTTGCCAATACCCGCTTTTTCAACCAAATGTAGAATACCACTTGCTTCCCAAAAGAGTATCCAGAATGTATAGAATGTCGTCATTTCTAAGAAGACGGTAGCTGTCTTTCTTCGTAACTTCGTTCAACAGGCAATAGTCAACGCAAAATCTAGTTGAACAGCCTTTCTGCTTCACCAGAACGATGGCAGATGCCCAGGGACTTGCTGAAGGCTCGATGACATTCCTTGCATGTCCTTTAGACGTTTTCCTACCTCTTCATGTTTAGCAATCAGTATTCGTCTTGGATGTTGCTTAATTGGCGGGTGATCCCCGGTATGTATTCTACGTTGTGTCGCACTGGTTCGACCCACGTCAGAAGACGAGCCGGAGTAAACATCTTGAAGATCTTGAATGTCCCATTCGACATCATTCCTCTCTTCATGGTTTAATTCCGCATCCTGCAATAACACCTGTGTATGGTTCTCTGAAGACACGGATTCTGGGATGTTACTGTTTCTTTCAACGCTGGGCACAGGAGTACATGCTGCAACCACTTCACCTTTCTCAATAACTGTTGTCTTCTCAGTTACATTGACAACTCTCACAGAGATTACGGTTCTCGATAGGTCGACCAGTGCTGAGGCTAGTAGTACTCCTTTAGGGATGTTACAGTTATTTGGATATTCTCTGATGGAGTAGCGGAATTTCTATTTTCTGTTATAGATCGAGGAAGTAAAAATTTCGTTCTTTCTGGTATTGTAATATTGTCTTGTGCTATGATTTTGTGAACAGATTTAACTCTTTCATCATTAATTCCGAATAAGGCTATGTCATCAGAGGTAGAATGCAGTCCGTTGTATTTAAAATCCAAAAAAAAATGCATTTCTTTAGAAAGTGCAATCGAATACACAAGGGTCTGTAATCTCTGCTACGTATGCCAAGTGATAGCAAGTGGTACTTCCGAACGTGATGTTAATGTGATGTGATGAACGTGATGTGTTTAATTTTCCTTAGATTTCGATCTTCTCGCCTGTCACAGTCTGGAGGGTAACGCAGGGCGGCGTCCAGATGAGCTTCCTTTCCAATTGTTCAGCCACATCTTTTAGAATGATGGTAACATTGGCTCCTGTAGCGACGGTTATATTACAAGGAACTTCATTGATGTGTCCCCTGATGACACATCTGTTAATCCGTTAATGCTGCAACTGCAGAAATATGAAGCGCTTTAAACTGGGGCTTTTCATTATCTGGCAACCTCTCCCCCGAGAGATGGCCATGAATTAGCTTCCCTCCTTCTTAATAGGCGCGGCCTTAATATCCGTGTTCTGGGGTGTTCTAGAGTTTCTTCGAATATGCTCTTCAGCTCCGCAGTTACAGAACTTTACAGTCGGTTTCTTGCCACCAATATTCCAAGTCAAGGCATTTAGTTGCCTGGCTAAATCGTCTAGGCGAGCTGTCATTTGATCCACTTGTTCTTGTATGCGAGCAGCTCTGATTGGGTGACGGTCTCTACTAGTGGCTTGCTGGGCTGACACGAATTTCGTGGCGTACACTAGAGCGATTTTCAAGTCCTTGACATCTGCCATTCGCAGAGCTTTCTGTATTTCATGATCCAGGATGCCATCGATAAAGTACTGCAGGGACAGGATTTCCCTTGTTTCTGTCGGGCACTCCGTACAGGCGTGGTGAGATAGCCTTTCAACATCCGCAGGGAGCTCCTAGAGTGTTTCGGTGGGCTTCTGTTGACGGGATTTTAAGTGAAGCCTACTATAATCTTTCAAACATCTCTCCTCAAAACGCATCTCCAATGCGCCGGACAGAGCTTCGAAATCTAGCCTTTTTTTTTTGGAAAGAGTCTAAGGGTATCCGCTGCGTCTGCTCTCAGAGAAGCAGCTAGATGACAGGCCTTAGCTTGGGAATCCCTTCCATTCGCTTCCGCCACTGCAGAAAACTGTGTTGTATATGCTTGCCAAGAGGTCTTCACATCATATATGGATAACTTGAGGGAGGAACGAGAAGGCACGAATAAAAATTTAAATCCATCAGAATTACTTTTTGGTATAGATACAAATTTCTTTAAGGCATCAACTTTTTTGTCATTGTCGTTTCCTTGACGATCAACTTGCTTGTAATTGAACGGCACAAACTCTTCTTTCGATTTCTACTTTGACAGAAGAAATTCTATAACCTTTTCGGTGTTTCAAGGCCACGAACTCTCTCTTCTATTTGCTTGCAAAACGTTTTCTTAAATTTTTTCAACTTTACTTTCAACCGCGTCCTCAAATTTCCTCAAACACAACCTCAAATGTGCTTTCTATTATGCAGGTAATTTCCCTTTTTATTTCTTCTTGACCTGCTTCTATCTTTTCTTAACAGCTTCCACCTTTTCTTGAACAGCCTTCATTCCATGGTTTCTTGAACAGCCTTTATTTCATCTTTAACAGATGCTTGACCAGCTCCATCCTTTCTTTACCTGCTTTCATCTCCTCTTTAACGGATTTCCTCTCCTCTTTAACAGAATATTTTGTCTCTTCTTTAAATGGAGCAAAAGCTGCCTTCAGCTGTCTTAACTTTTCTTCCATCTCTCATCTTATTGTCATTCAAATCCCACTTCTGACACCAAAATGTTGTTGCGTGCGTAAGGGCTCGTAATGCATTGAATGCACAAGTCGGTAAAAGTTAAAAAATTTATTCTTTTCACAAGAAATTTTCAGAATACTGAAATATTTTCTCACAGATATTCGTACACTATACAATATCTCAAACATTAAACAGAACTCGCAGAAAGAAACTCGCAGCAAATTCGCTAGAATCGAATAACAGCGCTAAGTAAAAGACAGTTCACTTAAAATAGCTACAACTGAACTCATGTTTTAATTCGGCTTTGATAAACTTTTTCAATCATCACGAGAATATTCTCGAAAAATGTGTTTTCTCGATTTTTCGGATGCAAAACAGTACAGTTACGAGATATTTATTTATTAAATATTAAATGCACTCACTCTAGTATTTTTTTCCTTTTCTGACGTAGCTCTGTCTTCAAATTCGTCATGCGCTGCGTTCCACGGGGAAATAAAACAATTTTAATCACAATTCTAAATAAATATAAAATCCATAGCAATATGGATGTGTAAAATATGTAATACAATTACGCGATTTTTTAAAATATTTTGATAAAAAAGATTGCGCAGGTATAGGGTTAATTCATAATAATCTAATTTAGTAATTTTAACTCATATTCTTCATTGTAGGGATAATTTTGGCCACGTATATCGTAATCACGAGGATTACGAAGTAGCAAGCACAACGGCTAGCATCACTTATCACCATCATAATTGGTCAGTATTACGTTCGAAAAACATTCTCCATCAAATCGGAACTTTTAATAGCCCAGAACGAACCCATATTTGTAGTGCCATCTAGAACGAACCCGTATTTTGGGATATGACGCATCTTCTCTGATACGGTCATCTAGACCGGAAGGTACTTTGCTTACAATTAACTTTGAATTAATCGCTGAAGTCACATGTGAGATAATAAAATTTCTTATATAACAGAAAGGAGAATCTGAAATCTGACTGGTCCATAAACCCATACGTTTGGAATGTTATTTTTCACGTAACATTCATCACATGGCTTTAATAATGTAAAATTACACTTTTATTAAAACGTGGTTCATTCTTTGATAATATCCCTTATGGTGTTATATTTTAGTTTAATTAACAAATCTGAATTTAGTTTACATCTACCCTGAGGATCTTAGTTTCATTGCGGACTTATTCATGACATATAATTATGCAGATTTAAGTGACAAGCGGTTCATTCTAAAGTTAGGTAAATATCGCGTAACTATAAGATTGTTGATTCCTAGCTTATACCTTCGAGTAGAAAGCACTTATATTTGTTAAAGGGCAGTTTTTCACTTCGAAGCCAATGTGGCTGTAGAGATAAACAATCCGTTCTAGAACCGACTCAAAGAACCGATTCACTTGACTGAACGAATAATTAGCCCTCCGGCGAAAACAGAACGGCAGTTCTTTATCAGTTCACCAAGAGCAAAATGCGTCAAAATGCATGGAGATTTTTTTTCCATCTGGCAATATGAGGATCTGTTTAAAGTATGTAGATTTTCAGAAGCTAGATCCTCGGATTCCCAGCTCACAGCGCTCCGGCGCTGCGATGCTACTCAGAGTCGTGATTCGATCTGATTCCGACAAAGTCTTCAGTATTCGCTCTTTCAAATCCGACTCCTGTGAAGTCCTGATTATTTGCTCTTTTTGCTTCCCCGGAGCTGTTCCTTTAAGTTCCATTTCAGTTCATTGAATACTGTGTCATACTAGTTATAGTATAACTAGTATGACACAGTATTCAAAGGTATATAAAGGTATTAAAGTATTCTCTTTCCCATAACATATTACTGTAATATTTATGCAAAATAATAAATTATGTTATTATTTATTTATTTATTTTACTAACGTCTTGTAATCAAGAGTTGTGAATTTCTATTTAATCTTTTTTAGAATGAGTATATATTTATAGTTTTCCATCTAAGGTATCTTTTCAAGGTTGCAGAACAAAATGTGGATCCTGCCGAATATGAGAACCTCGAGCAATATTTTGTATAATTTGGTCAATTAGGTAAAAGCAAAGGGAAATTTCGGCATTCTCAGCAGACAATTTCCTGTTCTTCGGAATCTGCCTCTAATCTTAAAATTTATTTTTACACTATGCTTTATGGTAGCAACAAAATATCAATTATAGTAATAAAATAATGTAATCTTTAACAAAAAGTGAGTTTAGTTTTTATTATGATTTAAACTTCAGTATATTTTTATTCGATAGTTTTATTGTTGTTCTATATAGAAAAGTTTTTTTGGTAGAATCTCAAAAGTAGAGTTGAAACAAATCAGTACAGGTAGTGAGGGGTTTGGTTGATTCTAACGATCTCACTCCTTGTTCAATTTTTTCTGCTTTTCGCCCGTATTTGCACACCGCTCTTGATCCATGGCTTTTCCGAACGCGTTCTTTAGGGTCATTGTTAGTGAGTGGTGAATCGTTAAAAAGAAATGATTCAGCTCAGTGAGCAAGTGATTCCGATCTGCTCCTTTAAAGGAGCGGTTTTGCCCCTCTCTATGTAGCTGGTAACTTTGTTTCGTACTATTTTATTTTATCCTTCATAAGTAATGATGTGAAATAAATTTTAATTACACTCTTATTTGATTTCCTCAATTACTTAAGCCAAGAATGTTAACTCAACTATTAGCTTTTAAGAGATAGTTGAGGGGTGAGTGTTAAGCAGAAATAGCTCCAAACAATTGTTATACCCTCAACATTTTGTTAAAATATTTATGCAAGCATTCTATTCTATATAAATACCTCTAAACAAATTCTTGAAAGTTCTTCATAAAGAGCTTGGTTTAATTGAGACATTGAAGGAAACGTTGTCAAACAATGCATTCATGAGGGCTGTAAGCTTAATTCTGGTAAACGCCAGTTACAGTGATACTGATTCCTTCAAGGATTTTTCTTCCTGACATAAATTGCCTTCTTGTCGTGTAAAGCTCAAATTTTGTCTTTCCCTTTTTCGACAGGATACACCATTGTCATCTCCAATAACCTACTCTAGTATTACCAGACTTTTAAAGACAAAAATTCCCCACTTCTTCTAGAAGGAATTTCATCTTTATTATTCGCTACTGCAGAAACTTCTCTCTACCCTATCGTTATTTCTGATTAGCTATTTCAAGTATCTCTTTCTTTTTTGCTGAGTTAATGTTAATATTTAAAAAAAAACAGGAAAAAATAATTTCATAAAATTTTATCTCGTTTTTTTTAGACTGCTTAATAAATTAACTGATTCTAATCAGAAACAAAATAATCTTCAGCAAAGAGATCTTTATTGCGTCTTAACTTATGAATTAATCTATTAGTAGTATATATGTATCTAATTTCAACTGTCCTACCATTAGCCGTACATTCAAAGCCTCTGAGTATTGTTAATCGAATCGGGCTCGAACCGATATGAATCAACCGTCAGCATAGTTGCTTTACATGTTTTTTCAAGTGCCAAGGGTTTTTCATGTTTTTCTAAGTGCATCCTGAATGCGAATCACATTCTTTTAAAGCATCGTCCACGAAGACATCACTTCTCTTAGGTAAATAACCTCATGCGATTCGTCATATTCAAATAATGTGACTTAAACTAAATTTTATTTGAATTTCGTGAATTCGGTATGGCTGCATAACATCAGTCAGCATAACCAATTAACTGATTACTCTCACACAATAATATATGCATCGGAGAGAAGCTTCCTAAAATGTGAAGTGGAAAAGAAACAGAATCAAAAGAATGGTGGGAAAGATCGCTCGAGAGAGAGAGAAAGATAAATGTAAATACAATATTTTGGGAATTGTTCGATGAGAGAATTTTGTGGATACGACACCAATTCACCTTTTAGACACAGCTGTGATAACATTGCAGGTGACAGTTATAATGAATTAGCAGTTGTAGCGTATATTAACTGCTCGACATTGAAAATGCAACACCAAGCAGGAGTGGCCAGAAAGTGATAAAATTTGGAAAAAAGACAGTGGAGCAAGCAGCAATAAGTGATATTTATTTCAAAATGATAGTTAGAATGCAGAACGAGAACGGCGTCGGCTCAGTAGAATGTAGGACCACCGCGGACAGCGATGCACGAAAAAACACGTCTAGGCATAGAGTCAATAAGAGTGCGGATGGTGTCCTGAGGGATGGCTTTCCATTCCCTTTCAACCATTTGCCGCAGTTCGTCTTCTGAACGAGGCAGGGGCAGAGTCTGGAAAAGACGTCCAATCACATCCCACACATGTTCGATTGGTGACAGATCAGGAGAGTACGGTGGCCAGGGAAGCATCTGTATACCTTGCAGAGCATATTGGCAGATGCGAGCACTGTGTGGGCGGGCGTTATCCTGATGCATTAGGCAGCCCCTGAAGGTAGCGGATTGCCGTCGGCCGTAGTACATTGTCCAAGTATCGTTGGGCCATCATATTGCCCTGAATACGAGCTAGATATGACCTGGAATCGTAGGCAATAGCAGCCCAAACCATTATGCCATGCTGTCGCGCGGTGGGGCGTTCCACAGTTACTGCAGGATTAGATCTGTCTCCACGTCTACTCCACACACGTATGCGGCGACTGTCACTATATAAACAGAAGCGTGACTCATCTGAGAACACGACGTTTCGCCATTCTGTCATCCACATCGCTCCAGTCCGACACCATTCTAAACGTTGGCGTCTATGCTGTGGGGTTAATGGCAGTCTTCTTAACGGATGCCGTGAGTGCAGGCCACGTTCAATGGTTCTCGTGGAATATGGAACATCCAGGGTATCTTGCACATGCTGTGCAGAATCGCTGTACAAGTGACTTGCGGGACCGCCACAGCTTGTCGGCGGATGCGTCGATCCACGCGTGTTAATGTCACTCTGGCTGCACCTGCACCCCTCCTTCTTGCCACATTCCCTTGTTGCAAACATGTTCGCCATAGCCGATGCACCGTGCTCGCATCCATGTGGGTATCAGCTGCGATTTGACGTAAGGACCAACCCGCCCTTCTCAATCCGATCACCAAACCCCTCGTAAAATCGTCTATCTGTTGGAAGTGCCTTCGTTAACGGCGGCCTGGCATTCTCTCCTATTACACGTATCCTCTAGGAGAAAAACCAACTTTCTGCGATAATTCGTCTGGCAGAAATAACGACACTATTACTAGCCATTCTGCACGTTCCTTCCCTTATATCTTATTTCACGTGCGTCAGAGAGCTTCGCATTTCACATCTTTCGCATAACTCAGTGACGTGCGTCTACACTAAAATTTGCATAAATTTCTCACCACTCCTTCTTGGTGTTGCATTTTCAACGTCGAGCAGTGTATAAGTTAGACATGTTTACTGCGTAGATAGAATGATAGACTTGTAAACTGATGTGCCAAATTCCACATAATTTTATTACTGAATAAAGCAATTCTGAAGAAATAATGCTTGCTTCTCATATGATTATGGGTGCAATGCACACACCACAATTGTGCGTATTCAGTTACATTTTAGAACAATAGAAGTATAAGAATAAGAGGGGGACGTGGGTTATTCAAGACAGAGCAAACGGTAAAAATGAGCACTAAGCAGCTAAAGTACTTATAGCTCCGAAATTCTTTGTTTGAGTTCTGGATAGCGACTAGGCAAGAATTTCGCAATGCGGAATATTGAAGATGTCAATGAAGATGCGAAAGGTTTATATTTATATTTTAAATCGGGAAGTTAAATGTCTATTGTTAAAATTTTATTAGTGATTGACTTTCCCATTTTATATTATATATATATAGATAGATAGATAGATATATGTGTGTGTGTGTGTAAAATATAAAATATCAAATGTATATATATATATATATATATCCACTCTGTATTTTAAAATAATTAATTACAAATTAAATTTGAAATGTAACTGTGATAGCTAAGTGGCAGGCTCGGAAGATAAACAGATGACGCCGACGCGTAAAGTGAATTAGCCCCAATCTTTATTTCCCCGCATATAAAATTATGTCCGCGGACTTTTATTCAATCATAACAAAATCCGATACATTTCTATGATTCATACATTTCTATGATAAATTTCTCTGTAAATTGGCTTTTAAAAAGAGAAAGGACGTAGAGCAAAGTAAAACGACACGATATTGACAGAGCAGCAGTTAAGGAAGCAAAGAAGAATGACGTAATTAACTCACCCGCGGTATTTATATTAAGTATGATATAATTGCAGAGGCAAGCTATGATTAGTTAATATTAGTTTTAGTTGCCCTTTTCACGAACTGTTACATAGCATAGAAAGATCTCGAATTTGGTAGAACAGACGAATTTACGGGGAGAGCACCAAATCTAGATAATTAATTTTGAGGTCGCCAATTATTTTTTTAAAGCAGCTATCGTATTTTGTTATATCTTACATATATATCCATACTTATCCTGACGTTCCTTTCCCTCGTAAACAGGCATGTAATACTGTGTTACGTTTTAGAACAGATAAACTGGAACTGACATCGCAGTGATAAAAAAGAAGAACCATATTCATAAACTTTTCCTTTTTCAGCTACTTTGCTGTATGTTATTTACATTCCTGCAATTCTACACCATTTTACTTTTCCATTTTTTCGACATTTTCTATCTGTTTCGACAAATTTGTTTTCCATATTCCTAAGTGCAGTCTTCATGTTCACAGAATATGATTCAAACTTTGTTTTGCATGTATAAAACTTTAACAGAGATATATATATATATATATATTATAAAATTGGAATTAGATGTAACTAGGACTTTCAAAACAAAAATCTAGCGCTAAAGCTGTTTAGATTACATAAACAATGCAATATAAGAAAATTAATCATTGGTGACCAGGACATCATTGTAAATATAAGTTAAATTAATTTAAAATTTAAGATCTTACTGTTGTAAATGAAAACGAACTGAGTTTGAGAAATAAATATGTGTGAAAATCAGTCTCATTCTAAAAAAATAAAAATAATAGGCAAAATGCCTAAAACTTAAAGTTGAAATAATAGATGTAAAATGGTTATGTATACATACGTTTCCTTCTGTATGCTGTTTACCATGTTTATATATAAACTTTTCTATGGCGGCTATGAAATGAGAAGAACGTTTTGCAATATGGAATAGTTTCGAATTATTCGAAAATTCAAAATCTAATATATATCCCGAGTCAAATAAATATCTATACACATTCCTCTTTCCTACATTCCTCCTTTATGACGAAATATATCAGTGCTTCATGCATTCTCTCACTTAAATCATTCTATTAGTTTTGTCAATCTTCTTATGCTATTTTTTGAGTGAGTATGTTGAACAAACGTCAAGTGGTATTATCGATATCTAGCCAATAACATACTTCACTTTTCTGACTTATTCTAAAATGATATTAAAGAATTTTCTTCAAATAATCAGAAATTTAATGATCCGATAGAGAGTTCAGCTGTATTTTACCATCATTTTAATGCCCGTAGGAGGGTTTTAACGTTAGCATCGGCAAATGTTTTCTGTAACTGCAATATTTGGTTTGAAAAATCATTCAGGTTTTAGAACCCCAGCCGCGGTACCCAAACTGGAGCATATAAATATTTGATTCAATGAGAACATAAGAGAATCGAGTTTCGATGAGAATGGAGTTTCAATCAAATGGGTCGCAGCTGCTGTCAGATGGGCTTCGACTAACACCGTAGTGCATGGATTAAGCAAACCTAAACTTGACACAGTCTGTACAGTCGAACAAAAGTTTGTGTTTTTGAACATAATTTTTACACAGAATTTGCTACTTTTTGTAAAAATAAAGGAACAAAAATCAGATACATATTTGACAGAATGGCAGAACATAGTCTACTAATTTTAAGTTAAAACGCAAATTTTAGCTCAAATCTAGTGCCAATAATTAGCGTCAGCATACGACGGAAAAATAGCGTAAAACGAGTGAGAAATATAATTTAAAATGGCTTAGTTAATCAATCCATGATGTATAGTCATTAAAGTACTTCATCTTCATCTTTCTTTTTAGTCGTTCAATGGAGTTGTTTCAAATATGATACAGGTTTATAGAAGTGGATCAAACCAAAACAGAGAGTTTTATATCATCGTAGCTGCATTCGGTGAGAAACACCGTCAGAATGTAATGTGAGACTCGAAAGAGACGTACCAGTTAATTCTCATAACAAAGGTTAAAAATATAAGAAAATTAAAGCTTTTTCACTTTTCCGATGTTTTCCCTGGCTTTCATCAAAGCGTTCTATTTCTCCACTGTGTTTATAGATGCTTTTAGGTTTCATAACAAACAATAATCTGTCCGAAAAGCTAATAATAAGGTAATCAGGAAGTTCCATTATGTGATAAAGGCTGAGACAGTTTGAAACGTTTGTAAGGTATATTTCAATTTTATAGCAGTTAATTTGGATAATTTTTCTTATCAATTGTTGTTTACACTTACAACTCCCTACCATATAGCAGAATGAGTTTTTAGAATCGCCTTGAATGCAAATGAGTTAGAAGAAGTATTTAAGGAAGATTTATCTTATTTCGCAAGAGACAGCTAGGAATCCTGAGCAGCGCGTGTTTGCCTTCGGGCTAATCCTCCCTTGAAGCTATTACGCTCGGCAGTATTATTATGCGCGCACTTTTTGATATTTGCCGACTAGTTTAAATTAAGGGCCAACTACGTGAAATACATGTGTTTTGCTTCGGCTAAATCTCCTTTATTAGTTATAGTATAGTTTCTTATTTCTTATTCTGATGGAGTGAGAAACTCTACACGTTTTAACAAACCATATTATAGCTGTATTTGAATACCGCTGACAAACCATTCTAATCTACGATATTTAATCGCTATCGACGCAGTCCCATTTCTGTATAAAATATCACCTCTGACCTAATTTTTCCCTCCTTGAACCTCGAGAACAGGCGAGAGGACGCTTCGGCGTCTTGCTTCTAGCTTTATATGTCAGCTGAAACATCTAGGTGTTTCTTCTCTTATTGTGGGCGACGATGCTAAGATGTTCTTTATTTCTCCGTATTTTTTTCTGGGGAAAGAAGATAAGCATTCTGCAAGGAATGACTATTTGCTGGTTTTATTTTTCCGCAGACTGCAGTTCGTGGTAAGGTATCTTCTCCACGAAATTTAAAATAATTGTGAGACCAAGAGGAAGCCAAACCCGATTATTTGGACAAGCATAGATGTTTGAAAACTATTTTCTTTTTGCCTAAGAATTTTTCTTCATGTGTGATAAATAACTAATCATTTTTTAACCAAGATATTCCTTAATTGGAATTACATTAATCAAATTCTGATAAATACAGTATTCATTTTCTTTTCTCCTCTTGTCTTCTAATCCTTTCGTATTATGAATCCGCTCTGCAAAACTTTAAGAACTATCTTAATGTTGTAATAATATTCTGTTTGATTGACAGTTTTACTGGTACTTTTCCTTTACCTACCCGCAAAACTGGCAATCGTACCTTATTATGTTTTGGCTATATCTTAAGAAATACATAAATATCCTATAATGTATATACTAGTATGTCTTATAATACACGTCCTATCAGTCAGAATGTATTTAGAGATAGAAGTAAACGGAAGGAATTATTTTGATTCCATTTTAGAGGCAATAGGTAAACACTTTCCATGTGAAATAAACAGTAATTGACATAAGCAATGTTCATTCTACCGTTTTTGTAATTAAATTTATTTTTCTCATCACCTTATTATTATTTGTGTTTTATAAAAATGTTGCGGGCCATATAAAGGAAAAGTACCGTTTTGTCTCCTCCGAAAGGATTATTAAGCAAGAATCAAATTTGCTAGCAATATACAGATTGATTTTTTTTCACTATGTAACGTAACGCGAAAGTAATAATTCTTGCTTGCGTACAGGTTCGCAATAGACTGAATACGCACAGCTCCGATGATAGGTTGATAAAGAAACATTTCAGAGTTCTGGAATTTACAAAAAAAAAATAGTCGCACAACCCTTCACAGTATCACAGAGCACAGTCAATAGTTACGCTTCAAAATTCTCACAACGTTAAATATAATACAATGCGAAGCACAATCTAAAGAGCGAAGCTAATCGGGAGATATTTCAAAACTCCTAACTCATACTGAACTAACAACTGACAGCTGAGAGCAGACGCCTTCTCTCCGGTTTCTATAGTTTTCACTCGGTCGCCGACATATTTCTAGCACTTTCTGCTTCTCAAAACTATTGGAAGAAATATAAGGTCTGAATTACGGTTGCAGGTACACAAAGCATCAATTACAATATCCATTACAGATATAGAGGGACTGGACCCAAATGTTACCAAATTATCGCCCCATTTGGCGACTTTTAGCGATTTCTCGAATATTTGGCGACACAAATTAGTCGCCAAGGATCTTGCTAGCTTGGCGATATCTTGCCAATTTAGCGAGATAACCATTTACTCAATATTATATAATCTTGCCCCAATCTTCTTAATTTTCCGACAAGATTTCGGATTTTTTCTTAATTTTTCTCTTAACTTTCAGGCTACATTATACAGAAGAATACAACTTCACATATAATTACATTAAAATCATCCATCTATGCACAAAATTCGTAGCATTATTCTAAGTAATTTATGACTGTGCTATCGGGTTTATCATCACAAACTTATATTCATTTACTTCGTTGCGGCACGAAGAATAAGTAAATTTCAAATATAAAAATTGGCGTTATAAGAAACATGAAACCTCCAGCTAACAGATACCAGTTAACAATACTCAAATTCGTAAGATAAGATGTAATATTCTTTTGTAAGAGGCAACCGATACGAGAGAATCATTTTCAAAATATTATTCTAGTAACTAACCAAAAGAAATATGAAAATTCCCAAATGGCTTTCGAAAAGAAAACAAAGGGCACGAATATTTGCCTTTAGAATTGAGAGAGGAGATGCATGAAGCGAGTTACGTTTGAAGGATATTCGAAGTCAAAATAAAATGTTGCATATTGTGCTCCTACAAGCAGGCAGGCAGTTTCAGGTTCCGCTACGTTGAGCATTAAAGATCACGAAATACTAGAACCGAAGACTGAAACTTAGAAGACATTAATGACATTCATTTAATCGAATGAATTAGGAAGGAGGATATACCACGCCGTAGATAAAGGACTCTGTGGTGTTGCTTATGTATGTTTGATGGGGTTCTCTTGCTGCCAATACAAGATCTTAAACAGAAGAATGTTCAGTTCACAATTATTTTATCAGCATATGGGTACAATAAACACACTGGAATGGCTATTCTGAAGAACAGCCATTCTAGTGGGTATTTTTGTGAAGTGAACATTCTTCATAAACAATAGGAACATTTCATCTTGAACAGCATAAGTGATACAAGTGAGCTGATGTACTTGAATCACGGGATACCATCAAACATTAATGCGAAAGAAACTACAATACTCAAATATTTGTAATTCTTTAAAGAGGATTGCTCTCCATATTATTGAACAAAACACTGCTGCAAATAATCGCAA
This sequence comes from Stegodyphus mimosarum, assembly GCA_000611955.2. Classification (NCBI taxonomy): domain Eukaryota; kingdom Metazoa; phylum Arthropoda; class Arachnida; order Araneae; family Eresidae; genus Stegodyphus; species Stegodyphus mimosarum. The sequence goes on from KK121202.1 coordinate 254,175, forward strand.
GAAATGCGCCTCCGTTTTTTGGATTATTAGAATAAGCAAACGGAACGCTAATCTGGTTTCTGATCAAGACTCTAATGCTGCTATGAAATGTCTTCCCACGAACACACACTTATTATTTTGAGTTCATTTTCTTATTTTCTAGAGAATAACTTATCCAGTTTTCTCATTTTCAAAGATGTGTTTATGCTTCTTTGCGTAGAGACTGCATGGGGCTTCTACACTCCATACAGCCTGCATGGCACAGAGAATTAAATCTACCATCTTCATTATTTTAGTTTATTTATCTTTTATAACGATATCTTTCTTTCTGTTAGCATATATATATAGTAACAATATTTATAAAAGAATAAGGCTTATTCCAAAGAGCCTTCCTTAGAACCTTTATGATCTCCTCTTTCGAACACTATGTGAATGCGCAGAAATTGGGCAAAAAATAAGAAAGGAAGAAATCTAAAAAATAACTAGTAACGAGAATTACCTAGAGAATTTAAAAGAAATGGCGATCTACGACTGTTTTCACTAGAAAATGGTTTCTACGAAACAAAAATCCATTTTTCCGACAAAGAACCTCAGGCTCTGAAGACATAAATTAAGCAAAACCTTCGACGGGACTCAAACCATGAACCTCTCGAATAGACGTCGAGCGTGCTGACCACTACACCACGAAGGCATGCGAAGAATTCCGGAGAAATACCTTATATGCCCCCCCCCCCATTTTTAAGGGCGACTTGAGATTAGGGAACCCAGTCGCCAAATCCCGGTGGTGGAGAATCATCATCCACCAACGTTTTTATTTCGGGCGCCTCTTGTAGAGACATTAGGATATTTTTGAAGCAGGAGACGGGAAAAAGGAGCAATGCCTTCGCCGGTACTCGAAGCACGGATTTCTCGAATACGCGCCGAGTGTGCTGTCCATTACACAACGACGAAGGGCGAAGAAGGCGGGAGAAATACCTTATACATTTTTCATTAATAACACTCGATGCAAATGTTTATCAAAATTAATAGTAAGGTATATTATAAATTACAAATTGTAGATGTATTATAAATAAAATACAGTAAAATTGCACATTGTTTCTATGTATCTCAGTTGTTGCACTGATAAACAGACATCTAGGTAATTTCAAAGAAACATTTTAAATTTTACTTCTTGGCGATATAAATAGCTTTTGAAATAACAGATATACAGAGGCATGAAGAGACTAGACTTTAAATATTTCTAATGACAAATAATGACAAATATTTGGTAAAAAGCAAAGGAAAATAAATACTTTGCATGCATTTATTATCAGTTTCATAAAACACATAGCGCTAGAAAAGGCATGCTCGTTTCATCATAAATTACAAATTATTCCCCTTTCTTCGTTTATGCAACATCTTTTAAATCACACATTTCTCTCAATTTGAGTTTTTGAAACCTAAATGAAAACAAGCTATTTCCGTTGCATTAATTCCTTCAAATTTTGATAAGTATTATTCGATAAAATTAAAATGTACTGTAATGAAAGCTTGAGCATTTTGCATTCGTTTCAAGAAAAAGAATAAAACTATTTTTATATTTATTTAGTCAGTGCTGATTTTCTGGCAATCCTTGATTTACTTCTAAATAAATTATCATAAAAATGATTTAATAAAAATATGCTTTTAAGTTTTTCATTCTTGAGCTTAAAATCTTGAGAAACTGTTAGGAAAAAAATAGGTTATCAGTTATTCACATTCAAAATATTTCCGGATATTCTTAAATCTTAATTTAAAAAAAAGTTAATTAACAATTTAAAATCACTGTTAAAAAATTTCTATAATTACATGAAATGCATGAAATCTGGTAAAAAATGCACTTAGTTGACTGTAAATTTACTCTGCTTATTCTCTTATATATAAGACGATAAAATTATGTATATATCTTATAATTATTGTATCTTATGTATAAGACGATAAAATAAATACGCTTTCATGCAATAGAATCAATCTTAGAAGCAAAATGTAGCTTCTTCGTTTAAAAAAATTAATATCACAAAAGATCCGATTTAAATTTAGTTACGAAGACTAAAATTGTTTTCTAACCTAACGTGCGAACCGTACATTCTAATTTTCTAATGCAAACTGGGCAGCTGAATAGCTATTCTAATCAAATATTCTTCTTTATTAGAAATGTAGTTTAGTTTATCTATATGTTTTTTATTTTTAAATTAAGAGTTAAATTATATTATAAACTGAAAGCAAAATGACATTCTATTTGTTAAATTTACTTCTTGATTACTTTACATCAATAAGAAACAATGCCTTCGTTCAATTTCAGTTAAAAATAAGCACATTTTATATTTTGTTTTTTCGCAAATAAATGTAATTTTCTTTACGTAATTTTAGTGCAGCAAACTATAAAAAGAGATTATGAATTAGTTTAAAGTACACGTATGTAAATATTAATGTAACGCTTCGGTTTACTTGAAATAGAAATAGGCTGTGAGACCATGCAATAAATACATAAGAATCAATAAATAAAAAAAATAATAATTTTTTTAAAAAAAATACTTTTTTCTTTAATTATTGGAAAAACACGAGTTTTTTATCTTACAGAAATAAGCCGTTTCTCTAACTATATACTCCCTGAGGAAAAAATATAAAAACTTAAGAATATATTTTTTTTGTTTTCAGAGTAATGTTTTATTTAATCTAATAGTCTAGTTTTCAAAGTAATATTGTATTTAATCGAATAATTTTCCTTCTCCTGATGATTTTACGTCAGGAAAATCAAAAGGAGAAAAATTAAATGCCATTTCTAAAAAGAAAGGCTTCGATAAAATAAAAAGAGCATATTAGAAAGCAGTATTTGAATAGGAATACTGATATTATTATAGTCTGTGTTTCGAAAACGTAAAAAATTATCAATTCCGTAATGCACATTTTGTTTATATAATACGCTTTCCTATATGTACCTACGTCCTACGTTGCTGCTATAAATCAGAATTTTTTAAGTCATATGTTGGGCAAGTTTGAAACAAAAATACACCACGGGCAGAATTATGCGAGCACGTTAGCTATATAATTATTTTATCTAGAGACGAAACTCATAAAATTAACTGTTAATATCTAGGTATGTTCAAAGTGAAACCAGATATTTGAAGTTTTAAAGTAAAGGAATAAATTTCACGGCCGCGATAAAAAGTTAATATCCGTAAAAAAAAGGCAATTTTTCCAAGTTTATTGAAGACTTGAACTTGTATTCCTTTCCGTGTAGAATATTTTAGATTATTTTTCTTTAACATAAAACACTAATCATTTCCTAATAAAATATCATTTGTTTCTTTAAAATTTGAATTATTTTTCCTTTAAAAATTTTCCGTTTACTATATTATTCAAAAATATGGTAATGAATGAAAATGGAAAAGCAAAGATTCTCACCGTAATTATCATTTCAAGCGATAAACACTTGCGGGAGCAGAAAAGTCTAGCAAATCCCCACTTGCAGCCGAGAATAGCATCCTAGCGGCATCTTAGTCGCAGCTCCGGCGCACGACATGGTTCCAGTTAGAAATTGTTAGAACTGGCGCTCACTTGTTAGACGGCCACGCGTCGGCGCATGGGCCAGCGGTAGATAAGAGAAGAGGGGGAGAGAAGAAGCTGAAGAGCAGAGGAAAGAAAAGTCTTTTTACCCTCAGATTCCTGCTACAAGATGAATATGTGACAGACATTGAATGTGGCTTACCAGAGCCATGAAATTATCAGCTTACGAAACGGCGATTGAGCAATTAAATTAAGTTTTATTTAACAACGAAAATTTGTTTTTTACTGTAAAATAGACAGAAAAATTACTTAGATTTGGGCAATTGTTTCTCTTACATTATACTTTTCCCACGATATAGCCTTTTTCCTAAGGTAAATGCTTTGTGAGGGATATAACAAAAATAATAAATAGGTTTTGAACTTCTAAGTGGGTTTTCGCTTTATCGAGAAAAAATAACTGGAATAGTGGAAGAATAATTTATGGTGGTGACAAATTAAAACAAACGATTTTCTTAATTTCTAGATATATCTAGAAACAGAATCTAGAATGAATTCAAATACTGGGTATGCGAGTAACATGTCCTTTCCCAACGTGAATGCAGGCTTATGTTTGCTTTCTTCGTTAATTTAGCAAATCAAGAAAACAAACTAAAGCATATACGAACCTAAAATTGTATACAGAAAAAAATCAAACCCCGTTACCTTTTCACAAAAGTCTTTATGCATCTGTCTAATGCATGTTAGCGGCAGAATATCGCCGATAACCCATCTGTTAAAAAGAGGGTTATAAGGGCGCATATGCATACCTAAGAAACAGAATCAATCGATTTGAAATGCGTATATTATGAAAACTATTGAACATAGAAATTTAAGATTAATTTTAGATTACATGAATAATCATAAACTATTTTATAAGCTAAATTAAAGGTGGTCAATATGTATACCTTTAGAAGCACGTTACGTCCATTACGTCTCCATTACGTCTGTAATGGAGGTTAAACTCGTCCAAACATTTGCCAGCATATGTATCCACTGTATCCATAGCCAATTTTATGCGTATCGTCAGTTCTGCTAACGTAGTTGGAAGTGGAGGCACAAACTGAGTCTTTATATAAACCACAAAGAAGAAATCGCGCACTAAGAGGCATGGCGATCTTTGGGGGACAGTGATGTTTGGAAAGTGATGGACAGTGTGGATCATCAGATCCTGAATCTTCCCACAAATTTTGGAACACTCAACTTCGAATGTGATGGTGCTCCGTCCGGCTGGAGAAAGAAGTCACTTGAATCGGTTTCTAGTGTAAAAAGCCAGTTTTCAAACATAATGTGATTCCCTTGGTTTATATGCGAAAACGGAGACCATATACCGTTTCCGAGAAATAGCACAGAAATCAGTAACTTTTACCTAGTGTCTCTTACGCTGTACAATTTGATGTGGCTACTCCATACCCCCATATTCTAACGCTGCGGCTGATCAAGAGTAGCCTCGTCACTATGCACAAAGCATATTTAAAATTGGCATCTTACGACACATAAGAATGAATTCACAAAACTCCATACTTCATCACCTATATGAAGAGCTTGCAGCAACTGAATCCTGTATGGTTTCAAAACAAACTTAGTAGCAAATCACGCTAGACAAATGTTGTAGGGATGTCCCTACCAGCACGGCGAGTGGATTTCTGTGGACTATATGCGAAATTTTGTCGGATGCGCCCCACATTTTCTTCTAACATGTGGGGACGGCTAAGGTTTCCTTTTATACAGACAATTCGTGACATGGAATTGTGTATACCATCACTTAATGCTCTAAGCGGCAGGTTGTTGAACACCAGGACGACGAAAATCATGCTGAACAGTTTTTACACACTCCGCGACGCATAGAACATAAAACGATTTCTGTTGCTAAATCGCCATCTAGACAAATACTGAAGTAGCGGACGAAAGAAGGGCTTTAGGTCGCAAAAAATTCATGAAACGTCATGAAAGTCGAGACTTTCTCTTTCTATCTCTACAGTATTTGATTAAGACGGATTAAAAGCTAAATAGTTATGATTTTTCTAAATCGGATGATTATTTTCAAGCATCCTGTGTAATGATTGTAGAGAACTCAGCTAAATAATTCCATTTACATTAATGATAATAGTAATTATAATCTGTGTTTATTGCTTTTAAATCACTTATTAAAATTAAATATTTTAAGCTTTTTGGAAAACAATATACTAACATGCGAAAGATAAAAAAACATATTTCGGCAGTGATAACACGTTTATTTTAAATTTGTTTGAGTTTGTAGATTAAAATTGAGCACAAAATATACAGCGTTCTCTCGAGTTGCAACACATTTCTTTTATCTTATACCGCTGAATTTTCTGATTAAATTTGAAATATAAATATCTAATGTTTTGTCCATTGGCAAAAGATTGCTTTAAATTATTGAGTTTGAAATCAAAATATCATTAAATTCGTATAAAACATGAAATAAATGCAAAACAAATTCCAAATTCAAACTTTGAGTTTCAAAGTTCTGCTATTCCTGTGAAGTGTTATGGCTACTAAAATTTTAGTTGCTTTAGGTGCCTCTGTTTCTCCACAATGAGAGAAACATACATGCATACAGACATGCAGGTTTCCACTATTTAACAACAGAAATTACCTATTTAATGAAGTTAAAAACTTCTACGTATAAAATAGTGCAATATTCCACATATAAGACACACTTTTCCTTCAATTATTTTCTTTTAGAACTGTATATGATAATAAATTTTGCATTCTATTCAGGTTCACCTTGCATTCTTAAAATATTCTACCTAATAATTGAAAACCTACGCTTCAAACCCTTTTGCTGAAGCATTTTACTTTTTTCGGGCACATTCAGTTAAAAGAAATAAGCAGAAAGAACATAAAAATTAGTTATATTTGCTAAGCTTAACAGTTCTTCTTAAAACATTTAAGTTTTGTAAGCGATAAAGCTAAGCATTTTTAAGCTAAATTGAAAGTAATTTAAATTCCACTAGTGTCATGCTGAGAAAATCTACTAAATTTTAAAATGACTTGAATACATATGTAAAAATAATATTCTCAATTTTCTGCATGAATATAAAATAATTACCAGCAAAAGGTTTTTAGTTTTTATATAAAAAATAAGTTATTATTATAAATATGCAAGAATAATTTTATAATGAAATATATTATGTTTAAAAATAGCTTTAAAAAAAGGAATACTTTATAACCAATAAACACGCAAACCATTACACGATACACCATATGTAAAAGTTATGATGTTTTTATTATAAGGAATTTCTGATTCTTCATTGGTTCTCCGATATTCAAAACAACGATATTGGGAAATTTAAAATAAATGCCGTTGAAATTGTCTTCCTCTCTTCAAAATTCTGATTTTATTAGCTTCATACTTTTGAATTTTTTACGTCATGTACTTGTATTATGCAGTTTACATTGCCGGCCATGTAGGCGGTATGCAACAAACATGCATGAAAAGTACAACATGTTGGCATAAGAAAATCAGCACCATTCCAGCACATGCACACAAACCAAATATTGGTATCGCCATCTCCACCGTTATAAATAGGAAGTTTTCTCAGTGGGGGTATCATTTGGAATTCGCATTTGAAGGTTGATTATTTTGTATAAAGATTGCGTTAGGCCTTGTGAACATGTCCTAACCTTCCTCGATACAGAAGTTTCTCTGATCCCCAGCCAGTATTAATGAATAACTCTGCTACATAGTTGACATAATTGAAGCCACATAGAGTGAAGTACCCCTATTTTCCATCGCAGCTCACTATGCCCAACCGAAATTATAGCCTCTGTTGAGCCAAGCACAATAGATCTGTGTACTGAAATCTTCACGCTGTGTTTCCAGAGCCACCTGAAAATTTAGTCCCTTCCATTATAATACATATGCGCAGTAAAAATTCTCTTCTTTAAGAGAAAGAATGGTAGTTTTTTTTACGATGTTGAAGCGTAAACAACCTTCCAGGCCTCTTTTAAAATAAATGATTATTGCGTAATGCTGAAGTATTATTTTCCACTAGTATTATATGTATAATCAGCTCTCCCTCTCTCTTGCAAGAATTTATAAAATAATAATATATTTTTTAACATCTGACTAAACATCAGTATTTAAAACCCCCTCACATAACAGTATATTATTTCATGATTTTGCATATAACAATATACGTGCCATGTACTGTTTATATGCAAAACCACAAATAAAAATTGAAACCAGTTATGAAAACCGTATACGAGATAAACAGGCTTTGTTTAAAATATATATATATATAAAGTATTTATATTAATTAACACATACGTTTTTATTTGAATTTTACTATCAATTCGATTTTTCGTTAGTTCTCACCAGCATGTAAACGCGATAGGTTTGAAACACCGGCAGAATCTTTCGTACAGGAACAAGTTGAACCAAGGCCGTCATATGGGCAATTCCATAAGTATAATAGGTTTACTAACTATCCAACTTCCGCTCCGTTTTGAGAGAGAACACGATGGGGATGGTCGAGGGTCTCCCACCCCTCTTTCTTTACCGCAATTCCTCGCGAGAACTTTTGGTTTGCCTTACATTTTGAATACTGCTTTACGGCACACGCGCTAAACGCTTACAAACATATATGTCTCCTCCGGAATTCGCACCCGGCTCCATCTGTACGACAGTCAGAATCACTAACCATTATGACGGAGGGGCAGTGGAGAGCCTTGATACAGGTAGAAGTGGGCGGGATACCAGAAATTCACTATTGGTCATACAGGTATAAACCCACTGCACTAATTGTGAAGTTCTGCACTATTTTTGAGGGAGAGCACCTCGGGCGATGAGGTCCAAGGGTCTTGGACGCCTCTTCCGGGACCATCGGTACGACCAGCAGCTTCACTAACCAATATTAACGGCTGCGCGGCGAAAGCCTTGGTACCGACGCTGACAATTGTGATTTTCCTAGCCCATTTTGAAACTTATGCCCTCCTGCATTAGCCTTTCCTTTAGATAAAATGCTCGTGCATTTAGCTAACGCTTGTTAGGCCATTATACTGCGAATCTCCAATATTAATTTTACTTTAAATTTTAATTCTTGTTTTATGTTAAGTGAACTTCCGCAGGCTTCGGGTTTTATGCTGTAAGCACAAGACGAACATCTGTTCAGTTTAAAGTTTTAAATGTAAGGCTATTTTAACTTTCTTCGAAATCTGTACTTAATTTCGCAGATGGGGAGATAAATCGCATGGCAATTTTAGCAGTGTTAAGTAACTAAGTCTTTTAAAAGCGTGAAGCAAATCCACTGCTAATAAAAAAATCCTCATTCAAATGCCTTACTAAACAAATTTAAGCTCAATATTTTAATTTTAAATATTTTCTATACGAAAAATAAACACATACAAATCATGACGTCATTATTTATTTTATGAAAAGTATTCTTTTTTAATATTTAATACTAATGTGGCTCAATATTTTTAAAAATGGCAGAGTACTGAAAAATTTTAATCTATGTTTAAAACGCATCACAAAAATATGAATACAAAACATTCGTTCTAATAAAAATGCCTATGCAGACTCATTTTAATTTTCTCTCAACCAAATTAGGAAAAAAAGAATATAATCATACAACCGAAATCTTTTTTGTGTAATGTAAAATGTTACTGCATTTTATAAACTGCGCGTAATACAAAATTATTTTCCATTTTCTTGTAATAAGAGAAAGTCTTACCGACCGTTATTTAACCGAATTAAATTTGTCCTTATCTCTTTTCTTCTGGAATGTTAAATAAAAGCGTTTTTCTCCTGAATATCATATTTCCATTTACCCATAACTTTATCAGGAATTCACCTATATCTTCTTAAAGAGAATCTTTAGGAGATAACTTTTCTAAAAAAAGAAAAATTAAAACATAAGATAACTAAAGTAAAATTCACATTCCGAGTTTTTTATCAAGGAGATCTTGAAGTTTCTTAGATAAATTGCTTGTCTTAGTCAATGTTTTATGCAGTTTCGCGTTTACGATGAAGCTGAATCTTTTCTTTCTCTTTTTCTTCTTTCGAAATTTCTAGGCCTCAAAATAAAAAAAAATCTGATGTGTACACCACTTGACTTCCTTGTACGGAATATTAAATTATACGCATTTTTTCTTGCATATCATTTAGTTCTTGGATTGAATTAAATCTAATTCGTCGATAGCGCATACCACAATAGAATAAATGTCCTCTTTAAAATTCACTATATTTTTTTTTATCATGGCGACACTCTGGAGGTAGGTTCAGTTAATAGCGTTACATCTCATTTATTTTATAACTCAGAATGCACAAAAATTATGTATATCATCTGAAGAATTATCTAATCGTTGCCACATTTTCTATTCAAACACTATAATACATCTAAAACGATGCATAAAAGAAATTAAACAAGCCAAAAAAATGAAAAAAGAAAACGTTTTTCACAGACCATTCAGTATTTCTTATTTAATTAATTCAGTTCTCACTTCGCGACAAGGCAAAAATACATATAAACTCATATTATCTGCATTAAATATTACGAATTATATCTTACAGACTTACTTGTATTTATTTCCTCGAATAAATTCTAGAATGGATTAAGCAAGATTTAATTTGCAATAATAATATAAAGCGTTCTCTTTGTTGTTGCGAAGCCTAGTTTCTCTAGGCAACAAATCCACTATTCTACTAAGTTTCAAATGTAAACAAATATGGCTGCTTTCGTAAACATAAAATTAGACTTAATCGTACTCAAACAACTCAATTCTAGAAATATTGCTTGCAGATTTACTAACAGCATAAAACCCTTAACCGGAAGATAAGAACAACATAATTCAATTATTTATAAAGCAAAAAATGCGCAATTTACCAATATATAAGAATAAAAATTCTACGTTTTTGAGTTATTCGAGATACATGCATACGTAGGCACAGATTCCACGAAGAAATCTCTTCAGAACCCATTTTAAATCAGTTTTATAATTTTGTTGTGCAAAAAGAGTTCGTTATTCTATCCTTACGAACAGATGTCACGCAAAAACATCGTTAAATTGCATTCGATAGCGGTCAAATTGGATATTTTTGTTGAAACTTGATGCTCGAAATTTTCGCGATTACAATAATTACTTCGCCCAAGGAAGTAAAACTACGTTTTGGCAACAGAGCAGAAATAATTCAGTAGCAGGAGTTCTATTCATTAATTGACTTATCTGCATTTTATATGTAACTTATACTAAATTTTCATACGATTTCCCTCAGTTTTATAGTACTCCTAAATATAGAAATTATGCTTAAAATTTTGCTTAATATCTAATAATTTCAAATAGATTCTAAAGCCAAATAATGTGTGTATTACAAAACAAATTCTATTTTTATAACTTTTATTTTATTTAATTGTTTCGTGACTTTACTTCAGCTGTAATAAATAATAAACATACTAAAATTCGGATTTTTGTAACTTATTATGATAATATTTTGTTTTGCGTTTCATTCAAAATGCAGTGCTATTGTCCCTGAAATACTCCTGTATGTATATTTAGCAAATGAAATAAGTGTATTTCATTTTTGTTAGGAAAGACATTTTTAGCTTCATCATTCTTAAACATGTATACATTATAGTCTTGAAATTTTGTTTAAATTTTTATTATAAAGTTTGATTAATATTTTCAATATTAACGAATATAAACTTTCATGGTATTATAATTACAATCTTTATTAATTTATGAATATTTCGACAACTAGTGTAATTAGAAAAAAGCAATAACTGGTGTCATACGTAACATATTCTTTCTGCAGAAGTTTCTGATTAAATGTTCATTTGAGCATCTTTCTAATTAAGTGTCATCTAGGAACAAATTTATACATTTCCTATCTATGCCCTATCGCTTCTAATTTTCTATTACAAACGTTATACCGTGGCCAGTACAATATGAATAGGTACACAATGGTATCGATATGACGTCTCAGAACTCATTAATAGAATTTAGATTGGCTTTTTCAGTTATGTCGAACGATATCATTTTCATTATCGTTATTCGTATTATTATAGCTACCACGAGTATCTTAAGTATAAATATAAGACTTGCATGCAGCTTCACATGTTGCAATTTTTAAAATCTTTTTAACTAAATTTTATTTAAATGAAAATTAATATCCTCTGATGAAATATATGCTTTCTCCTTCATGTAATAAAAATACTTCCTTGTGACAAGAATTAACATATTTTTTAAATCGCGATTTTAGCGGCCTACAGTAACTGGATTCTCATTTGCGACACAAAATGAGAATATCTCTGTTATAACTGTTATTTATATTTATTTTGCCTTGAATGCCAATGTGCATTTTCATTATATGCTTGCAAAATTCTGGTCATGGTTATTTTCGAAAACAAGATTGTCGAAAACCATTTATTAGTTCTTGTTTGCATTTTGATTCTATTTACCCATCAATTTCAAACGCTAGAAATATGTCTTCAACCTTTGCTGTGCTTTTAGTAATGTTTTGTAACACTAATGTGAATTTTCATTTCTGTGCAGTTTAAACAAAAATAGAATATGTAATTTTACATAGCCCTTAGACCTTTTTCAAAGAGTCTCAGATCTTTTTCAAAGACTTGTGAAAAATCAGTCATGCGGTGCTATTACAGAAAGCCGATAAAAAGTTTTCCATTTACTACCAGAATGCGTTAACCTCTATACTTAATACTACAAAAAAGACATACTGTTATTCCTCGCAATGTTCTTCATATTGTGGTAATCATTACTTCATAGATGATGTGTACTTTGTAAAAACTCAATATGACATTTTAGGAAGTTCCTTGTTAAAGTCGTTATCATATGTCTTTGGTAACATTTGAAATTTTAATGGTCAACTTGGCCCGTTAAAATAAGTTTGTCCACAAAGTGTAGTGAACGTCTACCAGTAAAGTACCGTATTTTACTATAGTTATTGCGTTCTTCTTCTGGTTTAAAATAATGTTTCTTTCACGAAAATTTACAACAGACTCATTGTCTATAGTATCACTGATATTCATTTCTTTCATTTTGCAATACACGGATGTTTTTAATTGATTTGTAACTGATATTCACAATCGTAATTATTATTATCACTTACAAATCTAAACTAATTACAGGTGATTAAGTACAGGAGCCTAAAGTACGTAAAAGCGATTCATTTTGAATGATGAATTGCTAGTTAGCAAAAAACTGCATTCATGCTCCGAAAATCAACACACATTCAAAATGAAATAGTTTATCTTCCGAAATGTAATAAACAATCATCTGAATTGCTAAAATCAAAAACAAATCCGAATGATCCTACTTATGAGTTTACCGTTACATTAATATAATCAACTAAATCATAAAAATAACTATTAATTTTTAATTCATTTAATTGCTATATGTTCTATACTCGTCAACACAGAATTCACTTTTTTTGCCATTTTCTCTTTACATGATTTAGCTGTATTTGCTGCCGTCTTCCCCCTTCTAATTCTATGGCTCAGAGAAGTAGTTTCTCTTATCTTCTGGCTACTTACTCCAGCTGTGACGTACTTTTCTGCAGAAAACTTCATACTTCTCTTGTTATATTTCCTTGTTCTTTTAACACCTTTTCACACTTGCATCTAACGTAACTTGAACATGTATTATCATTGATGTATTTTGGAATTCTTTCTCTAGCTGTAAAACTAAACCAAATATGATATGAGAAATGTTGTTCCAGTAATGCCGAAGAAGAGATGAAACTGCATGTCATGTAACAACATATTATTTAAATCTACAGGAAATGCAAGGCGAAGATAAAATCCAAGTGGAAATTATAGAAATTACAAGGTATATTCTTCCTATGGTATGCAGAATATTCCTTTCTAACGTAGTTTACTATATATTTGGCTGCCCGAAAATTTCAAGGAAATAACTGGGGACAAAATGCACATCTACAAAAGTTATTATACTCTACAGTAGTCGGAAAAATAATATTGTATACTGCAACCGTTTGGGTGCAACCAGTGAGGACAAGGAAAATTAAGCACATTCTCTTGATTCAGCGCTCTTTCGCCTAAAACTTATCCACAGCCTATAAAACCTCAGCAACGAATGCTGCACTTACCCTTCCAGGTCTGATCCCCATCCACATTTGTGCAGAACAAGAGGCTGTTTACACCAAAGTTATTCAATTACGGAAAACGCTACATTTTATGACGCCATGCACAAATCAATTATGTACTATTGGCAAGGAAATATCCTTCAAATCCATCCATGGGTCAAAGGTAAAAGTTTCCATGTCAAACTTGATGAAAAATGGACTCAACTCACAAGTAGCAAGCACTTTTATTTGTACGGATGGTTCAAAAACAAGTGAGGGTGTCGGAAGTGCATTTGTGGAGTTCAAAGACCAGAATCATATGTATAACTCGAAAGCAGGTTCAAATATTATAACACTGTTTTTATTCGGAAGCGCTTAGAGTAAGAGAAGCTATACAACATACACTCTTAGACAAAAAAACGACGCACCGAGAAGATATAGAAAAAATTGGATACAAATTGATATGCATACAGGTTTCGACGGAAAATGCAAAATTTTACATTTTGGCTGCCAATGAATGAACGGTTGTCGCTACAGCGCATCTGATCTGCGCAACTGGCAGGACATTTAAGAGGAGAAATTACGATTTCAGGTCATAAATTCTTCACGAATTTCATTCCGTGTACTCTGGTAGACAATAACTATGCCTCACATACTGGAGCGTGAACGATATACGCAGATGACAGAATTTCAGAGAGGTCGTGTAGTTGGTCTTAAAGAAGCCGGTTGGTCTTATCGGCGGATAGCTCGACATTTGAGCACGAGCGATACCACTATTAGACGGTCTTGGCAGGAATGGGTGAAGCGTGGCCGCACACAGCGTCAAGATGGAAGCGGCAGACCTAGAGAAACGACAGAACGTGAAGACCGAGCAATCGTCAGAGCGGCACTCACAGCCCCAGATACATCATTATCATCAACTGTACGTGCAATTAGTGCTTCATTGACCGCAAGGATCATTCATAGACGATAAGTCCCGCTTTGAACTGAGCACCGATGACCAGCGAAGGCGAGCCTGGAGAAGCCTCGGGCAGCGGTGTGGTACCAAACTGACTGTCTTCCTGCAGACAGGCCGACAACCAGAAGGGACGGTCTGAGGGGCAATTTCATTTCAAAGTAGGACCCCCTTGGTTGTCATCCGTCGCAATCTTACAGCACAGCGGTACGTCGACGAAGTTCTAAGGCCCGTTGTGTTGCCCTTCATGTCATATGTGCCTTCATGTCATATGTGCCTTCATGTCATATTACACCATGTGCTTACATTTCAGCAAGATGATGCCCGCCTCCACACTACACATGTTTCTACAGCTTGCCTTAGTGCTTGCTGAACATTACCTTGGCCAAAAAGGTCGCCGGAAGGTCCCTCCAACCAGTTCGGGATGTTGACGATCTAACACACCAGATCGACAGAATTTGGCACGGTATCCCTCAGGAGGACATCCGCAACCTCTATCAATCGATGCCAAGCCAAATAACTTCGTGCATAAGGGCCAGAGGTAGACAAACTTTACTGACTTTTTCACTTTCTGAATCTCAGTCACTTCAACAAATCATCCAGTTTTTTCAAACTGTAATCATTTGTTTTTCTGTACCTGTACGTCACTTCTACCAATTTTCGTCCCATTCGGATAACTCCTCCTTGGTGCGTCGTTGTTTTCCTAGAGTGTATATCAGATTCGAATAATGGTATTCAACCATACGCACTGATAGATTATCCGTACTTTTAGCCGTCTCTGATCATCAGCACATTTCACCAAACATCATTAACATTCAGCATTAAACAATAGACATATGTATATGTTACTGTGAAAGACTGAAATCTGGAGAATGTCGACTTTCATCGGTGAATGTCGACTTTCACCGGTGAATGTCAACATTCACATAGTCGCTTTGTGTATGTCCGAAATAATATCCAAATGCTCTTATTTCTGACAATGTCGACGTTCACCATGTACTAATGGTGAATGTTGAATATATGAGAATATTATATTTTCTTCTCCGTAATTCAGTCGCGAAAAAACACACAAGTACTTAAAACACACAATGCATTCAAAATGAGAAAGGAAAATAATAGAAGTTAAAAAACTTACTTAATTATACAGTATGAGTATACTAAATGAGAAAATAAAATAATAGTAATAAAAAACTTACTAAATTATGTGATTCAAATCTGATTAAAAATAAGATAATAAAATAATAGTCATAAAAAAACTTACTAAATTACGGGATTCAAATCTGATTAATTGCAACAACTTAAACTATTATGAGACTTGGAATTGCACAAGAGGTCCTTGCTTTTACAACTGCATTTATAGGAAACAGCCAGTCGCCTCTCTTTTCGACCTACACCAGAGCATATCTGTGATTGTCGACATACATCGCTGAGGGTCCGAATGTACAAGAATGTAATGCAATATTCGATCTTTCACAGTATTTGGCAAATGTTGACATTCTCCCAATTTTGGTCTTTCATGGTAACATATATAAACCTACAATGGGTGAAACCACACGCAGGAATAGAAGGTAATGAAATAGCAGACATACTAGCCTAATAATTTGCTGATAATATTTTGGTTTTACTTATCCAGTTCCTCCGTTACACTTAAAAAAACCTCTCTTGTAAAAATCAGAAAAAAATGCAAAATGAATGTGATCAGGGTGCACCAAGAAGACGGAGTATGACTTTGTAAGGTTTTTCCTAAGTTTATTAACAGTTATTTTAAGTTTTGTATCTTTACTATCTTATTCTAATTTCAAGTTACAATTTCCTGTTAGAATGTAAATTGAGAAAAGTAGTAAATGAAAATGAGAAAGCGTACTATTATGTGAATGTTTCACCGACTTCGAGAAAAAGAGTCTGATTCCCTGACTAGCGGGCGTTTGCCTTTTGGCTACGTCTCTCTTAGCTATTGCTACGCTCGGCCATACTTTAAGCCCTTGCTTGGCTTCACCGATTTAATTAATATTTAGGGGCAACTACTTACATTCCTGATAGCTTAGGCTATACCTTTCAGGTAGTTTAGTTTAATTTAAATTTATTATTATTTAAGTTCAAGCCCGAGTGGAGACTTTCTGTAAAGTTCGAAGTAGGAACTGACTGTAAATATTCCGAAAAATAAAGGGTTGTTCATGTGTTTTGTTCCCACAGTTAAGCGATTATTCGCTTGTTAGTGTTCGTGAGGTTTTTCAAGTTAGAACTTTAAATAAGGAAAACCCCACATTTGGCGCCCTAAAGTGCTCTGAACGAACCATGCCGCTAGGTAGTGAAGATTTCCTGTTGACCCCTTCCACCTTTCTGTTCCATCAGGCACAACCAAACCCGATGCAGGGATTCGGTTTTGCTGTGGAAACGATGAGAGCGGCAATGAAGCCAACAACAACGTTTGAGGGCAAAGGATCCGCAATGACTTTTCTGGAGCAGCTAGACCTACACTTCACACTATATTTTGTCAATCGGCTGCAAAGAATTATCCTCTCTACGTCGAACTCAAAAGGTCAAGCCCTCAGCTGGTACAAAAATATTGGCAAGAATTTGTTGGGGGATCCAGCATCCGAAACGTATATGTGGGAAAATTTTAAATATTCCTTAATGAAAGCATTCCCAGTTGTAAAACACCGTGCAAGACTCGAATCAGAATTATTCAGTAAATACCAAACTAATGTTGACGAATTAACAGACTTAATCTTAAGAAAGTTTCATATTGTCAAATTATTATATGGGAAAAGGCCCGATAAGGAAATCATCGAATTAATTTTACCGCGGTTGCTTTCTTCAATTCAAGACTTTCTTGAAGTTATAAATTCGCAAACACTGAGAAGCTTATTTGAACTAGCTGTCAAATTTCAGCGTAGGCGAACGGCTGAAACCGCGCGTGCGAAGAATTTTACACAGTATTCAAGGTCTCACACTCAGACGAAACCTCAAGCTCAGCAGAATTCCTATAGAGAAGAGGGGGAAGTAGCGAAGCCGGATAGAAAGAAAGCCGGTCAGACCAAAGCGTGGGAAAATAAAAAAGCATTCGGGCCAAGGGGGCGAAAAAAAAGATTTTAACTAGTCACGATGACTAGAAGGAGGGTGAAGTCACAGTGTGAGAAAGTAAATCCCTCAGAAATTAAGCTGAATGCTATAATCATACAAAATTTGGCCTATGCCAGAAATCCAAATACTGCTAAACGACGTCCGTACGACCGCCTTACTGGATACCGGGGCTCAATGCAGCTTCGTGTCGTAGAACTTTTTTAAAAAGCATTTTCGTCGTTGCAGACTGTTTAAGACAACGGAACAACGCGTGATTGCTGCCCAGGGCAAACAGTTTGTCTGTTTGGGAAATGTGGGGCTGCATGTTCAAATAAAAAATAAGACGCAAGAAATTAATTTACTTGTAGTAAAGAATTTATTAACTGCAGTCATATTGGGGATTGATTCCTTACGCGCAGATAGCGCAAAAATTAATTTCAAAGATCCTAACTTACAAGTCAAGATGGATAAAGTGAACAAGCCGAAATGCCAGAACTTGAGCTGAATCACCTCGAAGAAGGAGAAAAAGACAGCATTGAAGAACTGGTACTAAATTTTTTTTAGTTATTCAGAGAAAAACATAGCTTCTGCCATATTGTCTCGCACAGTGTTGACACTAATAATGAGTCCTCAGTTCGGTCTAAGCGGTACAGGTATGACCGTGTGAAGGAAGACATTCTCGAGCAACACATTAAGAAAATGCTTGAAAACAAAATAATTACGCCAAGTACTAGCCCGTATGTCAGTCCTGTAGTTTCATGTAGAAAGAAAAATGGACTGCCACCCGCAGATCCGAAAGCGTGGAGATTCGCAGTTGACTACAGAAAATTAAATAGCATAACGAAATAGCCCACATATCCCCTCCGGATAATAAATGAAATTATAAGAAAAATTCGGTTAACTAAATATATGAAAACTTTAGACCAGACGTCAGGCTATTTTCAAATTGCAGTAAATCCCGAGGATGTCGAAAAGACAGCTTTTCTTAAAAAGTCGGGCGTGTATGCCTTTTTGAGAATGCCGTTTGGCTTAAGCGGAGCTGCGGCTGCATTTAAAAAAGTTATGTATATTGTTTTAAGGCCAGTTTTGGGAAAACGTACAGTCATTTATCTCGATGATATTATTGTAACGAGCGAAACCCTACAGAAACACATTAAACACTTAGAGGAAGTTTTTACATTATTGAATGAAGCAGGCCTCAAAATTAATCCTAAAATTTGTAAATTTGCGGCCAAGGAGCTGAGGTACCTTGGCTATAAAATCTCGAAAAACAATATAGAAACTGACAACTCTAAAATTTTGTGATCAAAAGCTATCCACAGCCAAATACGGCTAAGAAGTTATCATCCTTCCTGGGGATGTGTTCTTATTATAGAGTATTCATAAAAGATTTTGCTAAGATAATTGAACCTTTGTTGTTGCTTAAACGAGAAAGGATTAGGTTCACATGGATAGCGAAAGTGAACAGGGCATTTGAAGAATTTTAACGCGCCTTAATTAATGACCCTGTTCTTAAATTCCCCGAAAGGCTTCAAAATTTACAGATTGCAGCAGACGCATCAGACTACGCAGTTGGAGCAGTTCTTTCCCAAAATGGGCAGCCAATGGCTTTTTTTAGGAAGACGCTGAATCAAATTCAGCGAACTACACTGCAATTGAGTGGGAAACTCTCGCGGTCCTAATATCGGTGCAAAAATTTCGGGTGCTCTTTGGGAGTGCCCCAATAACTGTGTATTCAGATCACGCGGCAGTTGGTCGCCTATACTCCGGAAAAAATATTTTGCCCCGGCTCATACGTTGGACACTAAAACTGCAAGAGTTTAACTTGATAATAAAACACACGCCGGCGAAAGAAAATATATTGTAGATGCACTTCCAAGGATTAAGATAGATGAAGACGGAAATACAATTAAATGTACGATGCTAACTCCGAAAATAATTGAATCCCGGGAAAAAAAATTGCCGAGTTAAAAACGGACCCAGAATTTAAAGACACTTACGCTTACCTGGAAGATCCCGAAAATTTTGCACATGTAGACTTAACGGCTATTCGCAGTAGGGCAGCCCATTATGAAATTATAGATAAATTGCTCTTTTACACGAAAACAACCAATGATAATCAAGAATTGCAGCCGCTAGTCCCGATGAGTCTACGTTTAAGTACTCTAGAGGAGCTCCATGTCTCGAAATTAGGAGCCCATCTTGGTGTTAGGAAAACCCTGCATAGAGTCCGCGAAGCAGTGTATTTTCCACAGGTATACAAAGTTGTGACGGCGTATGTCAGGTCATGTCACTTCTATAAATTAATTAAAGATGTTAATTACAACCCGGCCGGGGACTTAAATAGCATGAACACCACTTCCCAAATGAATTGGTTGGCATTGATTTGCTTGGTTCCTATCCTAGAACAAAGATTAATAGAAACAGATACTTGTTAACCATCGTGGATCATTTCTCAAAATGAGTGGAAATAATTCTCCTTATACGGGCTTCAGAAAACATAGTAGCAGATTCGTTTCTAAATAAATATATTTTAAAATACGGGGCCCCAGTAAAAGTAATATCAGATAACGGTAGACAATTCGTAAGTAATTTATTTGAAAACCTGTGCACAGGCCTTGACATACGCTCTCTAAAAATGGTACTTTATAGACCGCAATCAAATATTGCGGAACGTGTAAATTAAAAATATAGTTAAAATTATTCGGGATTATTATAGGTTAAAAATTACCATTACCGTTGGGACAGCTGCGTCAATGAATTAGGCTTTGCCTTAAGCATGACATTACACAAAACCCCCAGCAGAATTGTTCCTAGGAAGAAAAATTTTAGCGCCTCTGGATAAGCTATTTTTTGTTCAACAATGAGAGGAAGAGTTAAATTGAAATTGAAAGATATTCAGAATAATATTAATGGTGCCATCAAAAATTCTGATGCAGCGAGGTCGAAACAAAAGTGATATTATGATAGGAAGGGACGTGACGTAGAACATACCATAGGCCAGAAAGTGCTAAAATTAAAGCACTCCTTGTCATCTGCACCCGGAAATCAGGTAGCTAAATTTGAACCCATGTTTGAAGACCCTTTTATCATAGAGAAAATTAATTTCTCTGCGGTTTACTTAAAAGCAGAAAAAGAACAAGGAACTATTGCTAACATCGACCATTTGAAGCCATACTATAGTCGTACAGATTTTCAAGTTCTAAAGGATTTATTGCAGGATCCTGGGAATGCGCCAAAAACAGGGATTTCGCCATCGCCCAGCAAAGATCTCCCGGCAACAAAAAGAAAAGCCGATAACTCTGGAGAAAGGATTACGAAACAGTAACAAGCTTCAGGCGCCGTCAGAATGAAGAATACGAAACAGACAAAAGTTCCTCTTCAACAGACGTCAGCGCTGATGGGAAAGCGGAAAGGACTCTTGGAAGATAAACAAAGAAAACGGGAAACTACAGAACCGAAGCCAACATTCTCGAGAGAAACCACAAGAGTATGCCAGCTGAGAGCTATGAAAAGAAAACAACTCGACGACGCAAGATCTATTCCTTTTCAGGAACCCAGAAAACCAAGAGACTTGTCAAAGATTCCGAGTGAAGGTGCAGGAAATACAAAGCAAAGAGGAAGCTGGAATTCCAGAATCCTCAGCAAACAAGGAAAGCTGCCCGTTTCAACGCCGGAGGAATTAAAAGAAAAGAATGTCCGAAAGCGAATACTAGCCGCCCCAGACGACTGAGGGTCCGAAGTTTGAAATCGCCGACATGGCAAGAATTCTGCGCGAAGAGAATGCTGGAGTATAGAAACTAAAATGATAAGTGAAAATTTTCCTTGTTTTCCATTTTGTGTTAAAAGTTCGATTTGTTTCATGCGTTTTAAGTTGCTAAATACTGCTTAAATCAAGAAATTGTATTCGCAAGATTTCGAAAATGTAGTAGTTGTAACTATCTGTTAAACTGAAAAGATTTTTGAGTTCGCAGGTTGGCGAAAATTTATTTTGTAAATACTTTCTTTTTAGAATTGTCAAGATGCGAGAAACTAATTTGTGAATATGTTTAGTCGAAAGACTTCAATTGTGTTAACTTAAAGATTGTAGCTAAGCTTTGTGAATTTTGTACAACGAATGATGTAAAATGAATTTTAAAGTATTAGTGTTAAAATGTCCTATTGAATGTTGATATTCTAATGTCAGCTTTTTAACTATTGTAAAAGTTAAACTTGTACAAATGTAAGTTTTGGTCAAGCGTGACTCTAAATACTTTGTATAAGAGATGAATGGAATGAAAATATAGATTGAATGTGCTTAAAATTAGGCTCTCCAGACTTCACTTAAGAAAATTAAGCTCTATTTCAGGACATTAGGTCTAGTTTTGTGTTTAAGGAGTTTTCTAAGGTCTGGAAAGTCGAGTTTATAACAAATCATAGCGGTTGGATAGTGGTAGTATGTCTTCGCAGAAATACAACATAAAAATCTCGCATCACTCAGAACAATTTCTGGAGAGCAAGGGGGGAGGAAGAAGAATGAAAGTTTCGTGTGAATGAAAATGTTTGAGGGCCAAAATAATTTCAAGAAAGAGTATTGACAACACATGGTAACTGTTATGAAAAGAACTAATACTTTTTCCCTCCAGAGGACTGGAGGGTCAAGACTGACGTCTGATTGAAAGAAAAGATGGATGTAAAATCTATTCAAATTGTGAATGTGTATTTTTCTTAGTTTTAATCTAGCTTTAGATATTTGTGTAAAGTTGGCCTTAAACAGAAAAAGTTTCATCGGGAAAGATGTAAGGTTTATCCTAAGTTTATTAGCAGTTATTTTAAGTTTTGTATCTTTACTATCTTATTCTAATTTCAGCTTACAATTTCCTACCAGAATGTACGAGTAAATTCAGAAACGCTGTAAGTGCAAATGAGAAAGAGTACTATTTAAGTCAATGTTTCCCCGACTTCTAGAAAGAGATTCTGTTTCCATGACTAGCCCGTTTGCCTTTTGGCTACGTCTCTCTTAGCTATTGCTATGCTAGGCCATACTTTAGGCCCTTGCTTGGCTTCGCCAATTTAATTAATATTTAGGGGTCAACTAAGATTTCTGATAGCTTCGGCTATACTTTTCAGATAGCTTAGTTAAGCTAGTTTAGTTTAATTTAAATTTATTATTATTTAAGTTCAAGACCGAGTGGAGGCTTTGTGTAAAGTTCCATGTAGGAACTGATTGTAAATATTCTGAAATATAAAGGGTTGTAAACCCTTCCTAAGTCTTACGTGTTTTATTCACACACTTAAGCGATTATTCGCTTGTTCGTGGGGTCCTAAGTTAGAACTTTAGAATTAAATAAGTAAAGCCCTACAACTTCATTCGAACGTATGACTTAATCAGCTGAACACGACTAATTTATGAACAGTTTTTTCCCTTAATTTTAAACTATTAGAAACTTTAAATCATAAAATAACAGCGGTACAATATAGAATAACAGTGCAGTTATGACGAAACAGCAATAGACATTATATTTTGTTTAATTCTTCTTCCCTTTGTGTTTACTTTTGCATTATGTGCTACATGTATGTATGTATTTAAAGTCCCTTTTGTGTATTTATATTGTAAACTATGTTCCGTTTATAGTGTATGTTGTGTATACTATGTTTTATAATTCTATGTTAATGCCGAAGATGCCACTCCGTACTACGAAAGCTACTATTACCAATGTAAAAACAATACCTATGTGCAAGATCTTGTGCTTAAAATATATAAACTCCCGGAGCGTCGCTCTTGTTGTCCCTAGGAACTGTTGCTCTGGATTGAAGAAAGCGTCCGACGTACACCTGCTTACCTACGTTAGACATCTTGTGTACGCGCCCTCCGTCACCAGTATACATCTGTCGAACAAGAAAACCTTTGAAAAAATTCGCAGATGAAAATTATGGTCGAATAAGAGATGACTCATAAATCCTCAATTGCCTATCGTATGTCATGGTAATAGGTATTCCCTTCCTCTGCTTCGAGAATAATTCAAGAAAAGTCTTCCAGTTTTGCGAATCAAATTTGTAAAGTATTTCTACATGCGTGAAAATCTTTCGGTTCTGTTTAAAAATCTAAATCTAAGCCTTCTTTAGGCTCAGCTTTTTAAGAATTTGTTTCTTCATTACTCCTGTTCGCTTTCCGATCAATAGTAAACTCAAAGGTGAATAAGAGCTTTCTGTTTCTATCAGATTTAGATTCTTCGTATATTGTTTATAATAAAACGGTAACCCAATTATAGAATGGTTTTCAATATCTCGCTCAGAGGATTCCCAATTAGTGTGAATATTTGGAGTTCTGTGTTATAAAAAGAATGGTCATAGTATTTGGTCATTTATAATTTTATCATTGTCATTTATATTTTAAAGGCTAAATCAATCAACTTTAAAGAACATTTAAATTTTAAAGCCTAAATCAATCAATTTTACAGGATATTTAAATTTTAAAGGCTAAATTCCGCCTATGTCTTTTTATTCTATTGAGAAAAATATTAAAATTGCTATTTTAATTTAATTACGAAGCCGTTTATTAAATATATAGGTTATTAATATGATTATTGTCTACAGTATTGAAAGATATATATAAATATCGAATATTAAATACTAAAACTGAAAGTAGTGATGTTATGAAATTCGATAATGAATTTCGAAAGTAAATTCAATAAAATAGTTTGTTTATAAACGTTTTGGTATTCTCAAACAACAGAAAATATGGAGGTAAACGCGAAATATCGTCATATGATTTATGAATAAATAAAAGAATCTGATCTGGTATTTTTAAGGGATTTGTCCATTAAAAGAATGAAAATTTTTGAAAACAAATTATGGATAAGTGAATTTAGGCTGATATAAAATAATCAGGTACCATATATGAAACACAGATTTTATCAAACTGTGCCAGAAAGAAAAGATAAGGTTATTCTCTGTGAACGAAAAAATAGGAGATAAAATTTCTTCCAAATCCTGAAAAATGGTTATAATGAGTATACGTATGGAGACAGATAACGATACCAAACTACCACTTAGTCATTCAAGTCTGCATTTGAGTTCAAAACTTACGAGTGAAACTCGTAAGAAAAGCAGATCACAAACACACAAAAGCAGATCACACTCTCACAAAAATAGATCAAGAAAGAAAAATGAATTTTTAACAAGCAAATATCTTTCAGCGAATTTTTATCATCCTCTGCGTTATAAGATAAAAATAAAATATTTATGGTTTTTTGAACACGTAAAAACTTTCAGCTACCTTTCACGTTCGGCTATCTAGTACATAGATCCATCAGTTTTGTATTACGAAATAACGTTCTTCCTTTTTTAAGTACAATTGTGTGTTGTATATTCATGCTTTCGGAGCATTTCAAATAGAAATGTGTAAATCTATAAATAAGTCAAAATACAATGAAGAAAATTTTTTAACTTAACATATAATAGCTGTCTGTAATATAGGGTTTCAAACATAAACGGAAGAATAGAATATAGAATGCAAATCGATTTATTACGAAACTCTTCATTTTTGTATTACGTGTTAGAAATTCGGATCAAAATATAAATCTATCGCAATATTTTATGTATATGAAAACATCAAGATGATGAAGCCAATTATTGTAGCTATTCAGGTGTCAGGAATTGACTTTTGCAATACTCGTCAAAAGGATAAAACGTCTTATTACATAGTGATAAGCACTTGATTTATTAAATATTTGGTGGATAGTCTTAGCTGACTTTATCGTAGTAAGAAATATTTTTCAAGGAAAAGAATTAAATACCACATTTCGTGACTAACGGTTATTTGTGTCAATGGTCATTCATTAAGGCTTTCATTATTCACTTTAGAAAAGTCAACGCTAATGAAAGGAGAAGGGTTTGCAATTTTCATTGAATGAGCTGAACTTTTTTTGAGAGCATGTACGTTTACGTCTTTCCCACAAAACAGCTTGGATATTAGATTTCATTCGTTAAAAGACGGATAATCTGGTTTCATTATAAAAAGAATTGAACATGTCAACCTACATTTTTCAAGCTTGTAGAAGAAATTAAAATCAATGCTGAACTTCACATGCAGATTATATAGAGCGATTTTTAAGTTGCATCTTTTATATGGAAATTGTCTTTTCTCTCTCAATTAAAATTTCTTCATAGGAATATTAATTACATTACAAAAGTATGTTTTAGTCGCAAAGTTGATAGCTTGTTATTGTAATGTGTACTCTAAATGTTAATTCCTGTAAATATGGAAATAGTCAGACGTATTATCGTCTCCTCTTAACTTCTGTAGGTGTCTTCAGTTGCTTAAGCCAGACTGATAAAGTGAGTTGTTATACTTAAAGATCCTCATACTTAAAAAATGTTTTAATTTTATAAGATAGAAAAAAAAAGAAGATTGATTTTCGATCAAAATTGGGAATTGTTTTACAAATATCATAACAGGATAAAGATATCTGGTTGGTAGTTGCTGAGATCGAAAATTGAAACCATTCTTCATGTTTTAAAGGAAAAGGAATGTAGGACGCCTGAGTACTGGCATTTTATGAATTTATCGCATTTTCTAATAAAATGTTTAATTTCATTACTGAATTCAACATATGGTATAGTATTCTAAATTAGAGCTTTTGTATTTAAGTGGGAAAGTAATTAATATAATAGGAGTGTATTTTTTTTAATTCGAGCTCTTGTTAGGGACCTTAATCAAACGTTAATGTTGTGTTACCGAGAATCTACCTTACCATCTACACAACAACTACGATTTGTTAGAACTTGACATTCGAGACCTCAGAGGACTCCATAAGCACAAAACTACATCTAATGTGCTAAAACAGAACTTGATTTAAATTCTTAAGTAAAGCCTGGACAGCCTAGTTTTAAACACGTTCAATCTATACTTTCTTTCTATTCCTCTATTACTTTTATAGTACTTTTGCAACTGATATTAACATTTTTGCTTTCAATACAACATTTCAATATGCAATGTTTTAAAATTGATTTTACATCATTATATATAGTTGCAATACAAAATTTACAATCTTACTTTAAGTTAACTTATTTTCAATTGAAGTTTTTCGACTAAAAATTTTCACAAATTAGTTTCTTGCAACTTGAGAATTCTCGAAAAGGTATTTACAAAATAATTTCTCGCCAACTTGCGAATTGAAAAATCTTTCTGCTTAAAAGATAATTATAAACTTAATTCTCGCAAACATGCTAATTCAAACTTCTTGTTTTAAACAACAACAAAATATCTAGAAAAGGGAAAGCAATCTCAGTAACGGCTTTTTTTATACCCTCGGGTAGAACCACGCACTAGGAGGCAACGCCATCTAAGGGCAAAAATAATAATCAAGAATTATGTTAATAGAATTTTAAAAACGTTAGGAAGGACTGGATTAGACTTAAAATCATTCACAAAACATGCTAAATCTTTGTGAATATGAAAAGGCTCAAGAAAATCCAATTCACCAACGGAAGAAGCTTTATGGATCATTTTTGCAGATCTTAGATCTGCAAAAAGTATTAAATTAAATAAAGTCAAAATTATTATTAAAATTCCATTTATGATACGCTAGTGAAGACTTGTTAATTTCGCCCTTTCGGACGTAAGATTCATGTTCCTTGATACGAAATTTATCGCTCTTTTCGTTTGGCCAATATATCTCAAGCCACACTAACACGATATACTATAAATTCCCCAAGAATTAAAGTCAGAAAAGCAATCTTTTAGAGTCGAACCGTGAATTTTATTGATAGGGAAAAAACTGACCTGAAAATTGAATTTGTGGAGAATCTGCACAACATTGTAACTAACGGGAGGATAAAATGGAAGCACGACAAGGTCATTGATATTATTTCTAACAGTGGAATGTCTTCTGTGATGGGAATAAGACAAATTTTAACAGCTTTATCAAAGATCACGGGAGAAAAACCTCGGTCAATAGCAACTGCTTTAAAAAATTTAAGTTCATTGGTAAGCAAGGATTCTGTGGAACAAACTTTGAGCGCGCGAAACACATCATAGTAAAAAGAAGCCACTTTTTGCTAAGAGGGTGGCATGTCTTAGCTTGGGGTGTTAAACAAATTACAAAAGGTTTACGGTACACAGTAGTGCTAAAATCAATTTCATTGCGGATTATAAGAATATCAATAAGAGGAGGGGATTGTTGGATTCAATTTCAAGAGTGAATTGGATGGCTGGACCAATTAAATTTATAATAGATAAAATATCGAATAAATCATCTTTATTACCATCAAAAAGTGCGAAAGTGTCATCTAAATAACGAAACCAGAGACAAAAAGATAGTTTATCAAATAATTTTACTTCAAAATAGTGCATATAAATGTCAGCAAGTACAGGACTGAGAGGATTCCCCATAGCTAATCCTTGAATTTGACGATAATAGTCATTTTGGAAAACAAAGTGGGTTTGACTCAGAATGACTTTAGTAAGCGAAACCAACTCATCTATTTCAGTATCTGTGAAATGGAATTCCCTAAGCCTAGTTTCAAGACATTTTAGTGCTCCTTCGACTGGAACATTAGTAAACAGTGATTTGACATCAAATGAAACCATAATGGAATGCAGTGGAGAAATACCTTTAAGTTTTATCGATGACTTCAGAAGAATTTTTTACAGTGTGAATATTGTTAGCAAGTAAATGAGAAAATCTGGAAAATAAATATTTGGCCAAAGGATATGATGCTGTACCTATGTTGGAAGCAATTGGTCGAAAAGGAATACCAGTTTTGTGGACTTTTGGAAGGGCGTAAAGCCTAGCACAGTTAGCAATAGGTGGAATAAGTGATTTTTTCAACTGTGTTGGAAGTATATGCGAAGATTTAATAGTTGTTTTAACATTTGTGAGGCCTGAAGTTGAAGGATCTTTAGGGATCAAGAAGTATAGGCCTTCATTTATCAGTTTAGAGACTCCAGCAATATATTTGTGTTTGTCCATAACAACGATCTGTCCGCCCTTATAAGCTTTAGAAATAATAATATTAGCATCAGAATGAATTTCACGTAAAGTCTCCCTTTCCTTTTTGGTAAGATTCAAACCCAAAGATTTGCTGTTAAAATTAACGTTATGAGTAATTAGGTGGCGAATTGTATCCTTCTGCGTTTCTGAAATTTTGGAGAATTTAAAAGCTTTTTCAATAGGGGCTATGATTTGAGGAACTGAAGGTTTAGATGTCTTTGAAAAGTTTAAGTTATATTTTAATACTTTTAACTGTTCCTCCAAAAGATTCTTATTTTAACGATGGAGTTAGCGTTTACAGTGGGAAGATTAACAAGATGGGTAGGACTAACCGACTGGTGTGTGAGCTTGAGGAATTTAGAAATAAGCACATTTTTATGCCGTTGACAAAAGGTATCAGTTCTAGACCAAGATTGATGGTCAAATGAGGTCGTGGCTTCTTTCCACGTGGCTATTGTCTTTCAGCCTTTGGAAAGTTTCTCTCTTTTTGTTTATATTCCTTTTGAATATTTTGTCATATGTTTATGTAAATTGTCTTCATTAATTATTTGTGCTTTTTCATGTTATAATTGTTTGCTTTTTTTGGTGCTTTCGTGATTATATGTTCTTTTGTTCACTTGTTTCTTGCTTGCACCCTTTTTCACACTATGTCCACTGACAGAAACCAATTTTGTATGTTACGCCTTAAGCGTATGAAATTCTTGAATCATCTGCAGTTTCTACTTAAATGCAAACACCAAAATATCATTCCCAAATTTATTAATGCGAAATGTAGCCTAAAATCTTCCGTTCACGTTTCGAAAATTTTGCATAATTTCAATCTGTCACTTCTTCGTTATTTTATAAGGGACACGCGATAACGTTTATCTAAAATTGAATTTGAATTATATTACCTCCAGTTAAAAATTGCTAATTCAAGTGTAAATCTTTCTTCATTTGACTATGTATCTTGGTCTAGAACTGATACCGTTTGTCAACGGCATAAAAATGTGCTTATTTCTAAATTACTTACGCTCACACACTAGTCGGTTAGTCCTATCCATCTTGTTAATCTTCCCACTGTAAACGGTAACCCCATCGTTAAAATGAGAATCTTTTGGAGGAACAGTTAAAAGTATTAAAATATAACTTCAACTTTTCAAAGACATCTAAACCTTCAGTTCCTCAAATCATAGCCCCTATTGAAAAAGCTTTTAAATTCTCCAAAATTTCAGAAACGCAGAAGGATACAATCCGCCACCTAATTACTCATAACGTTAATTTTAACAACAAATCTTTGGGTTTGAATCTTACCAAAAAGGTAAGGGAGACATTACGTGAAATTCATTCTGATACTAATATTATTATTTCTAAAGCTGATAAGGGCGGACAGATCGTTGTTATGGACAAACACACATATATTGCTGGAGTCTCTAAACTGATAATCGAAGGCCCATACTTCTCGATCCCTAAAGATCCTTCAACTTCAGACCTCACAAAAGTTAAAACAACTATTAAATCTTCTCATATACTCCCAACACAGTTGAAGAAATCACTTATTCCACCTATTGCTAACTGTGCTAGGCTTTACGCTCTCCCAAAAGTCCATAAAACTGGGATTCCTTTTCGACCAATTGTTTCCAACATAGGTACAGCATCATATCCTTTGGCCAAACATTAAGTTTCCAGATTTTCTCCTTTACTTGCTAACAATATTCACACTGTAAAACATTCTTCTGAAGTCATAGATAAACTTAAAGGTATTTCTCCACTGCGTTCCGTTATGGTTTCATTTGATGTCAAATCACTGTTTACTAATGTTCCAGTCGAAGGAGCACTAAAATGTCTTGAAACTAGGCTTAGGGAATTCCATTTCATAGATACTGAAATAGATGAGTTCGTTTCGCTTACTTAAGTCTCTCTGAGTCAAACCCACTTTGTTTTCCAAAATGAATATTATCGTCAAATTGGTGGATTAGCTATGGGGAATCCTCTCAGTCCTGTACTTGCTGACATTTATATGCATTATTTTGAGGTAAAATTATTTGATAGACTAACTTTTCGTCTCTGTGTTCGTTATGTAGATGGCACTTTTGCACTTTTTGATGGTAATAAAGATTTTATCTATTATAAATTCAATTGATCCCGCCATCCAATTCATTCTTGAAATTGAATCCAACAATTCCCTCAAGTACCTTGATATTCTTATAATCCTCAATGAAATTGATTTTAGCACTGCTGTGTACAGTAAACCTTTTGTAGTTTGTTTACCACCTCATGCTAAGTCAAGCCAGCCTGTTAAGCAAAAAATGGCTTCTTTTTACTATTATGTATTTCGCGCGCTCAAAGTTTGTTCCACAGAATCCTTGCTCACCAATGAACTTAATTATTTAAAAACAGTTGCTATTCACCGAGGTTTTGCTACCGTGATCATTAATAAAGCTGTTAAAAATTGTCTGGTTCCCATCATAGAAGACACTCCACTATTAGAAATAATATCAATGACCTTGTCGTGCTTCCATTTTATCCTTCTGTTAGTCATAAAGTTGCACGGATTCTCCACAAATTCAATTTTCAGGTCAGTTTTTCCCCTATCAATAAAATTCACGGTTCAACTCTAAAAGATTGCCTTTCTGACTTTAATTCTTGGGGAATTCATAGTATATCGTGTCAGTGTGGCTTGATATATATTGGCCAAACGAAAAGAACGTTAAAGTTTCGTATCAAGGAACATGAATCTTATGTCCGAAAGGGCGAAATTAACAAGTCTTCACTAGCGTATCATAAATGGAATTTTAATCATAATTTTGACTTTGGATCTACAAAAGTTATCCATAAAACTTCTTCCGTTGGTGAATTGGATTTTTTTTGAGGCTTTTCATATTCACAAAGATTTAGCATGTTTAATGAATGATTTTAAGTGTAATCCAGTCCTTTCTAACGCTTTTAAATTCTATTAACATAATTCTTGATTATTATTTTTGCCCATAGTTGGCGTTACTTCCTCGCGCGTGGTTCTACCCGAGGGTATAAAAAAGCCGTTACTGGGGTTGCTTACCCTTTTCTAGATATTTTGTTCTCCTGATGAGGAGGGACCTGTAGTTGTCCTTGAAATCGATTGAGTGTTTTTAGTAAATTTACGCCAAATTCAAGGTTGTTTCAGCGAATTTAACTGTTAATAATTGTTTGGAATACCAACCTTCCTGCAACCACAGAGGTTAGATGAGACAAATCTTCTTTCACAGAAATACCCTGGGAAGAGGCTGTGGCCCCTTACAAATCTTGTTAGAAAGAATGCCAAGGTAAGTAGATCAAAGGAAACTTTGAGGTAAAACACATGGCCTCTTTTACCTTGAGGAGCTCTGTCCCATTCCGCTTGCCTTTGTTTTAATGCTTCTTCCAGATCTCTCTCTGGAGATGAGATCTAGATAGCATTATAGGCACAGTTTGAACACTGTGAGGCCTATTATGCAACAAGGGACTTCAACCATTTATATCAAAAGACAAATGCATTGGGCAAAAATAAAAAATATCACATAACTATGAATACAAATATTACCATAACTACGTATAATGTCAGTAATTAGGCAGAAATTTGTTTAAAATCAGACAAAATGCGTTCTATGCACATGCAAATGTATGACAAAATTTAAGAATGACAAATTATTATAATATCTTGATTGGTCTCCGAAACTCTAAAAAAATGATAATAATTAAAGACTAATTAAAATTAAATTAAGAGTGGGGAGCACTATACAAGTGCCAGATGATGGGGAATTTTAAAGGAAGACCAATGAAAGTTATTGAAGGGACTGCGTTAATAGAAGGCGAGATGTAAGGAAAATGAAATATTAAGAAGTGCAGTCAATTAATTACTATTAAAAGTTGGAGAGGAGAGGGAAGTTACTTGAGAAGAAGAATAGGCCTTGTTTGGAAGGGATGTAGGAACAAAGGAAGATTATATTATAGAAAAAATTGTTAATTAAATATAATTAAAGAGCTAGTTAAAATGAGGTTTGGAAAATCAAAAGTAACAGAGCTGCCAAAAAACGCAGATTTACAAAAGGAGTCAAATGCAAGTTGTTTGAAGAGGCTACGTTAGTTAGGAGGCGGAATAAAAGAGAAATAAAATGTAAACTAAACCCAATTAAAAATTAATGATTTAAGAGTGGTTAGCTAGGTTGACATCAAAAGATGCACTGTTTTATGAGAAGAAAAATGGAAGTTGTTTGACGAGGCTCGTTAAATAGTCGCCGAGGCTGAGAAATAAAATATTAAGTTCAGTTAATGGATTGTAAAAAGAGTGGATCGACCGGTAGGTGGTTAAATTTCTGTAGGGTAACATGAGATAGGTATTTGCGAGAAAAGTATGAAACTTTATATTAAGGTGACTATGCTGTTAGACTGAAAAATGAAATCAGATAGATATAAAAGCCAATTAAACTCAATAAAAAAGACTGTTATAAAGGTTCTAATTAATATAACAGCTTGAGAGTTACAGGGGCGTGAAGAAAGAAAGACTAGGTTATCTGGTAAGAAGGGTCTAGAATAAAAGTTAATATTTATATATATATGTATTTTAACTACGCACCTTATCCACAAACTTCTCTTGAATAACATGTGTCTGGACTTCAGCATTGGACATACAAGTATCTTAATACTATGAACTCCAGTTCTCTCAATTGCTAGTGTACATTAATTTTACATCAGAATTACTATTAAAGCTCAAGTTATTTAGAACGCAGATCTATGCAGCATTAATTTAAAAAACTATAAAACATAATATAAAGGTACAAAACCTCTACGCATACTGATGTTGTTATGTGCGGGATTCATAAAATGGCGAAACGCTTCGATAAGGGTTAGTTTACAATTAAAAGTATTACTATTTAGTGAAACAGAATTAAGTATCATTAATAGATATCATATACTATATTTGCGCGATAATTCAAGCTATTAAAATGCTATAACAAAAATTAAATAACAATAATGATATCACAAAATGGAATAAACTTTTAAACAACATATAAAGTTGAACACAAAAAGCGATGGCAGCTGTCGTTGTTGTTATTTGCGAAGCAATGGCGGATAACAGTAAACGCTGAAGAAGAAATTGATATTTTGTTTAAAAATATAATGTTACTACCATAAACTACGGAGGAGTGAACTTAAATTATAGTATATAGAATGCGTACCTGGACAAATTTAGTGTCATTACTATGACATACTAATATCCGAGAAACGAGTTTTTTAAAATTAAAGATGAATTTCAGAACTTGAAATTTTCACACAAATGCGCAGCTCTAAGGTAGCAACTCGTATTTCCCGTGCAGCTAACAAATGCACCAGCTTGCGGCAAAATTACTGCAACACAATACGATACCGAAACAATAACAAATTATACAAAAATAATTATAGAGCTATAACGCCAAGCCATCTAATTTGGACCCGTCCGTATATATGCAGACTGTGTTTTCTGAAAGACTTTTGCAATTGATCGTCATCGTGTGGGCATGAATATCTGCTCCGTGTTGCTCTGGATGGAAATTAAGCAGCGATCTTTTGTGCTCATAATCGACTGGATTAAACTGAAGATCTCTATACGTTGCCTGTTTTTAAGCAATGTAGCAATTATTATTGCTGACGCCATGACTGCCCTATTGTGGAGAGGTAACAGTTCTGCTAAGACTATGGCAGCTGCACTCGCTATAGTGTGAAGGGCTTAGTAATGGATAAGGCGAACCTCCATTGTGCAATACTTAAGATCTTGAATTTACGAACATTCATGGGGCTAGCCCAGATTGCCGATCCGTGAGTAATGACTTTTTCACTTCCATATTGTTAATTATTTTGTGAATATATCGCCCTAGTCCCCAGTCAGGACCTTGCATGATTTCAGGGTTATTAGCTATGCGCAAAGCTTTGGTCCTCTGTGCTCGCAGATGCAGTTTCCAAGTCACGTTTTCATCTATAACGAAGACCATAAGTTTACCGGTTTCTGTTGATGGGTTTCTTTGAATACTTTTTCAAGGTTTTTGAAAGTCATATACCTACATTTTAAGACGTTTCTGATAACAGAGATGATAGAAAAGGCTATACCTTCATTGCTGTTATTCTGGAGAATGCCTCTGCTATGCTCTTGGAGAATTGACCCACAGCTGATTTACGGCGCGAGTAGATATGTTAAAGAATTGCTTCCGTGTATTCCCTTTGTCCCATTTAATAGCTTTTTAAAAGGACCAATGAACACTGGTAGTTTGTCTTTCGTTAATCTATGTGAACCCGCTGGTTGCAAGAAGCATTTGAGTGGGTTTTTCCATGTAAAACTCAAATACAAACTAGTTTCCTTTTAGAATTCTTCTGGGCAGATATTAATTGTTTGCTTATTAATTATTATCAATTATTATCACGTAGAAAATTGTCATTCAGATTTCATTTTACTCCACTTTAGACTGAGAAAAAATAATTATCAAGAAGCTGTTAGAAATACTTGCATTGACCTTAATAACAGGCAAAGAAGCGGTCAGATTTCCTATGCTACTTCACAACAAGAAAGTCGGTGAAATTATCTGTGATACATGCAGACTATGACACCTGTATAAGGCAAAGGAACGCTCAACATTTTCATGATAATATGAGAATACGAATTCGATCACGTTTCATATGTTACTTTCAGACTAGGATACCTATATAAGACAAAAATGTGCTCAAACTTCCTATGATGATTTGATAATGGCAAATAAATCACATTTTACACATATTTCCGTACTAGTAAATTTACGTCAGGAAATAGAATGTCTAAATTTCCAGACTAGAATATAACTCGAGTGTAGGACAAAGGGAAGATTAAATTTCCTATAACACTTCAAAGTCCTAATTTAGTTTTATACAAATATTGATCAATGGAAGATGTTCGAAATGAGATCAGTCTTACAGACGGCAGAATATCATTTAAAAAAATATATTTTATTAAATGCTTTTCCACGCAATGCCTTTGCTTTTAATGATGGCTTCTTTGAGAGAAAAATAAAAAAAGTTGTTTAGTGTTTTAGCTGCAGTAGTCTGCAAGTAAACATTTCGGTGACTGAAAAAGTGATTTTTTTCATCAAATGTTTATTTAATACTCTTCACTCATAATTCATGGATACTGAAATTATTAAAAATTAGTAGCGAAAGATTTACATGAATAATGCTGCTTACTGAATGGTATAATTTGTTTTTAATTGTTGAATACGTTAGCTTCATTTTACTTTATTTGTGTTTATAGCAGGTACATTGTTTTATTTTTAATTTAAATTTCTAAATTCATCAGATCATACTTATTGCCTAAAAGTTGAGTAAACAATTACAGTTACGATTATTTTCCTTATCAGTGGTTTAATTGATGTGAATCGCTAAACGTTCCTGTTTTTCTCATTTTTTGTGTTTGATTTTTTTTTGTGTCTCATTTTTTGATATAGAATTAGCTTTATTCTTTCTAAGAGACAAAACTCACGATTATTTTGTGTTAGGAAATTACCTGATAATTCAGTAATATACAAAAAACTTTAGTTGAGAAGAAAATGAAATTCCTTGCAGAATTGAAATAGATAATAATTGTAAATAATCTTTAATTGACGTAAACTTTATAAATTTTAAAATTGTCTCAGGGGATAACTCTTTTCCTAAAACTGTTTAATAATGTACTTTGAGGATTGAACTTCCGTGAAAACCATCTATAAAACTCCAAGAGAATGCAAAAATTGATTTCATACAATGCTGTATTAATGCCTACCAGCAATGGTACAATCCTAGCTGGGTAAATAACTATTCAGGTAGGTCTAGCGGTGTAGGCAGCTGATTTTTATTTAATGATATACTAGTTACGAGTTGTTACCCCGAAGGAATCTGATTTGATGAATACAAAATTCCTATAAAATGTTTAAAAACGTTCAAACTTCACTTTTCTTGCATTCGCTGGATAGGAAACTACTGCGAGATTAGTGTTAATAAATTTTTGTGGGTAGAAGCATTAGAAATTTAATACGAATTAACAACAGATATACTAAGGAGGATAGAAGATGATGCTGAGTTTAGTTTCTGAAGCGCATAATGTTCTTCGACGAAGCATCCTTTCATCTTTCTGGCATTGTTAGTCGCCATAATATGCTCATATGGGGATCTGAAAACCCCCATGAATACCGTGAGACACAAAGGGATTCCCCAAAGGTTAGTGTGTGGTGTGGACTAATGCACGATCGAGTCATTGGGCCTTTCTTTTTTACAGAAAAGACGGTCTCATCAGTCGTATACTTAGACATGTTGGAAAACTTCGCATTTCCACAACTAGAAGAGCTTCAGCCACATGTCTTTTTGCAACAAGATGGTGCAACACCTCATTGGGGTACCACCGTTCGTAGTTCTTTGAATGACCATTTTACAGGAAGATGGATTGGACGAGGAGGTTTAATTTCTCGGCCACCCAGATCACTTGATATAACGCCGCTGGACCTTTTCCTTTGGGTGTTGTAAAGGACAATGTTTACAGGAGGAGAGTATCGAACATTGATTGAATTACAACCGCAATAGCCTCTGCCCTCGAGACGCAATAGCCCTCCTTAAGAAGGGGGCACAGGTGAAAGTTCTTTGACAAGGGTTATGAAACGTTTTGAGTCTATCTAACCATTTATGTTATAAATTTTAATCTTTCTTTATTATTTTATGAGTTATTAAACATCAAAATGGGTCCGGGACTTTATAAACGTCCTGTATTTTACTAACTGTAACACGGATGAAAATGTTCAAATGTTTCAAATTGGATATATAATTAGTAATTAAGTTAATAAAAATTATTAAAATTTGAAACTAAGATAATTATTATCAAGAAGTAAGTTTTTTTTAAATCAACTGCGTTCAGTGATTTAAGCAATTAAAATGGCAAACATAAACTAAAAATCACATACTTCTCCAAGCGGAACCAATATGTGCACTATTTACTTGTCAAAATAAATGAAATTAAAGACTTCATATTCCTTGGAATAATTCAATGGTACCTTCGTGTTAGTCTTCACAGATAAAAAAAAGCTCTGTGGGAGTAAAAAATAACATGGAGGGAGTCCATCATAGAAGTCATGCAATAAAAGTAGATCATTCTAATAAAGTAATATAAATAACACTACTAACGATATATTATATTCTAATGGAGATACGGTCAAGCTTTCAATGTCATCAAAACAATATGTTGTTAGGCTCGTTGGTAGTACATAAATAAGTAAATGTAAAACAGTAACCTGAAAGCGGTAGCTTCTCAACCCTTGATAACATATTGTTACATGCGTACGGGCTCGTTTTATATTGAATGCACAAGTCGTAAAAAAGTTAACAATAATTTATTCTTTCCACAAGAAATAAATTAAAATGCTGAAATATTTCTTCACAGATCTTCGCACAATATCACAATATCTCAAACGTTTAGCAAAAACTCAGTTCAAAACAGATAAAATAACTCTATCTCACAGCGAAATCGCTACAATCAATACAGCATTAAGTAAACAAACAGCAGTTCGCTTTTTACAGCTACAAGTATAACATCAACAACAACGACTAAGATGAGGTAATCGTAATCGGTTCTTTGATCTTACGGCTTATAGTTGCAAAAACAACTTTTACCGGTGCTTTTGGTAATTTCTGCCCTTAGGCGATGATTATAAAAGCAAAGGCAATACTGCCGCGCCGAAATTGGCGAAGCTATACATGTACATGTAAGTACAGACATAGGAAAGCATCGATAGTAATGCATGACATAATGGTACTGGAAATCTGCTGATAAAGATCATGTGATGGGGTCACCACTAATTTACTGTCCATGCAGTAAGATGAGGTGTTTCACCTCGGCTTTTATAAGCTTTTTAATTATCAGTAGAACAATCACGATGTTTCTAGATTTTTCTGGATGGCAACAGTAATTACGAGATATTTATTTATTAAGCATTAAATGCACGCGCTCTTTTATTTTTATTGCTATTTTTTTTCGACATAGCTTTCTCTTCAAAAATCGTCTGCGTTGCACGGGGAAATAAAAAGGAATTTTAATTACAATTCTAAATAAATAGCCAAATAAATGTGAAATTCGTAACATTATGATTCGTTTTTTCACTATTTCACGTGGATATGGAAATTAGTGTAACTTTAGCTAATGTATTTTGCGGATTTCGCAAATCCGAAACAGTTATTTGCCATTTCCTAAATATTGATTTTGAAAACTAAATAAAAAAGTAAGACATTTATATATACACATCTATTTCTGATAATACGTATTTGTAATGATTTCAGGAACCATACATTGTAGGTTAAAAGAAGATATAATACAAAGACAAATCATTTATTCATAGCTCCTGTCTTTCAGAACTGGGTAAAACAAAATTTATGATCTTGCCGTCGTTATCCAGTGAATGAACATTTGCTCTTTGACCATTTCTGCAGTACCGAATTGAATTTAGATTTCCGAAATTTCTTACACACATTTAAGAAATTGCTTATTGACAAATAAATATTGCATCGGAAAAAATATTAAAAATAGCCAGGTTATTATCTATAATACAGTTTTTAATCTTATTTTCAAATGAATATTTTAACATAAGCCCTAATTTCATTTCTTAACTTTCTTTTCACTATATATTATCTCTCATTCCCAAGTTCGATTTGATAACACAGTCTAAAATTAAGTTGTTCTGTGATAGCCAGATAAGCACCATCATATACATAACAATAACTCCTTTCTATGGTAATATGAAGTTCTACTTAAAAACACTTAATTCACTACTAGTAACTTTGCACTAATCTTGGAATTAGTCTCCTTTGTAAATATGGGCATATTAATAATCAGTTTTGCACAATCCTCAAGATTTCTGAGGAAAATGTTAGGTCAAACTAAAGTTTACCTAAGATAAGTTTACTTCCAGTTTTTACAGTACATGTTTATACATATGTAAGCATATTTATCTGCTTTACGTTTCCTCGTGCTGAGTGCCTGCGGGAACCGACTTCTAGCTCCCTAAAGTCAAGCTACATATTCTCTTCATGCTACGTATTAATCCTGAATAGTTTCCACATATCAGGCTGTAAAGTGGGACATTCATTTCCCACTGCTGTCACATATTTTGTCACGAAAGTCTGAATTTCCTGATGGAAATTCACTAATCAGAAAGAGAAAGATACTGCGAAAATATTTTTCTGTATAAGACGTTGAAGATAGAAACTTTCACAATATAAATTGTAGATACATTAGGATTTTTGATGCTGAGAGAAGTGAAAAATGAGCAATGTCCTCACGGGGACTTGAACTCTGGACCTCTCGAACACGCGCCGAGTGTGCTGGCTATTACACCACGAAGGCGTGCTAAGAAGGTGGGAGAAATGCCTTATATACGTCTCGTTTGAAAGAGTGACTGGGGATTAGGGGACCCAGTCGCCAAATCCTGGTGGTGGAGAATCATCATCCACCACTTGTGTTAGTTCCGGCGCCACTGTAAAGACAATAGGATTTTTGATACTGAGAGAAGTGAAAAATGAGCAATGCCCTCACCGGGACTCGAACTCTAAATCTCTTGAATACGCGCCAGGTGTGCTGGCCACTACACAACGAACGCATGCTAAGAAGGCAATAGAGTCACTCATTACACCCGAATCAGAAGTAGAATTCTAGATTACAAAGACTCTCAGGAAACAGTCCCCCTTCACATGTAAATAAACTGACCGTCGGGCAGGAACCTTTATCTCTCAGTCTTTCTTTAGTTATCTGTAAATATGGATCACTTCAGTGTCGTCGGCTAGGAAACATTATAATTCAGACGAATCCATTTCATCACGCGAATAATGCTCAGTTCCTAACCGCATTATATATCGCTCTTGTCACAATCGTACTAAGTTATTTTTCCATCACTTTCTTTATTATCTTTCGAAACTCTCTCAACATCACACTCCTTCCTTCTTCCTCTCTCCTTGTTTTCCCCATTCTTTTATTTATTTATTTATTTATTTATTTGTTATTTCACTTTTGACAATCACCTTTCGTTTAACTAATCACCTAATTATTAATTTTAAACCAACTTTCTGACTACGCCTCATATCCGTTTACAGTGGCCAAAACCAGAGCCGTGCTTATATATTTTTCCCCTGAGGCAAAGCGGTAAATGTGCGCCCCTGTATACAATGCCAGATTATTTATTTACCTATTTGTGTGTGGGTGGGTGTGGGTTATAATGCATATATTGCGCGTATATTGAAATAGTGCATATATTGATATATATATTGCGCTTGTTTATATAATGTTAAATTCTTTTAGCAAGAAGGTATCTTTGAAATATATTTTTGTATCGATCCCGTTAAGTCGAAAGAACAAAACTAAATTTTTTAAAAGATAATTTTATGACAAAATCAATTTAATAACATTAGAATTAGCAAGAACAGCTTGTCATACATCTTTCACAAAGTACTCAAAATTTATTACCGCCTTTTTGAGTTCTCTAAAACTGAAAAATTTATTTTGTTTCAATATGAGCAACAGGATAGTTAAAAAACATTTATTTTACCTTATATGTTTACATCTCAGTTGGCAAAGAAGGAAACAATTTGGTTAATCCTTCAGCATTTGTTTCAGAAATAACTTTAAATGAAACAATCCAAGCAGTTCCCCCGCAACATGAGTGTGAATACAAGCCGAAAACTCCGCTTCATGCGCCTCGTTTATTGGAAAATTTTATACAAAGAGAAAAAAAGCGCAACAACTAATCATATGGTACATTTTACTTTCAATCACA
This sequence comes from Stegodyphus mimosarum, assembly GCA_000611955.2. NCBI lineage: Eukaryota > Metazoa > Arthropoda > Arachnida > Araneae > Eresidae > Stegodyphus > Stegodyphus mimosarum. The sequence goes on from KK121202.1 coordinate 295,554, forward strand.
CTTGTTTATTCTTCAGATGCAATTCCAGAAGGCGTTTATGAAATTGTAAAACTCAGCAGTTATGTCGCCGTCTATATTAAGTTAGTGGACTTGGCAAGTTTGTTATGACTAAAGTAAAGAGCTTAAGCCAAGCTAATGAGAGACGGCAAAGAGCTGCTAATGTCGCAGTATAATATTTTCTATGAAAGTTTAGTCTATAGAATTCGTTACACAAAGTCTAATTTGTTCCTTAAAGCTACTTTCAATAAAAAAATTTAATGTTAGAAAACATTATATACACTACTGTGAAAGCTCATGTCTTTTGAGAATAAATTAATGCTATTAGATTTTCGTTTTTTACATGGAATTTTTATAACACGAAATTCTTTTAATATTCACTGATGTATTCCGAAATTAAAAGTTAAAAATCATAAGTTTGAAAAATACATTTCTTAAATTTTGATTGACTAGCTAATTTGGCGCCCCTTTTATTTGTTCACCTGAGGCAAGTGCCTCACCTACCTCACCCTCGTCCCGGCCCTGGTCAAACGTTAACCACCATTTTAATTTTCAAACCAGTAATAAATATACAGCTTTTAAAATTATGCACTACACCTTCCGTCAACGTTTCGGTAAGGAAAAGAGAAAACGTGCATTATTAACTATCAAAACGGAGGAGGAAAAACCCGACGAAACATCCCTTAATATTTAATAACTCAGTATACAGTCTTTTTACACGAAAGCTATTCAACACTAAAATGGCGCCATGTTAAATAAATAGATCATTTATTTTCCAAGGCAGCCGCCTCCAACAACGAATTTGTTTAACATATATTCTAGTTTCAAGAATTTTCGTTTCTTTGGCTATTTTGACAGTTCACACACAAAGAAACCTTTCCTTTCGACGCAATGTCCGTTCCTCTGAGCGCCACCGCGGCTCAAAGCGATTGATCTCATTAAGGCAACAGAAAGCATTTCCTCCCTTTTATGGGCACAAAATGAGAAAGAATCCTTTATTCACATTCTATTTGTTTATCTTTACCGACAACTGTGGCACAAAATTTTTCTCCTTTCCCATTTACGAAAACAGCTACCATTCCCTCTGAAGTTAGTTCGCTACATAATGTAAGAAAATAAAATTATTCTACTAAAATTACAAAATTTTATTTCAAATATTATTAAGCAGTCTTATTTACATTAGTTTCTTGGAATAGCGGTCAATACCATAATGTGTTTTAAGGAAGCTTTAAAAAAAGAGAAGACTTCTTGTGTAAGTTCAGTTTGATTTACGATTTGGTATTACAATTCACAAGCAGAGAGAATTGCGACTGTGCCAGTGTTATTTATTTTAAAAGTAGCTTTTAACATAGTATTAAATCGAATTTCAAATCATACTTCATTGAGAATATATAGCTTCATATTGTAATATTTTATTATCTAACAAATAATTATACATATTTTATTTGTATGTATTTATAAAAAATGTATAAAAATTTGTAATATTTATGAAAAAAAAAAGGAACTGCTAACTGTGTTTTTGAATTTGTTGCCAAGCAACCGCGTGGAAAATAAGTAGTAACGTCAAACTGACGTAGTATGATTTTATTGTACTGCCTAACTGGCAAAGGTTTATTCTTAGCTCTCGCCATCAAGGCGTGTGGTAGATAGCAACGTCATCCCGACGTATTACATCTAAATTAAATTGCCAAACTGGCAAAAATTGCTTTTGTTATCGCCAACCAGGCGTGGAGATAGATAGCAAAGTCGTCAAACTGACGTGGGAAAAATTCCATTGCATTGCCTAACTGGGAAAAGTGTTTATATAGTTATCGCCAACGAGGCTTGTGAATAGTAAGTTAAAACGTCAACCCGGCGTAGTATTATTTTATTTTGTGCCAAACTGGCAAAGTTGTTTAAGTAATTCTCTCCATTTGCTTAGAGTGAATTTCGTATTTGAAAAGTCTCGCCAAAAGTTACATATTTTTAATACAAGTACGATTTTTAAGATTCAATTTTAAAAGAAGGCCTATTAAAAGTAACTTGTTCAACATGTCAATCTTAGCTAGGAGTAAAAAACAGGACTTAAAAGTACCGCAGGAGAGTTAGGTTTAACCGTGAAACCTGAATTTCAGATTGCTCAGATGCATAAATTGATTACTTAATGTCTCGGTTATGATGAGGAATTTACTCGAGAACTACTCCCTGCGATTAGAGAAGAAAGAGAAAGAAAGGAAGAATGCGAAAGAGAAGAAAGGGGAAAAGAACGCGAAAGAGAAGAAAGGAAAAGAAAAGAAGAACGCGAAAGAGTAGAAAGAGAAAAGGAACGCGAAAGGAAAGAAAGAGAAGATGACGCGAAAGAGAAGAGCAAATTAGAGCTTTTGAGCTACAGAAACTTCATTTGGAAGCAATGGCTGCAAGAGCACAACCAGTGGAAACTACGCAGTTACCTGAGCAGCTTTAAAAATCAGAATTCACTATGTCATACCACGTTTCAACTCTAAAGAAGATGAAATAAATTTATTTCTGGTGTTATTTGAGCGTCAAACTAAAATAATGAATATATCTGCTGAAAATCAAGTGACTCAAATTATTTCATTGCTGTCTTTTGATATTGTTCAACCTTTTGCTAGAGAACCCGAATAGGACGCGAAAAAGTATGAATATGTAAAAACTTTACTGTTACAAACGATTTAAATTGAGTGCGAAAAAATTTTCACAGATGTTTAATAAACACCAAAAATCTACTGAAAGTACTTGGTACTTGGTATTTATGATTTCTACTATGAATTAAAAAATAATTTAGAAGGATGGCTTAACGGATTAAACATTAAAACTTTTGAACAGTTGAAAGATCTCATGGTGGTTGATCAAATAAAAAAGCGTATTTCTCCTGATTTCAAAGAACATTTTATGGATGAATGGACTACCATCATTTCACCTAGTGAGATGGGTAAGAAAATTGAAAATTTGGAATATGTGAGAAAAACAATAAAACCAAAATTTTCTGCCAATCAAACTGAGAGAATTAACAAAGGATCATTTAAACAACGTCATAATAATTTTGGGAAAAGAATAGAGAATCCGCCTTATTTTAAGCATTCTGATAAATGAAATGATTCAAAATATTAGAAAGATCACAGACAAATAAGTCAGTTCCAAAACAAGAACCAAAAGAATTTATATGACAAAAGATATCGGCCAAGGTGTTTCGAGTGTGGGTCATACGAACATTTTTAGCCTCAGTGCCCTCGCTTAAAGCCAAATGAAAAGATAAATTGCGTATTTTCGATTAACGGTTTGTTAGGGACATATAGGATTAACGGTTTAATGAGTATGAAATGGCTATTCTTCGAGACACAGAAGCCACAATATTATGTTATTTCTCGAAAATAATCAAATAAAGCAAAACTTACTGGAGAACATGTCTGGGTACTATATCTTTTAAATAACCATTTAGTGTATCTACCATTAGCGAAAGTTGAAATTAATTGTGAACTTGGTCATACAAAGACAAAGGCAGCTGTTGCTACAAATTATCCCGGCAGATATGTATTGGGTAACAAAAGTGCTCAATTGTTCAAAGATAAACCATTCTTTAATCTAGAAACGGTAAATGCGGTTTTAACGTGATCTCAAGTAAAACGATCTCGTGAAGAAGATCATAGTAGAGAAACCGAAATGGAGAAAGTAGAAGAACTGTCATTTATTGAGATTGACGAAGATATTTTATCGCAAGGTGATGAGAAAGATAATGAAATTAAGGAAGTAATTAATGTTAATTCTAAGGAATTAATTGAACCTCAGCATCAAGGCAGATATCTAGCCTCATTTCGTAGCGAAGCTAAAAATGAAAATTCTAGCAAGACAAATAATTTCAAAGCAAAAGAAACGAAGAAACATCCTGAAAAGAAAGAAAAAAATCATTGATGGCTATGTAGCGAAAGAATGAAAAATCTTCTAGTATTAAAACAGAAAGCATCTGCAAAGGGAAGGACAAAAGTAAAAGCATTCAGGAAACAGCGAAGAATTTAGAAAAAAATAATATCATGAGTATGTTTTCAAACCAAACAAAGAAACATGCATCAAATTTAACAAGAAATCTCCAGTTGCAACGTCTCTTGTAGAACAAGAAACCACTTTTGCATGTGATGTTAAACATATTAATGAACCGTATAAGGATGCAATATCAAAAGTTAGCAAAAGTGTACCTAAATCATTTCAAAAAAGAAAATCATCTGAAAGGGAATCAAATGAGTTTGCGAAACAAAAGAAAATCAATGATTCAGAAGTTGAGTCTCAACCAAAGGCAAAAAACAACATCATTGCATCTGTACATTTGAAGAATCAGAATGTGATAGGAAATCTGAAGAAGCACTAGATAAAGCTTTAAGAAATATCCATATGCCTGAAGATACTACAACTGTAATCATAGAAGAGTGTGAGGATAACGAAGATCCAATTCCCCATACTTCTTCTGATATACCCAAAGGCAAAAGTGAAATTTTGAAAACGGTTAAGACCTAAAAAGATTAAGAAGGTTTCTTTGGTACTAAAACTGAAAAAGAACTTATTTCTGCATCAGAAAATGAAGAAGACACACTGAAAGCAAAAACAAAAGAGTTAATTTCTGGAGAAACTGAGAAAAGGTACTCGACCACAGAAAAGGAAAACGCCGCCATAAAATTCTCTGTAAAGAAAGAGCAATGTTATTTAGACAGGCATACTGAATTCCTCATCATGACCGATCCCTTAGTTTGGCTCAAAAATAATGTGAGTCTAAATCCACGACTTATGAGAGGGGCACTAATATACACCCTACAATTACACTGTCGTTCATCGAAGTGGCAAAAACCATAAAAATGTAGACGCAATAAGTCGTACTTCTTGGCCTGATTAAAGAATTTGTTTCTTTATATATAAAAAAATGTTCTTTGCACTCTTCCTGACTGCATGTTATTATATTATATGTTGTATTTCAATTATGTTTGTGTTGATATTGTGTTGTTTTGAAAAAAAATTGTAAACTTTAATTTATAAAAATATCAATAAAATGTTACCTGGAGGGGGGAGAGGTTGTAATATTTTATTATCTAACAAGTAATTAAATTTATTTTATTTGATACTGCAGTGGCAACGCCATATTTGTTTCGTGTAATCGTTGCTGAACAACGATAGAAATGTTTAAAAATTATTTATTCTGAAAGTTTTACGAGTAGTTGATGTATGAAAAATTGATAGAGGAAGAAACTGGAATAATAAGCTGGTGTGTGAAACTGTAACATTTAGAAATTGTATTTAAATTTTCTATCTTCGTGAATTGAGAATAAAGTTTATGATTTACTGAGACGTTCATCTGTTATTTCGATAAAAACTACAAAATACGTTACTATATCAAGGGTTGTACAGCAAAATTATGATTGTTACGAAATGGCATAAAAATACTGCTGCCTGTTTAAACGAAACGAAAGTTTTATTACGGTCTCAGATAAAGGAGAACGTTTAGGAGCAGCGCATGAGCGTTAATTGTACATGATGCTGATCTTTTATGAAAAACTGTTCCTTTTTCATTCGTTTACTTTCTGTTATATATTATTTTAGTTTTATTACGGTGTTTGCATTGATTATGTGCCAACGCCGCCCAACCGCCATAGTGGTTAGCGGCGCTAGCTGCCATACCGAAAGGCTCGGGTACGAATCCCGGAGAAGGCATGGATTTTGGTAAATGTATAGTGTCTGTGCGGCATGGGGAAGCTCTAAATATGCAACGAAACGAAAGTCTTCTTGAAAGGTTTTGTGCTAGGAGAAGAGCGATGGAAGACTCTCTTACCAGTTCCTTCCCCCGCGTGCTGTCCTTCAAAACTGGGGGCGGAACTGAGCAAAGTCATCCTGTCGCTTATATGGTGCTCAAAGCTCCTTCCAACGACAGACGTAATTTTGACCTCTAGTCACGATGAATTTCGTTGGCTTGCTCTGCTATCGGAGGCTTGCTCTTCGTAGTCTTGCTCTATGTTACTGTTGATCGGCTGGGATAAGACGCAAACAAAGATGTGGCAATGATTTTATGATACATTAGATGATATACATTATTGTGCGTTCTTTTTATGAAATGTAATTTTAAATGCTACGTTTTTGAGAGAAGCGGCAGAGTGTCGTTATAGTAAATAAACATAGTAAATTTAAAAATGCGTTACATTTATTCTATGATATGTTTATGTGTATATTTATTGACTGAGTCAATTCAACAGCTATTCCAATCTTAATTAACGTACATTTTGAGTTATTTGAGATAAACCTATAAGTATAATACATTATCCTTATTATAGCCACTAAGGAGTTACAAGGCTTATTTTAAAGTGTTAGAGCAAGAACTATGAAAAATTGGCTAACCTTCGACGGGGTTTGGACTGCCAGTTTTCCAGTTCCTATGCCAGTAATCAGACGTGTTACCAATTACGCCATGAAATCATTAACATTTTGTGCGGTGTAAATTTAGGTGCAATTCGAAGTGACTTAAAGTCTAACTTTTATCCTTGATTACTTAAAGGATAACTGAGAAAAGAGTTAACTAGTCGAGCAAACGAACATGAGGATTTATTTTCCACGCAACTTGAGTCGGAAGCCACTGTACAAATTCTAGGATTTCGGAACGAGACTTGTAAAATGTGTGTTATACCTTTGCCAAAATTACAACCACGATTCGTTCTTCCATTTGCAGGACGTGCTATTATTTACACTATGCAAGCAGACACTGCAGAAGACCGAAATTGCCTAAAATATACATAATGCTATTTTCATTTGTTATTTTTATTTTAATTTTTACCTACAATTTCTGTTTCTTCCGTCGGTCTAAACAGTATGTAAACTGGGTGGGTTTTAAATAAGGAGCAACTGTGTTAATTATAGATAAATTTCTTGCAAGCAGCCAGAAAAGCTGTTGATCTCGTAAGCCTCCCACCCATCTGACGGCCGAGGTGTTTTAATGCGTATTTTCTTGTACATGTTAGAGTGTATTACTACAAATCGTAAATATTTGAGATCAAATCAGATAGAAACTAAATTTATTTGTTGTAGCGTATATATTTAAGATATTTGCATTCTCATAAACCCCTAAGAAACTGCGGATAAATTTGTCATACTTTAGTTGCACCTGCAAGGTATATTGTTAATGAATTTTAATTAAGTTTACCTCTTTATGCTAAAACTCATATTGCATTGAAGCTCATGATGGACATAATAGGATTCTGTAGAAATCAGGTTTCAGTAATTAATTGAGGATAAATGCAAAAATTAATATCGCATGCCTGAACAGAAAATTGCTTCGCATAATTATTTACGCCTCACCTGTTTGGATATTTGCAGTCACTACTCTGGGCAAAATATTACAAAATGTGGATAATGTTATTTTTACGGACAGCGGCATTCAGCTAAGAGAGTTTGGTACTTTCGAAAGAAGGAATTCGAGTACAGTTCTAAATTTCTACGCGTACAGTTCTACATTTCTTTCGTTCAATTTTGTCAAGTGGTTTTAAATTTATATACCTGAAACAAACAGCTTAATTATTCCTATTCTAAGTTCCGGACTTAGCATAAAATATGATGACTTGGTGCTCTTTTCAGCAGTCAATTGCAGATGCTATTTTAATTTCTTTTGCTTTAGCAAGATAAGCTTAATATCGATTTTATCTTTCAGTATTTTATCATTTCTGGTCTATATTTATGACTCTTGAAACGATAATCAACACATTGAGTATGCTCATAAATTTAATTTATAAAACTGCTGTATTTGTGTATGGTCTTATCCTTTAACCTTTCATATCAAGCACATAGTTCAAAGCATTAATCTTGCCTGCATTACTCAGGAATTTTCTGTCAGAAGTATATAAGATCTTATATTTCTACTGGAACTGTAATGTTTGTAATATGAAGTTGTTTAGGTATTGTCTGTTAGAAGACTATAAGATCATTTAACTGCTTATAACTCATTAAATTTGTATAAATTCTACGATGATATTAATCTTGAAATGTACAAACTCTCTCACTAAGAGTGGGTTTCTGATCTATGAGCACTTGAATTAGGTTGTCCTTTCAACAAGCGATTGAAGGAAAAAATACGTAAAAGGATATTTATGAAATTAGACACAAGATTGCCATCTAAATAAGAAACGAGCTGCAGCGACTTTTGATTTCATTCATTTATTTCTTCGATATATCTATACTTTCGATATACATGGAGGCGTCTGAAAATAGTGTTACTTTTACCTGTGGCTTAAAATTCATCTGTTCTAGATCATTTTATTCCGTAACGTCATCTTTTTAAACCAGAATAACGAATTATACTTATGCATCCATAATGAAACTTTTGAACACAGAGATGCTGGATTTGACATCGAAGAAAGAAAGTAAGCTGTAACGCAAGCTTTCCTTGCAAATAAGATTTTCAGTGATCCGGAGGATCACTGAAAATCTGATATTTTGGAACGAAACAAGTAAATAAGGAAAAACGGTAGTAAGAGATTGATTTATTTTAGTTAATCAGTTATTTTATTTCCTAAACTTTACTGTCAGTTCTCCCTTTCCGTTTTTCTGAAACAATGCAAGTCTGAGCTCGCGCTTGTTTAAGTGAGAGACTGAGATTGCTTCAGTCAGCGCGTGTTGCTCCTTCTGAAACCACGTCTTGCAAACAGTGCTGTCACGCAGTTGTGGGTTAGAGCCAACTTGTCCGTTAAATAACTTTGTGTAGCCTTTGGCTAAGCGAAGACTAATATTTAGTTTTTAATTTGAAATTCTATTTTTGAGTTCCTTCCGTTTTGAGTTAAATCCTTCTGGAGCAAAAGTAGGAAGGAAATGAGGCATGGCCTGGTAGCATCCAGTTTTTTCTAGAGTAGGTCTAAGTCTATTGGTATCACAGCCTGGAAATGTATTGAAAGCCAGTTTCCATTTGAATGTTTAAAAATTCTATTGCCATCTGTGATTGCTGTTTGTTTCAGATTAAAGTGAGATGATGGCAAAGGTAAATATAATATGCCGCTGTTTATTTCTCCTATATCTTATGCAGCTTCGTTCACAAGTTTAATTGCGTATTCGTTGCCATTCTTTCGTTAGCATCCTTCGATTCATGAAATAATAATATGCTGTTGTTAATATTTGTTGAATGTTGTCACTATCTTTAAACTGAGCTGTATGTTTCTATAGCGTGAAATCGTGATCAATAGTCTCATTGGATGTGCAATTTTATTGATGATGGTTCTTCGAGCATATTTTAATACAGACGTACTGAACCGTTTTTGCTCCGCTTTTACCATTCCTAGCCGATCATTCTTCATTTTTCAAAACTGGGAAATTTTACATACATTTACTTAAATTTACATAATTTCTTAATGTGTGTTGTAAATTAAACACAAAAAAGTATAGAAAATGTTGCAAATGCAAAACTTGCAAAGAAGTAGCTTTATATTCATAAACTGAAACTAAATATTCAACAAGTAAGTAAAAGGCTGAGCGAATCTCCCCCTGAAACTCTGAAATTCCTTCCCAGTGGGGAATTATCCACTGGTTCTAATATCTTCTGCACTGCAGTTAATTCTACTTGAAATATACCGTGTTTTCTCGCTAGATTCTTTTCCGTGACTTAATAATTTTATTTTACCTATTAAACACACATGCATAGCTTGAATTTCTTTCTAATTTAGAAACATCCGTAAAAGCTAAATGATAAGATGGTAGAGATATCAATGTCTTTATGGTGATGTTATATGTAAATTCTTTTTAAGTTGCGTGGCAATCGATGTAAGAGTTCCTTGGCTTACAATTGGCTGATCTGAAGCTGTTACCAAAGGTACTGATCGAGATATTAAATCGTAGGTCTTGTTGCAGCTTTGTAGTGCTACTACAAGTCCTACGACTAGCTTGTGTTTTGTTATGTAGAGGTAGTATTCATATTAAAATTTCCATTGTCGAGGTAGATGAAGTTCTATATGTTCTTGATATATTAAGAATAAAAGGTCGGTGAGCAGTCTCTTTTACGATCAGTCTTTCCTTTTCTGTCACAGGTGTTGCCCAAGCTGATGCTGCATACGTAACTAAATTTCTATTACGATGCTATACTTAATCTTTTGACTTGCTGGTTTTAAACCTCAAAGACAATGAGCCACGTTGTTCTCATCGGCTTCTTAAGTGGGAAATCCGTGGACGCTTGTTGTCGATTATTCCTTCTAAATACTTAATTTCGTTTTGAATTTTGATATTTTTCCATTTACTGTAAATATTGGTTTACGAGTGATGGGTTATCGTGATTTGAGATAGATAACTGGTTGGGATTTCACAAATGATTCATTTCAGGTCTTTGCAATGGCTGTTGAAGGTTCTTGTGGTTCTTTGATTACTGTTTAGCAGAATGCCATGAGTGCGACCACTGACAACAAATGCTATTTCATCCACGAATGCTACCGCTGTTGGATGGAATAGCCTTATGTGCTGTGTAATGGAATTAGAAGTTAAGTTCCAAAGGTTATTTATTCTAAGGGAATCCTATGGCAAAAGAATGCTTTACACGTTACTTTAAAGCATTTTTATGCATTTCATCAAAAACAAAGGATCATCAAAGCAATGTATTTAAACAAAAAAAAAAATATTTGAAAGTAGAAAGAGATATTTTTTAAGTACTGACTGGTATGAAAGTTGCTTAATTTTTCTGAATTTTTAACTGTTAAAAATGTTTGCTTTTAAATTTATGTAATTACGGATTTCTTATTTTTCACTTAATGTCATCTTAAACATTCTGTGCTTATCATGCCTTCTCATGTATCTGTAATTGTTTACTTAAAGAAAGCAAATGAACAAAATGCAATTTACCTCCGACGGTTTTCAAACAATTGTTTTATTTACATGATTTTTAAAAGATCAACAAAGATTATTTTTCTTCACCTCATTACGTTTGATTAAGATGAAATAATTATTTCTCTAGAGAATCCATCGTCAAATAAGTAAAAATTGTATAGCGTGCCAAAGAGAAACATCTATACTCGAAGTATTAAAATACGTAAATTTCAGCTTTATATCAGCGTCGATCTTAACGGATATCTTCTGTTTATTTATGCATAAAAAGAAGGGTTTTTCTTCCTCAAAGCACATTATTATTCTGCTTAGTGAATCACAAAAGTTATTTAAATAAAATTAATTGCATAAATAAGTATAAATAAAAATAAAGGAGAATTTAAACCATCTACCGAGTTAAAGGGAAATCAAAGGAATTAAAACGTATGAGGTAAGTATTTTAAGCATTCTGGGATGATGTTAATCGGTTACTGCAAATCACATAAATGCCGTTTGAAAATGGGAGAACATTCTAAGAAAAACTAGCTTGTTTTCACGTGTCACCTGTTGAATATCGCTCTTGTCGAGCGCATGAAACCAGCGCTCGACTCACGATTTGAAGTGAGTCAAACTACCAGCGTTCTGGAGCTTTATTCTTTCAGCCTATGGTGGACCTAAGCGCATCGAAAACTATGGATTGGAGTTACTGTCATTAATTAAGTTTGAAGCTAAAACTGACTTTATTCTAAAACTGAATTTTGCTTGCTTTCAGAAACAGAATTATCTGTCATGGAAAAAAATGTCTTGCTGGAAATGTTTCAAAGAAAACTCTCTACTGTATATGTTACAAATGCAGAAGTGTGCGAAAACACTCATAGAACCAACAAACTAGACTATTCGATAGTTAACAACGGGAGGAAGCAAAGATGTTTAATAGATACTCTGAGATTTGATTCATGATCTCGGTTGGATAGGGATTGATGATTGATGATTTTGTGTTAGCTTCTCAGCCATTGATCCTCCTTACAGTTACGGCATATTTGCTTCTTGGCCCAAGTTTTTGCCTCTACATCGAACGCTGCAACTAAAGGATTCATAGGTAAAGAGGAACATGAGATATATATCTTTAATAAGTGATTTTATTTTTCTAAACCAAGAAATATTATTTCATATTTTTATCTTAAGCTACAGGCTGGTGGTCACAGCTTCATTTTAAATTTTGAAATACGTGAGAAAAAAATTTCGTGCTACTAGACTTGTACGTTTTGATGACCAACCAGGGATGGAAACAGCAATGGCAGAAATAAATCGTTTATGAATTGTTTAAACTGTAGAGTCACTAAGTTACTTTGAAGCAGGAGATGTGAAAAATGTGCAAAGCCTCGCCGGGACCCGAACCTGTACCGTCGAGTGTACTACCATTACACCACGAAGGCATACCGGAAGGAGAGAAAAAATACTTTATAACACCACCAATGACCATAGCAATAATATTTATGAATTAAGTGTTATGATTTTTTTTTCAAGAATTAATTAGCTATTAATTATGAAATTCATGATATAAAATCATGAAATTGAAAAGAAAACTCAGATGTGATATATGACTATAGGGCTGACTTCAACATTTCCTACTAAATATTCGCTACCACAGTGGCTGGCATATCATACACATTCTTATATCTTGACATGCTACATTGTGTATTTCTAATTAACTGAACTGGAACAAAAATGTATCTGCTGTTAAAAGAAAACTTTCTAATAACTAGTAGGAACAATTCAAATTTTATTTGAATTTTTCTATCAATGAATGAAGGGCGGTTTTGTTTAACTCACTTTCACTGAGCTCCTTTTCTGTTATTTGTTAATAGATTTATTACTAGTCCAAAGGGACAATTTGCCCAGAAAGGTATTTCATTTTGGCATTTTGCGTTGATTCACTATAAGCGGCGAATCATCTTTTTAAATTCTTGCCACCAAATTTTAGAGCCCTGTATTATATTTAAAGAAATTAAATAATGTAGAATCTGCATAAATATATATATGTTTCTCGTATTGTGATAAAACAACGGTACATAGAGCCATCCAGTTTTGAATAACGTAATCTTCCACGAATATGCGCATCTGGAAGTCCTAATTTGGAATTTGAAATTTGCTTTATTATCGATTTCATATTTGGTAAAACTTTAACGAATTTTGATTAAGGAACTCACCGATTTCAAAGCGAGCAACGGCAACACTCTACGGGAAGAAACATTTTTATCTCCAGCGCGTGAAACTGTGCATCCGAAATCTGAAAATATGCTGATTTAAAATATATTTTCCGCTATTGCTGTTGAATTGAATTTTATGGTTCATTTGCGAAGAATGATATTTAATAAATAAATGTAACACACGAAACATTAAAAAGTCCCTTTGGGAGTAGTGTAAGATCTGAAAGCTTTCAGATTTTCTATTTTTCTATCTTATTATTTGCTTAAATAAATGTGGATGAATGGTATGGTAACGGTTTATCAGTGGAAGGCATATTTCATTTCTGACAAACAGCTTATACATTTTTCTCCATGTATTTAAGTTCGCCAGTTTTTTTTTCTTTTTACCCTTATGAATATTTTAGTTTGCATCATTTTTATAACAATTTTGTCGTTGATAATTAATTCATTTCACTTTCATTTTTTGGGAATAAATTGTAAAATCATACCTACAGTCTGTCAAATATAATTCTAATCCTAATCAAGTAGGTGCGGTCAAATTACAGCTCAACCGGAAATTAAATTATGTAAGGGTGGCTACTGTATTTGGTAATATAAGGATAAATTTCCCGCAGAGTAAGGAAATTATTCTGAGTCTTTATATAGTGTTCTTAAGCGGTACCTAATAACAACTGGTAAGTTTTAAGTGCTTCCGGCCCACCTTCTTGTACCTCCAGACTAAAATAAACCTACAGAACTGAGAGGAGTAAAAAATATACTTTACCCTATTAAGTCAAACCCACTTTGAAATCAGATTGCATAATGGGCAGGAAAAACATGAAGCAGCATCTCAAATGAAAATGAAATCCATAGCATGTTGCAGACTTCAGAAGCTCAGGAGTAAGTTGCCTCTGCACAAGAAAAAAAATTTTGCAGCAGATCAAAGCCCATATGTTTAGTAATAAAATGATTAGTTTAACATACAAGTAAAGTTTAATGAAAATTACGTATTCTCTCATTCGAAAAAAAAAATGGTAAGAATGCTTTTTCATTTGGTCATCATGTTGCTAGTGAAAAAGTCTCTTTTTGAATTTTGCAATAAATGCGTAGGTAATCTCTCAAATTTAATGCAGCATTTAGTTATGCTTGGTACATTGGTTCCGTCTAAACCTCAAGTTAATTACGAAATCTTTTGTTCCAAAGTTTAGGGAAATGCTCAGTGATTAACTTAAAATGTTACTACAAGCGTCTTTAAATGCAATCTTAAGATACATATATTCATGCTTTGTTATTTTAAACGTATAGAAAGTTCTGATGATTTATTGATTCATGCTGTTTTGTTTAAATATTGCTACAAATTTTGTACAGTTTAACATGAACGGCTGCAAGGAAAGCGAAGCTATTCTGGAAAAATAACATTATAGGGACAAGTCTGTTTATACACTGTTCGACATTGAAAATGCAACACCAAGAAGGAGCGGTCAGAAAGTCATGAAATTTGGAAAAAAAGACAGAGCAAACAGCAATAAGTGATCCATATTTCAAAATGATACTCAGAATACAGAGCGAGAACGGCGTCGGCACAGTAGAATGTAGGACCACTGCGGACAGCGACGCACGAAGAAACACGTCTAGGCATAGAGTCAATAAGAGTGCGGATGGTGTCCTGAGGGATGGCTCTCCATTCCCTTTCAACCATTTGGCGCAGTTCGTCTTCTGAACGAGGCAGGGGCAGAGCCTGCAAACGGCGTCCAATCACATCCCACACAGGTTCGATTGGTGACAGGTCAGGAGAGTACGGTGGACAGGGAAACATCTGTATACCTTGCACAGCATGTTGGCAGATGCGAGCACTGTGTGGTCGGGAGTCATCCTACTGAAAAATTGCATTAGGCAGCCCCTGGAGGTAGGAGATTGCCACCGGCCGCAGTACATTATCCACATATCGTTGGGTCATCAAAATGCCCTGAATACGAACTAGAGGTAACCTATATAGAAGTATCGTTAGGCTGTCATAGTGCCCTGAATACGAACCAAAGGTGACCTGGAATCGTAGGCAATAGCGCCCCAAACCATTATGCCAAGTAGTCGCGCGGTGGGGCGTTCCAAAGTTACTGCCGGATTAAGTCTGTCTCCACGTCGACGCCACACTTGTATGCGGCGACTGCCGCTGGATAAACAGAAGCGTGACTCATCTGAGAACACGACGTTTCTGTCATTCACATCGCTCCAGTCTGGCACCACATTCTAAATGTTGGCGTATATGCTGTGAGGTCAATGCCAGTCTTCTGAACTTCTGAACGGACGCCGTGAGTGCAGGCACGTTCAACCAATCGACGGGAAATGGTTCTGGTCAGCACGAGAACATCCAGGGTATCTTGCACATGCTGCAGAATCGCGGTACAAGACACTTGCGGAGCCGCCACAGCTTGTCGGCGGATGAGTCGATCAACACGTGCTGACGCTACTCTGGCTGCACCTGCACCACTCCTTCTTCCCGCATTTTCTTGTTCCAACCAGGTTCGCCATAGCCGATACACCGTGCTCGCATCCATGTGGGTATCAGCTGCGATTTGACGTAAGAACCAACCCGCCCTTCTCAGTCCGATCACCATACCCCTCGTAAAATCGTCTATCTGCTTTAAGTGCCTTCGTTGATGGCGGCCTGGCATTCTCTGTTATTACACGTATCCTCCGGTATAAAAACCAACTTTCTTCGGTAATTCGTCTGGCAGAAATAACGACACGAATATTGCCCATTCTGAACGTTCCTTCCCTTATATCTTTCCCTTATATCGCCACGTGTGTCAGAGAGCTGCACATTTTACGTCATTCGCATAACTTAGTGACGTGCGTTTACTCTAAAACTTGCATAAATTTCTAACCACTCCTTCTTGGTGTTTCATTTTCAACGTCGAGCAGTGTATTTGAGGTAAATGGTTGTGTCGCTAAATTGGCAAGATATCGCCAAACGTCGCCAGATTTGGCAACCATTTTGGACATTTTGTTCCGGGCCTTCTATACCTGTAACTGAATAACTGTGATTCATCCCTACAAGTAAGTATAACTGTACCCGGCATTATATGTAACTTTAACCGTATACGCCTTCCAGTAATTTCAAGAAATGAAAGCTAATGGAAATTCGTCTGTGGTCGGAGAAAAAAATATGTAAGACAGAAGAGACTTTCATTTT
This sequence comes from Stegodyphus mimosarum, assembly GCA_000611955.2. NCBI lineage: Eukaryota > Metazoa > Arthropoda > Arachnida > Araneae > Eresidae > Stegodyphus > Stegodyphus mimosarum. The sequence goes on from KK121202.1 coordinate 311,727, forward strand.
TCAGTTGAACACTGATTCCGCTCTTTAAATGCTACTGCTAGCTTAACCTTTGCTTTGCGCTGTGTTTAATATTTTTAGGAGTTTGAAGTAGTGTCTACTGCTTGTGATCTGTTATACTGATTGTTATACTTATAAGATCTGTTATACTTACTTATAAGAGCTGTACGAGTACTTCTGTGGAAAGTTACAGAATTATAAAATGTTTCTTCAGGGAAAATAAATTTCATCAAGCTATCATCCTTTCTGTATACATTCAATCAATTACTGATTGTACGCACGCAACAGTATTATTATCTCGCATAACAGTTGCCTGGAGTGACAAATGGCCTCCCAAAAGATCAAACAACAGATCCACAGGCTTCACATTTTGATCTTCTCTTGCAGTATCGTGCTAGTTTATGCATAAAAGAATAAAAGAATTTCAAATACTAATTAAACAGAACTAACAGTTAAAGAACAACATATTTAGAACAAAGAAGCCATCTCAACTGCATAGAATAATCACTTATAGGGAAAAACAAATTCTGGTTTATTTGCGAAACTGCACTTTTTTCAAGAATTTTGATTGAAAACCAAAAAGAGTTTGATTTTGCAAATATTTTATACTGGTACCGTGGTATAGGGCACAACACCTTGCATCTTGAATTTTGTCCTACATTTATACTTAAGAAAAATTCTTTTTCATTGAATAAATTTTCATTTCTCTGCGTATTTTGTATAATTTATATACTTCCTATTTCATTGTGTCGTCATTACTATAATAAGATATTTATCACGAAATGGTAGTTTTAAAAAAAGTATCCATGTAGAAAAAAATAATTATATCTATTTTTACTTCCTTGTACGAAGTAAAAAGGAAGTATCGTACTTGAAAAATTTCGGGTATCATATTCCATCGCACATATACATTTCGACCGCTATCCAATGCAATTTAACAATTTTTTTGCCTGACATCTGTACGTAAGGACAGAATAAAGGACTCTTTTTATCCCCAAAAATTATAAAACTGATTTAAAATGAATTCTGATGAGAAAGTTTTGTGACGTCCTGAGCGTACGTACGTACATATGTATGTGTATATCTAGCATAACTCAAAAATGCGTAGCCTCAGAACTTTGAAATTTTGTATATAGGACTGCTATAACACGTAGATGTGCACATATATCCACTTTATTACTCGATACAGTGATCTCATTTTTTTATTCTTATATGTTGGTAAATTGCGTATTTTTTGCTTTACAAATGATTGAATTATGTTGTTCTTATCTTCCGGTTTCGATTTTTATACCTTTAGTAAATCCACGTGCAATATTTGTAGAATTATCAACAAAGTTTTTTAAGTGTGGTTATGCCTAATCACTTTTCATATGGCAGCCATATTTGTTTACATTTGAAACTTAGGAGAACAGTGGATTTGTTGCCAATCTACAGAAACTATGCTTCTCAACAGCAAAGATAACGCTTTCTTTTATTTTTGCGAATTAAGTCATGCTTAATCCATTCTGGAATTTATTCGAGGAAATAAGTGTTTAAGATTTACTTCGTAATTTTTATATAGATATTTTGAGTTTTTATGTATTTTTACCTTCTCGCGAAGTGAGAACTGAATTAATTGAATGAGAAATACCGAATGCTCTGTGAAAAATTGTTTCTTTTTTTATTTTTGTTTGTTTAATTTCTTTTACACATCGTTTTAGATTTATTATAGTATTTGCATAGGACATGTGGCAACGATTAGATAATTCTTCAGATGATATAAGCAATTTTTATGCATTCTGAGTTATAAAATGAATGAGATGTAGCGCTGTTAAGTGAACCTAGCGCCAGAGTGTTGCTATGGTAAACAAATATAGGGAATTTTAAAGACTGCATTTATTCTATTGTGGTTTATGAGTTTTCACAGTAGATTTAATTCAATCCAATAAGTTTAAATGAAATGCAAAGAAAATTGCGTATAATTTAGTATTCCGTTCAAGGAAGTCATGTGGTGTACACATCAAATTTTTTTACAAAAATGTTGTGTGTGT
>KK121202.1:314424-358786 GCA_000611955.2 Stegodyphus mimosarum
CTAGGTAGACAGCCGTAATACTTTTCCCTTGCTAAGGGATTATCTGTAGTATTACTTATTATCTGTAGTATTTATTATTAGTATTTATTATTGTAGTATAGTAATTAAAGGGAGAAACAGCTTATTGTGGTATGGCAGGCAATAGTTGTCATTCGATGACGTACTTCCTCTAGGTAGACAGCCGTAATACTGTTCCCTTGCTAAGGGATTATCTGTAGTATTACTTATTATCTGTAGTATTTATTATTAGTATTTATTATTGTAGTATAGTAATTAAAGGGAGAAACAGCTTATTGTGGTATGGCAGGCAATAGTTGTCATTCGATGACGTACTTCCTCTAGGTAGACAACCGTAATACTGTTCCCTTGCTAAGGGATTATCTGTAGTATTACTTATTATCTGTAGTATTTATTATTAGAATTTTTTTCTGTAGTATTTATTATTATAGTATTTATTCTGTAGTATTTGATTATCTGTAGTATTTACTTCCACTGGCATGGTGAAATGTCGCCCATGCCATTTAAAGAAGCCAAGTTGGAGCAACCAAGACTGTTCTCCGAACATTATCCTTTCTTTCATTTATTACTTTCCTTGGAATTTGTTAAAACATTCTGTTATTTTAAAGCAAATTCTTATTACATTGGTGTTGTGCTTTACAGTGACTGTCACTGTATTTTACCTTCGCGTCACAGAGAGAAAGCTTAACTGTTGAATTCCGTCTTGTACAGAAAATTGCATCCTCTATCTGTAATTTTTTAAAGAATTGCTTACATACAACATAACACCTGCAAAACTATGTTAGATATTTAAGCCGCCTTAATTTTCTATTCTTAGATGGATTTAAAAATTAGGCTAAATCTTTGAGAAGCAGATTATAAAAGGAAAGGAATGCTGTGTGTAATTAACTGGCGAAAAAATTCCACATGAAACTTAATGTACGGTCCGGAGATTTCGCAAGAGAAATATTTCGTATCGTATTATAAGTTACCTAAATACGGTGAGGAGCAAGCTATGTGTTTACTTAAAATGGTTTTAAAGTTTTTCTAGAAAACTAATTTGTTATTGTAATTTGAGCGCCTCGTATGAAAATGCATGAAGGAAGGATTAGGAAATCTGTAGCAATTAAGATAATAAGCAGCTTATAAAAGGGTGGACAATTAAAATTTAGAATCATTAACATGTAAATCTTCTTTGTTCTGCTTGCAGAATTTTTTGTTTTGTTGCTGTATGCACGGCATGGAATCTGTAAATTTATTTTTATGATTATCAAAATAATTTTGTTAAACGAATCAGAGCGTATAACTTTAAGCTACATGAATAACGGAACAACTGTTTAGAGCATATCGCTTGAATGATGTAAATAATTTTAAATGAAATAGGAATGAATTTTAATTTTTTCCTTCTTTAATTATCTCTAAGTAAGTAATTATTGTTCTTGTCGTTTTTACAAACCTTGGAAAACTATAAAGAATTCCAGGAAATTATTCGTTTAATTATTATTAAATGTATATAATTAATTATTTATTGTAAAGCCAAATAAGAAATTCCTTTCTAGATTTAATTTCCTAGATTTAAATTCCTTTTCTTTTCTTATTCTAATAATTTTATCACAGGGAGCATAGATCTTTTAACTGTTTACTTATTTATTAATTTTCTTTCTCTCCAATTCCTAGCACTCGTTCTTAGGCATTTGTTTGATATTATAACCGAATCTATCAGTCATCTCACCATCTCATCATCTATAAACTTTTCCAGGTTTCATAGCGAAGTCAATCATCATTACACTTACAAATAGGGTAGAGAGATATAATAAACATTTAGCCTTGCCTTATACGAGAGTCAAACTCAGCTTCTAACTAGCAGTAGTCTACACTAAGCACCATATCATTATGTTTGCTTTAAAATATTTATGAAAAACCCCGCGAAGTTTAATTTAACATATTTCAACGCAACTTCACAGACAAAACTCTAAAACGCAAGCTCATGTTTATTACGCAAATACATACTACTTTGCTTCTTCGATTACCTTATAAGGTATTTCTCCCGCGATTACCTTATAAGGTATTTCTCCCGCCTTCTTCGCATGCCTTCGTGGTGTAGTGGTCTGCATGCTCGACGCGTAACCGAGAGGTCCGTGGTTCGATTCCCGGCGAAGGGGTTGCTCATTTTTCATGTCTGATGCTTCAAAATAACCTGATGTCTCTACAACTTTAAAGAACTAAATTCTTAGAACATTTAGTACCACATATGAGGTCGTTTTTCTGCTTTGGGGGCACCACTAGATTTTCATGATCCAGTCTGACGTCAGTGATGCCTATACAGGCATTATTCAGAGCGATTCTATTCTAGATAGCAATTTTTCATATTTAAAAGAAAATCAGCCGCTTCAAATAGCTATTATAAAAAAAGAAAGAAATGTGTAATGATTTTAATGAGCTCGGCTAAAATAATTTGATGGGACCGAGTCGTAATAATAGCGCTGAAGAGCTGTATTATTATGGAGCTATATTTATTGCTTTAAAATAACTTAGTTGTAATTAAATAACAGAGAGATTAAATTTGGGAGAGTAATTAATAATTTTGTGCTTTGTGGAATGTAACTACCGTCTTTTTCCGAAAATAAGACACTGTCTTACTTTCTTTTTTGGTCCAAAATACGCGCTAGGGCTTATTTTCGGGGGAGGGCAAAAATAAAAGCATATTTATATATTTTTATTTAATATTTATTTTACACAGAATACAGAAATTTAAATTTATTCAATTACAGTCATGTCATCTTCTTCTGGAACATCGTCAAAAATAAAATTCTGAATTATATTCTGATTTTCTTTCAAATCCATTTCCTGTTGAATCATTGGTCCGAATCTCTCATGTCTTGCGATGTAGCTATGAATGAATACTTCTTGTCTAAGTAGCCTGTTCGTAGTGCATTGGAAACATCACTGTCAGTTATTTTGTCCCATGAATTTTTTACCCAATTCACAACTTCTTGTAAGCCTGTTTTACAAAATTACCTCGATGATTTCTCACTATTCTCTTTTCAAGATATTAATTGATTTCCATCCGCAAATGATCCTTGAATGGCTTGTTTATTGCAATGTCAAGTGTCTGGAGGTAACCAGTCATTCCTGCCGGAATCATTATTTGATCAATCTTCCCCTCAGCAAGAAAGTTTTTCATGTCTTTAGCGCGGTGAGTACTGGCTGAATCCCAAACTAGTAAACCTCTATTCTGACCCCTCAACAGGGGTGGCAGCATAAAACCAACCCACTTTCTTATAACTGCTTGGGTGCACCAGGCTTTTTCACTTTCAGTAACATAAATTCCTGAAACACGTTGAATCTGGTCTTTTTTACCTTAAGTGATTAAAAATGGCGATACTTTCTTGCCATCTAAACGAATCGACAAAATACAGGTAACACGTGCACTATCGTAGCCAGTAGAAGGAACGTAAATTGACTAAGAAGCCTTGTGGTGAACTGTCGTTTGAGCTTCTTGGCCTAGGAATCATCCATAGCAATCATGTTGGAGAGTTGGTATTTCGAAAAATCGATGCCATCAACAAAAAGCTTAAACGCAAGTGCACGCTTAACAACTTCATTGTCTTCCAGCTTAAACAATGTTGGTGATCTCCTTAGAGACAGTTCATATCGTTTAAGGAAGTTGTCCAACCAGTGTGACGATGCTTTAAATTCTTCTGTGGATATATCAAATTCAGTTGCTGTTTCAAGGGCAAATTTTTGAATATCAGCCCTGCGCACAACCAAAGCCATTGCTCTCCTGCCTGCAATCCATTCCCAGATGCAATCTTCTGACTCAGAAAATAACGGCTGCCGACCTAATCCAACTCTGCGTTTTTTCTCATTTCCTTGGTCCACCAGTTGACACAGGTAATCGTAGTCTGCACGCCATTTACGAACCATACGGAGATCCAGCATCTTCTCTTTACAGAATGGCTACAAGATTTACACTTCTGGAGTCTTCCATGATTCCCTTTTTGTACTCGACGGAATAGCTCTTTCGTTTTGTACTCATTTTAACTGCGATTAAAAATTTTTCACTTTATTTTTAAATAAAATTACGTGTGAGGAAATAATCAGACTTACTGAAATGAATGAACGTTGTATACCTGCACTGTCGCTCAATGTAGACTGCTGCCTTATGTTGTATTTTTAAGATAAATTCCAAGAATTAATTTGAAACGAACTGTAGAGGTAAATTAATTTCTCGGAATATTTTGTTTCAAACATTTCTCTGAAATACGAGTATTAGGAAAGCTAAAAATATTATTACTTAATAAATCAACAGCATTCTTTAACGAATTCTTTTTGTCACATTATTTTAACTAGGGCTTATTTTCGGGGGATGTCTTATTTTACAAAAAGTTCCGAAAATCACGATAGGGCTTATTTTCGGAGGATGTCTTATTTTACAAAAAGTTCCGAAAATCACGATAGGGCTTATTTTCGGAGGATGTCTTATTTTCAGAAAAAGACGGTACAACCGATGCGCTGAAGAGGAAAATATTTCATTTCTTGTAGCAGCAACACATTTCTGTTAGATATCTGAGTGTTCTGATTAAATTTGAAACATAAGTTTGTCAAGTTCTGTTTAGTTGCAGCATATTTCCTTTAAATTATTAAGTATTCTGATTAAATTTGGCACATAAATATGGTGTTTTTTTGCCAAATGACGACGCATTGCTTTTAAGTCGCGAGATTGCTAACTAAAATATCATTCATTTCACACAAAATATGAAATGAATGAAAACCAAGTTCTAAATTCGAAAGTCGATCTTTAAAGTGCACAGATTCTGGAAAAGAATTATGTGTTTTGAAAATTTTGTTGCTGTAGGTACCACCGTTTTTTCGTAATGCAAGGGACGTACATGTGAGGAAATAATTTAGTTCATTGCAGGTAATTTGATATTTGATGAGTGCTTGACTAAGGAAGACGCTATTCTTTTGCAATTGAGAGTGTATTGAAGTTAGCAGATCACTGAAATATCAATTACGTAGTAGAAGGTGTAGGAAATGTTTGAGGAATTACAAAATCACTTGGTAATCTAAACATATCTTTATTGATTGTTGATCACTTTATGGCATGGCACATCACAATGGAGACAATCTACACCCAACAGTTGTGATGATGATGCATTACATTTTAAAAGAACCAGCCAAGCAAGACACGTCCTTTAGCTAGCAAGCATTGAAAAAGATGACATGTCCAAGGTAAGTCCTGTCTGAGTAATTTGTATTTAGCAGGACTCAACTTTATATTGGCTTCTTTCCATTTCTGAAGTACATTTCTAGTTTATCTAGATGTTCTTCAAAAGTCTTTACGAGGATTATGATATCATCCAGGTATATCAAACAGGTTTCGCAGGAAATACCTTTCAAAACAGTCTCTATGAGGCGTTCGAATGTTGCCGGCCCATTACATAGTACAAACAGCATCACCTTGAATTGTTAAAGTCCTTGTCCCGTAGTAAATGCTGTCCTTTCTCGGCCATCAGGATGTATTTCTACCTGCCATTACCAACAACGCTAAATCTTGTTGAACCGTCTTTCTTTGTAATGAGGACAATGCTACATGCCCATGGACTTTGTTAAGGCTCGATAACATCGCCTTTTCCATATCCTTTAGATGTTTTCTACCTCTTCCTGTTTAGCAATCGGTAGACGTCTTAGATGTTGCTTAATTCGTGGATGAACCTCGGTATCGATTCTATACTGAGTCAAACTGATTCAACCCATGTCAAAAGACGAGCGGGAGAAAACATCTTGATGATCTTGAATGACACTTTCGGAAGCATTCCTCTCTTCTTCGTTTAATTTTGCTTCTGAAATAACTCTGAAGTAATGCTTTCTGGAGACATGGATTCTGGGGTGTTGCTGTTGCGTTTAATACTGATCCCTGGAATACACGCTGCCACCACTTCAGTATTCCTAATACCTCTCGTCTGATTAGTTACATTGACAGCTCTCACAGAGGTAATTGTCCTCGATAAGTCGACGAGTGCTGAGGTTATTCTTTGACTACTCTTGGTACTCCTTTCGGGCTGCTACCGTTCTGGGGATACTCTAATACACCAAAGCGGAAACCCTTGTTCTCGGTTATGGATCCAGGAAGTAGGAATTGGGTTCTTGCTGGTACTATGATATCGTCTTGAGCTATGATTTGATGAGCAGATTTAACTATTTCACGATTAATTGCGAATAGGGTTGAGTCCTCAAAGGCAAAATGCTGTTCGCTGTTTTTGAACGCCAAGGAAAAATTGTCTTTTCTTAAAAAATTTAATCCGAGTATGCAAGCATCTGTAATATCTGCCACATATCCCGTGGGATGGTAAGCGGCACTTCCAAACATGATGTTCACATTTCACTGACACAGTCTGGTGAGTAACATAGGATTACTTCCAAATGAGGTTATCTTTAAATTGTTGAGCTAAATCTTTCCGATTGATGGTAACATTAATTCCTGGGTTCATGATCATACTGCAAGTACTTCCATCGATAGTAGTGTATTACTGTTGCCACTCACTTCAGAAAACCTGAGAGCTTTAAAAGGGGGTTTTTCACTATTGTTAAATCTCCGCTTCGCGATATGATCATTAATTTGTTCCTTGCGTCGTTGCTGGGAAATGGTCTTACTTTCCGTGCTCTGGGGTGTTCAGCCGTTTCTTCATATGTGACCTTCAACTCCGAAGTTTCTTCTTGCCTTTTTATTTCCTTGATAACTACCATTCTCAGAGGTTTCTGTATTTCGGGACCCCGGATGCCATCGATAAAGTATTGCAGGGACAGGACTTCCCTTGTTTCTCTCGGGCATTCCGAAAAAGCGAGATGAGACAGCCTTTCAATATCCATCGCGAGCTCCTGGAGTGTTTCTTAGTCCTTATGTTGACGGGATTTTAATTGAAGTCTGCTGTAATCTTTTAAGCACTTCTTGTAAAAGCACAGTTCCAACGCGCCGGACAGAGCTTCGGAATCTAGCCTTTTGTTTTCGGGAAGAGTCTGAAGGATATCCGCTGCGTCTGCTGTCAGAGGAGTGGCGAGATGACAGACCTTAGCTTGAAGATCCCGTCGATTCGCTTCCGTTACTCTAGAAAATTGTGTCTTATAAGCATGGCAGGAGGTTTTACCATCATAAGTAGATAACTTCAAATAGGAACGAGAAGGCAGGGGTAAAAATTTAAATCCATCAGACTTGCTTCTTGTTGTCGTTATACATTTATTTAAGTTGTCAACTTCTTTGGCGATGGCAGCAGAAACCCTATCTTCAACTTGTTGTTCGATTTGCTCTTGAAATCTTTCTTCATTTTGTTGCTCCACTGCAAAAACTCTTTCATCAATTTATCCCAGTTTGTCTTTAGCTGTATCTATTCTGCCTTCAATAACCTCGAATTTGGTTTCTATTATGCCCGTAATTTCTCTTTTCATTTCCTCCGTCTTATAGCTTTTTAAATTGGCTGCGCGAGACACTTCTAGCAATTTCTGGAAAGCAAATAGATTAGGATTACGGTTACAGCTAATATAAAAGTCAATTACATTTATTCAGTGTTAAATGCATGTGGTCTTGTATTTTTACGTTTTTGGCGTAGCTTTCTCTTAAAACTTGTCAAGCGCTGCATCGCATTAGAAAATAAAACAATTATAATTATAATTCTTTTAAAATAAAGTCTAACTAAATAAAAAATTCGTAACAATATAGTAAAATATTCATTTCAACAATGCTAACACTACAAAGATGCTATTCAGTAACTTTTCGCAGCATTATGATATGATTCATCCCCGTTTAAAATTTAAAATAGAACCTTCCACTTCAGTGTATGAAATACAATACGGCGGGCCGCCAGTGACACTTCACTTCCGTATTATATCTGATACGGTGTGCTTACGGAAGGAAACTGAGCAGTAACATATATGATATACTGGGAGCGAAGCTTAGGGAATTTCCAAGGGTTCAATGAATAAACTGAAAATTAAGTTAACAAGTTTCTTGTTAGATTTCACAACACATAAACCGAATACGGAAATTTGTGTAGTATAATTAGAATTTTAAGTCTCTGAATCAATAAGCGGAGTGTATAAGGTAATAAAGAATAATTTCTAAAAATAATGCTTACAATATTAGAACAAGTTATAATGCATTAATTAATTACTAATTTAAAAAAGACAAATCAAGGTTGAATTATAATTTCATTAAAACAAGAAGAATGATACAATAAAGCTTAAATCAGTGTTGAAATCACTTATTCTAAGAAATATTCTTAAACGTGTGCAGAATACAGTAATTGCTATCTCAATTCGAGGAGTGGAAGCCACAAAAGCTTTTAGTTCAATAAAATTATGTCTGCAAGAATATAATAAGAATAAAATTATTATACTATTCTGGAACAAAGAGTAGGATAAGTTTTGAAAACAGAACAAGCATACTTCTTAAATATCGTGTTGTCTAAAAAGGAATACCTGAATTTTTTGTTTGCATTTCATACTAGAAACGAATACATTAAGTTCTCAAACTCAATTAATGTAAAATCTCTCTCTGGCAAGAAGAGGATACGTATACAAATTACTGGAGCAGTCTTTTGTAATATTTAGTTGGCATGATATAAAGACAAGATATTTTTTAATGTCGTTGTAATGGAATTATCTCCGAGTTAGAGAATTTTCTTCAAACTACACAGGTTCTGCTTTTTTCGAAGGGCGATATCGAAATATGTTGAGTAAATTTAAGCTGAGTCTCTTTCTCTTAACGGCAAAAACGTCAAGATATGTTTACTGCACCGAGTATATTGTCATAATAATAACTATAATTTCTTACTTTTTTCCTTCTATTCCGCTTTTTTTATTTATAGTTACTTATATTATTTCTTGTAAAAACTACTGTTTAACAGCAGGTACTTTACAAGCAAGCTTACTGCCGCTCAGACGTTTAAACATACATTTTAGTTGCACTGAAACTTAACGTAGTATTGTAGAGACATTAGGTTATTTCGAAGCAGGAGAAGTTAAAAATGAGCAATACCTTCGCCGGCTCTCGAACTACGGACCTCTCGAATACCCGCTGAACTTGCTGACCACTACACCACGAAGGCATGCGATGAAGGTGGGAGAAATACCTTATATACTCCCCTTTTAAAGGGCGACTGGGGATTAGGGGACGCAGTCGCCAAATCCTGGTGATGGAGAATCATCATCCACCACCTTTTGTAATCGGGCGCCACTGTAGAGACATAAGGTATTTTTTTAAAGCAGGAGAGATGAAAAAAAGGAGCAATGCCTTCACCGGGATTCGAACTACGGACCTCTCGAATACGCGCCGAGCGTGCTGAGCACTACACCACGAAGGCATGCGATGAATGCGGGACAAATACCTTTTAGTATTATCGTGAAAGAGTGGCGTTAAAAAGGCCACATATGTAGCAATGTCTTAGCGGCTTCTTGTGCTACCATTTTATTAGCCTTCTCCTTGTGTAGCACAAAATTCTGTCATTGCGTTTTTAAGCAATTTTTATTATTTTTATTATTTTTTAATGAAGAGGAAATTTCCTAGTGAAATAATAAATCAGATGTAGTGAGGGTTATGTTTACATGAGATCGAAACAGTACTTTTGTTAGTTCTTGCCCTGAATGGCTGCCTAAAGCCGCGAAACACTGAAGGTCCAAGGTAGCAAAATTATTTTCAGTTGGCAGCATGCGAACCAGTTTCCATTACACAGTTCTCCATGAAGGCATATCCTTCATCCTTGGTTTATGTCCTTCAAATTCTTTGCCATAAGGAGTAAACCAATCCATAGTATTCTATCTTGTTTATACAGTAAATATTTTAATAGAAAATAAGTACGGACTGAACTCAACTCCAATTTTAACTTATGCGGTAATAATTAATAGAAACTTTGTTATTATAAAAATATTTCAAAACACTTATAGAACACTGCATTATCACATCTGAAATAGCAGTTTAAGGTAGTCAAATTGGAGCTTTCTCATTTTAAATTAAGAAATAGAATATTAGAATAATATTTTGAAACGAAGATTTTTTTTTGGTATAGAATTTCGGAATTTTTCTAAAACAACGGTAAGAATATTTTAGACGTTCTTAAGGAAATAATATCATTGCAGACAGCAAACTGATGTTGAATATGAGATTTTTAGAGTTCAGATTTATTGCTTTACTTGATATTGGAATAATTCTGATAACAGAAAATATTTTTTTACAAGAAATGCTTATTATTATATGGAAAGATACTTTGATTTTGTAGTATTTATTGCAGTTTATGTGACACAAAATTTAATTTACTAAATGCTTCGTCATAATGTATATGGGCATAGATTATTGAATTTTACTTATTTCACTTTTAAATGTATAGATTAATAAGAAGCCAGAAATCAAATTTATTTAGTTATGAAAAATATGAAATAATTAAGACTTTCAAAATCATAACTCTTTCTTAAGGCCTTTTTCGAAATATAAATTTCATTTTTCATTCCAGTATATGTATACTAGAAATAAAAGTCTCGGATCAAGTTTTAATTAAAAATTTCTGCTTTATTAAATCTTAGCTTTTCCAGATTATTTGGAAAAAAAATACTATTCATAAATTTACTTTGCAAATACATGTAACCTGTCTTAAATAACACACATTTATGTAAATACCTGCACGCTAACTGAAATTTGCTGAAATTTCTTATACGTTCTTTTTCCTAACATTTCACGAAATCGTTCATCAAAGTGATTCTGAGCAGTCTGCTGAAGGAATCCTCTAAAGGTTCTAGAAACATTAGTATTTTTTTAAGCTGCAGTTATGAAAAATGAATAAAGACTTCGCTGGGACTCGAACCTCGGATCCTCAAATACGCGTCGAGTGTGCTGACCATTACACCACGAAGGCATGCTCAGAAGGCGAGAGAAATACCTTATATACTCTCCGTTTTAAAGAGCAACTGCGGATTAAGGGACCTAATCGACAAAACCTGGTGGTGAATCATCCTCCACCACCTTTTTTAGTTCGGGCGCAACTGTAGAGTCATTAGGTTATTTTATTAGCAGGAGACATGAAAAATGTGCAGTGCCCTCGCCGGGACTCAAACCTCGAACCTCTCAAATACGCGCCGCGTGTGTTTGCAAAATTACACCACGAAGGCATGCTAGGAAGGGAGGAGAAATACCTTATAAGGTTTTAACTGAAAGCATAGTATTAGAGTTTGTTCAGACATGAATATTTAGATTATTTAAAACAGCAATTCAAGCATCTCTTTCCATATTCATCTTCCCCAATTCATTCGTCTCTTATTGAAATAGAACTTATCAGACTCACCAAGGAAAATCATCTGTCTGGTAAACAGGAATTTCTATGACATTATTTCACCATTTAAGTAATAACTCGGAAGTTATTTTTAAAATGATTACATCATGGAACAATTCATTAAACTTCTGATGCCACTTTGATCTCAGCGTGAATAAAGCACTGGTACACGGTCTGGTACAAAAACTTTTACTGTAGTCAATTTGGCTGAGTGTATGTTTTCTCTATATTATACCTTTAGAATAATTATTGCCAAACGAAGTTTTATCGCACAGGTTGTTAAAAATGGAGTGCGCAGAGAACAGGGTTTGCTACAGCATAATAATATAACGTGGTAGTAACGCTCCAGCCACCATATAAGATTTAATGAAAAGATTTAAGAACTCATAATAAAGATTTTGAGAACATCCTGTAAATACTACAGGAACAGTAATTCAAAGCTAGATCCTTCAAGAACTGAACTATTTCAGCAGAAAGTTTGTTAAACATGTCATATCATACCATTTCCCCTGAAATGGATAAACAAAGATTGAGAAAACCAATGTTATTTGTAAACTGATATCTAAACATTTTCTGGTTTACATAAAATGGAAATCTTAACGAAAGAGATTACATAAAATAGAAATCTTAAGGAAAGAGATTACATAAAATAGAAATCTTAACACCGAATAATATGTATTATTGCTAAAGGAAGGTTTAATTTGACGAAGAAATCTATAGCTGTATGACGATCTTTGGATAAGCTGCACATTAACATGGAGCCTTAAACGTTACTCGAATAGATGTTGTCAAGATAGGAATCGGATAAACTTTCGGAGTTCATATACGCGCCTTGAAACATCATTTCTGATGAGTAATTAGTAAAGTATTAGCTTATTTAAATGTGCATGTAAGGATATTTTGAATTTATTTTGGTGCTTGTGTACTGAAAGGTACATGAGTAACTTATTTTCAAAATCTATTTTTATTTCCCATTTTAAAAAGTTCTTCAAACACTGACGTGATGAGCTACCAGTTTTCACAAATTAAATTTGTACTTAAGCATGTAAGTAAAAGGGAAAGGGTTTGGTCAAAATTTCTTCTCAGCAAATAGGATCGCGAATGGAAATACTTCACATATCCTAAGATAAACATTTATGTGTCATGTTCAAATGCAGTACCAGAGACAAGCCATTTATGAATAATTTGATCATTTATTCGTTTAAAAAATTTAAATTACAATATTTATATTCGTTTACAATATTTAAGTACCGCAAAGACGGTATAGTGGTTAGAGAAGCTTACTACGGTACCGAAGGGCCCAGGTTCGAATCCCTGAGAAGGCATGGACGTTTGTAAATGTATAGTGTCCATGCGGTATGGGGGCGTTCTAAATATGCGACGAGCCGAAAGTCCTCAAGAGGTTGATGGTAGAAATTAAGAGGGGTGGTAGACCCTCAACCCTGTCCCCTCGGAGTGCTCCATCAAAACTGGGGCCAGAACTGTGCGAAGTTGTACTATCACCTGTGTGGTGTTGGAGGTTCTTGGCAACGCCAGGCGCAATCTTGCAGTCCTTGCCACGATAAATTTCGTCGGCATGTTCTGGTGTTACTCGCAGGCAAGTGAGATAAGTCACAACTAACAGCAACACAATATTTAAGAGTTCCCTTTAAATTACTTTTACTATTAAATTTGTATTTCTTTCCTTTAGAAAGCAAATAATTTCATTGCCTAAATTAGCCTTAGAAAGCAAAGCATTTCAGTGCCTAAATACCTCACAAATTTTAATCATAAAAACATAATTCTGGGCCTCGCCTAAAAATATGAAAGCTTTCCTAAATACTGCTGAGATTCTGAAGCTATTATGGAATAGTTTAGTTAATACAGGGAAGTAGGTGTGTCATTCATCATGATGCTAATTAGTTTTATTATGCTAAATTTTGCAGTAGTCGCAAATTAAATTATGCCTATTATTGGCAAAAGTATTAATCCGATAGGGAACTGTAAATGAGTTCATTTGATTTGTACATACTTTATAATTCGTGTTCTGAAATACAGCATGTTCTGGAACGCCATATATCAAATACATTATAGAAATGCTTATATATCATATTTCCTCTCTGTTTAAAAAGGCAGAAAGCATCCGGAATAACACTTTCTGATTTATTTTTCGTATGACTGATGCTTCTCTGCAACTGACTGCTAGATGGAAAAGAGCTTTATATTTTTACTACTTCCATCTAGGAATTGGTACGTCTATTCTGATAAGATAACGCGTGATATTTTCATACTTTCTGTTCTACAGAAAATTTTGCTGCGAAATCACTTTTTGAAAGATAAACATATCGCCTTTTTACAACTGCTGCAATATTAAAGGTGCGAATTCACTCTCGTTGCTTTTCATGCTATGCATTTCCATCACGTTCATACTTTCGCCAAAAATTTACTCTTTTACGCATATAACGTACCATTCAGCGGCAAAATGTTATTTTTCACATTTTGTAGCTTTGACATGTAAAACATCCATTGCTTATCCAGCTCAACAAAAGTATTCAATATTGTTACGGATTTCACGTTTATTTGGCTATTTATTTATAAATGAAATTAAAATTGCTTTATTTTCCCGTGCAACGCAGACGATTTTTGAAGGGAAAGCTACATCGGAAAAACAAAAATAAAAGAGCGCGTGCATTTAATATTTAATAAATAAATATCTCGTAATTACTGTTGCCATCCAGAAAAATCTAGAAAATTCGAGATTGTTCTAGTGATAATTAAAAAGCTTATAAAAGCCGAACTGAAACTCCGTCATCGCAGTTGTAGTTGTAGCTCTTTAAAGCGAACTGCTGTTTGTTTACTTAATGCTGTGATTGATTGTATCGAATTCGCTGTGAGATTGGATTAACTTTATCTGTTTTGAAGTGAATTCTGTTTAACGTTTGAGATATTGTGATAGTGTACTAATAACTCTGAAGAAATATTTCAGCATTTTGATTTGTTTCTTGTGAAAAGAATAAAGTTTCGTTAACTTTTCAACGACTTCTGCATTAAATATATAACGAACCCGTACGCAAGCAACAATATTCATTATTTGTACACCGTCGATTAATGTTTCAAAATGATGTAATAATTAGCTCAAACCACGAAAGTAATTCGCATTTAATTTTTTGAAAATACATTAATTTTTTAGTTTGTTCTACAAATTATAATGTTTCCGTTATGTTTCGTATTTAGCCATTTTCAGTGCTCTTGATAGAATCATCATATTTCGTTGCATAGACAAAAAGAAAAGGCAAACTACAACAGAAAAAATATGTGACAGAAATCAAATGATTTTCGTGCCAAGTCATAAAATTCTACAACCAAACAGCTATAAATGTACCAATATTTAAACACGCATTGCTCCGAATATGCAAACACATAGAATAACATGCCTGAAAATATTGTTACGGATTTCATATTTATTTGGCTATTTATTTAGAATTGTAATTAAAATTGCTTTACATTTACCGTGCAACGCAGACGATTTTTGAAGAGAAAGCTACGTCAAAAAAAGAAAAAAGAAAAGAAAATAAAAGAGCACGTGCATTTAATGTTTAATAAATAAATATCTCGTAATTTCTGTTGCCATCCAGAAAAATCTAGAAAAATCGAGATTGTTCTATTGATAATTAAAAAGCTTATAAAAGCCGAATTGAAAACCTCATCTCAGTTGTAGTTGTAGTTGCTGTTGTAGTTATAGCTGTTTAAAGCGAACTGCTGTTTGTTTACTTAATGCTGTAGCTATTTCGCTGTGAGATAGAATTAGTTTGTCTGTTTTGAATTGAGTTTTGGTAAACGTTTGAGATATTGTGACATTGTGCGAATATCTCTGAAGAAATATTTCAGCATTTTGATTTATTTCTTGTGGAAAGAAAAAATTTTTGTTAACTTTTTAACGACTTGTGCATTCACTCCATAACGAACCCGTACGCACGCAACAATATAAATAAAGTTATCAAACAAAAAACATAAGCTATTCTAGACTTAATTTTCTACCTTTAATTAAACAATAGGATGATTTTATGTATATAAAGCAAAATAATTTAACTAAATTATAGCAACGAAATTTTTCTTGGCCTGAAGTAAGATTCCTTTACTCTGAAGTTTCTCTCTTAAAGCTTAAGGTACTAGTACTTAGAACTGTGTTTTAAATTATTCTGAAGCTGTCTATTTCCTGCCGTACTGTCACAGATGAGCATTGAAACGAAAATGGCTTTCTTAGCCGCAAGAAATAAACTTAAGGGGCCTAATAAAGGGCCTAATAATAAATAGAGGGCCTAATAATAAAAAAATAAAGGACCTAATAAGTCTTGAAAAATAACGGACCTAATAAGATTCAAAGGCTAATAAATAAACTTTGAAAAATAAATTTTTAAACCATTTCTATTAAAGCGAAATTCTTATTTTAACTTTCAATTTTATCTTATGCCTTTCTTATAATTTTACCTCCTGTATTCGATGTCACAATAGCTCAACATTATGGGAAATAGAAAGTCAAAGCTTATTATCTACTAACTACCTATACTGTGATACATTCATGTTATCCCCTGAGACCTAGGCCTGCAATTAAAGCAGAGATTTACGAATTTACAGGGAGAAAACGTTTTACTATTTAAATTATGGTTGAATAAGCCTAGACCATTTATTTAAAAGGTTGCCTATACTGGAAATCATGATCTCCTAGATCGATGTTTTCCAACGTGTCGTCTGCGGACTACAAATGGACTACAATGAAGCACTCTTGGTGTCCTTCTAGATCCTTAGTTCCAAAGTGGTCCAGGTGGACCCCCAGGGGTCCACGGGAGACTCTACGGGGATCTACGTTGGTGTGACAAAAAAAATGGGGGTCACAATTCGTAAGCGGGGGTCCACGAAAATTTATTTCCTAAATAAATGTGAAGAACTAAAATATCGGCTAGACTTCACCTATCAATGCAGGCAATAA
Source organism: Stegodyphus mimosarum (assembly GCA_000611955.2). Taxonomy (NCBI): domain Eukaryota; kingdom Metazoa; phylum Arthropoda; class Arachnida; order Araneae; family Eresidae; genus Stegodyphus; species Stegodyphus mimosarum. The sequence goes on from KK121202.1 coordinate 330,703, forward strand.
TATTTTAAGAAGTTCAGCGACTGTTACTTGTAAAACATATTCCATATTCAGCACAACATGTCGAGACTTGAAAGAGTTTCTGTAATCAGTTTTAGAGTTTCTGGAAAGTAAAGACCCAGATTTAAAAGAAAACCTGATCAATTTGAAAGCAGACATTGCGTATTTGACAAATGTTCAAAAAATTTAATGACATGAACTTAAAATTACAAGGGGACAGTCTCAAGTTAAGAAAAACAAAGGGTTTAATTTCAGCTTTTCTTGCGAAATTGAAATTTATGAAGCAAAATATTGATCGGCGCGAATTTTCCCAGTTTTCAAACTTGTCACAGGTTGAATGCCTTGATGAGGATATTCAGACATACGTTCAACATTTAATTGCCCTGCATGATGGCTTCAAAATCGGATTTGAAGATATTCTGACTATGGAAATACCACCATGGATCATAAATCTATTTAATGAAACGGAAGTGAAGAATGTGATATTACAAGAGGAGGTACTCGAGGTTAGCACTAATGAGGAGCTGAAAATGAAATTTAAGAGAGGGTATCAAACATTTTGGCTGCAGGCAGAAATACCAGAAAAATATTGCGAGAAAGCTTTTGATAGCATTTCGCTCGTCATATCTTGTCGAAAAACGCTTTAGCGTCGTTACAAACCTTTTAACAAAAAAAAGGAGCAGATTGAATATCACAGAACGGGGAGATAGGCGTTTATTCCTAACAAAACTGAAACCAAATATCGATAATTTGCTGTCAATCCATCAAGTACATACCTTTCATTAAAATTATGACTATTTTTTATTGTCATTGTAGAAGTTACGTTACGTTATTAATGTTTAATTTTAATTATACTACGACTGTTATCATGTTGCAATGTAATATGATAATTGTAATTATTATTGTTATCATATTACAATATTACTATGTAATATGATAACATTAGTAATTAATAGTGTAATAATTACAAATTTGAATAAATACAACACAAAAAATATACTATTTTTATTTTTATTTTTACCACTCCGAATGGGAAGTTTTCTAAATGAAAAAAGTGAGAATTGATTGGTTCCTTGTGCTGTGAGTAGTTGTCAAAAAAGTAAAGTTGGATGGAATCACTTTTTTGATTGGCCAACTTTACTTTTTTGACATCCACTCACAGCACAATCAATTAATTAATTATCAATTCAACTCACTTCAACCAATCAATTCTCACTTTTTTTTCGAAAACTATTAATTCGTGGTTGGAATTCAGCCGCAACGCAAATTTCCATAGTTAGATCTAATCTTCACATTTTTTGTCGAGTTTTGGGAATATGGTTGAAATGTAGCTGCTGGGGATCCATCGGAACCAGCTAAATTTTGAAAGTGGTCTATGAGAAAAATAGTCTGGGAACCTATGTTCTAGATCACCAGTAAACCAGTTACTGATCCACATTTTCTACAGTCATGAATCGAGGTTTGAGAAACACATTGATTAGCATTACAAACATACTATTACTTTAGAGCTTAATTTTATTAAAAAACAACAAATTAATTCATGAAATTTGCCACCAAGTTCATGATTAACTACAATCTTAGTTAAGAATATTTGTCTTAAAAAGATTAAAAAAACTGCGAGCAGTTTGTTATTTCCACAAGCTACAAATAAAGCTATCCATTTAACTTGTTTGAAGAATGGAATCATCTTGTTTACAAAGTGTTAGAAATAATATTAATAAATTTCAATTCAATAATGTAAATGGCGTCAGTTTTAACAACAAGGAAAATATTGGAGAGCTTAAAAACTAATTTATTGTTACCATTACCAAAAAGTTGCAATAAGTTTCGTATTATTTGTAAAAAATTTAATAGAGAAGATATTAGCAATGAACTTAATACGATTACATACCAGATTTCTGAAAGTCAAGAAAACTCAATTATTAATAGTTTTAAAGCGTTTCACAAAATCTAAAATAAGCAGTAAATCTCATTATAAAAAATTCTGTAGTTCATATGGAGTTCCAAAATTTCATAAAAATCCAATCAAAATAAAGTTATAGCTAATAGAGTAAATAATTACAGAAAAAGGACAGATATTTTACAAAATTCTCCAACATTTTTCACCGAGGTCCATCGAAAAACTAATACTGAATTACACCAAAACATGGATTGTAAACAATAATCAGAACTTTATTAAAACCATTAAGAAGCAACAGATTTACGATATTAAATGCTACTGTTTTGAGACTTTATACAACACCTTGCCGCTTAATGAAATTTACAATAGTTTAATTGAGCTTTACCACCTCGAATTTAATGGCGTACACTAAAGCGCCTTTTAAATCCTTAAGCTGCGCCGTTCGTAAGATTCTCTGTGTCTCAGAATCTTGGATGCCATAGACAAAGCACTGCAAGAACAGGATTTCTCTTGTTTGTTTCTCTTCTTTTTCCGAAGAGCCGAGATGAGTCAACATTTCAGCATCCGTGGTGAGCTCCGTTGCCCTCGCTTGGGGACAGTGTTTTTAAAACTTCTCACCACCAAAGCACTACTGTAACTTGCCAGACAGAGAGAGCTTTAAGCTTTAGCCTCTTGTTTTGGGGTAGAGCTTGAAGGATATCTGCTGCGCCTGCTCTCAGGGAAGCGGAAAATGAGAGGCCTTAGTTTTGGAATCCCAGCCAGTTGCGTCCGCTACAATAAAAAACTGAGTCTTGTAAATTTCAAGGAGGTATTTCCATCAGATGTGGATAGCATTACAGAGAATCGAGAAGACATAGTTAGAAATTTAAAGCCGACAGAATTGTTTCTATTTGTCACCAGGAATTTCTTCAAGCTTTCAATTTCCTTGGTGACAGCTGAAATTCTGTCAGCGATTAGTTAATTAATAGTAGGAACAACTCTTTCTTCGGTTTGTTGTGTCATACCAGCATTGTTGTTTGATATTAGATCAGTATTGTTGTTTATGTACCAGTATTGTTGTTTGATACCAGCAACTCTTTCTTCGATTACCTAAAAATGTTTTTCAACCGTGTATTCTGATTTCCGTACCTTCAGATTTGTTTTCTATTCTGACAGTAATTTCTTTTCCATTTCCTGTTGACTTGTTTGAATTATTTCTTGATCGGTTTCTATTTCTCCTATAACAGACTTCATAGCCCTACCCCCTTTTCTTGGCTGGCTTGCATCTTTTCTTGAAATGCAGCAAAAACTGTCACCAGCGGACTTAGTTGCTCCCCATCGCTCTTGTAATCGAAATTCAGTCCTGCTATATCTGGTACCAAAACTCGTTACCTGCTTATGGGTTTAAATGGATTGAAAGCACACAGAACCATAAGAGCTTGTTAAATTTATTCCTCCCTAAAAACACTTAATAGTTCGGAAACTTTTACAAACGTACTTGTACAGCTCTTTTCAGAAAAACACCAAAAAAACAGCACAACCAGTAGTTACCACGTCAAAACTACTAAGAACGTCAAACGCAAAACGATATAAAAAAGACCTCAAATGCATCAGCCCACACGGAGATCTTTGAGTACTCTGTGCTAAACTCTAGACTCAAATCTGCTCTGGTCGCCACATTTATCGACTTCTGGAGATTTCTCGCTAAATTTGGCCACAAAAGTTAGTCGCCAAAACCTTCGCAATCTTAGCACAGCCATTTACTTTATTGGGACTTTGCCCCTCTAATCTTATTTTTATAGCGAAGCTTCGCTTCTTGAGGTCTGTCATGTTACAATATTCAAGAGATTCTATAATTACCACATAATATTATTAATACTGTTTGTATATATGCAAATTAAGAAGAATATATTTGCTCCGTTTGATAGCAAAATACTGTTGCTAAACATTTAATGTGCTAAGTAATGGCTTTAGATAAACTGTGAATTTTGAACTGATTAACAATAAAAATAATTAGAGAAGACCTCCAATGTAACAGTATATATGGTTTAGCAAAACTGATGTAATTAAAATCAATTATTTTGTAAAAGCAAAAATTCACCGAATTACCTGAATTACAATTCCGAAAAGAAATGTAATAGTAACCGACGTAGAGTTAAAGGAAAGTAAAAATGAATTCAACTGAAATTATCATTTTTACATTATTAAGCTCTTTTGATTGTTTTTGATTTTTTCTTTGTAAAAACATTTAATTTTTTAACGTGACCTATATGGATTTAAAATATTTATATATGGTATTATTTTTCATACATTGCGTCCCTCATGCTTGGATGTTTCGCATTTTTTTTTCTTATTTTGGATTCTGTCTGCTTAAATTATTAATACACTGCAATCCAAAAATTCAGGAAAATCACAAATATAGCGGTAATTCTTTCAAAATAAACCAATCCGTATAAAATTTGAATGCACTTTTGTCAAATAAGAGCTGCTGAGTAAAACTGCAGTATGCAAATTAGTAGCGCTGTAATCCGAATGCGTCATCTGCGAGCAGCAGTTGTATGCTACGAAGGACGACTGTACACAAGGCGATCAGCCATTTGCTTGCCGCTTACGTCACATCATAGCCGTAATGTGGCTTTTGAGGTGGATACGTCAATATGTTGTTCACTGTACGCTTGATGAACGCAGAGCTGTTCTGTTTACCGAAGAGTCCAGGTGTAGCCCCTAATGCGATAGCATACTTTATCCAAGTTGGAAAGAACCTGGAACACGTTATCATCCACCAAACATCCGTGAAAGAGATGCATACGGAGGAGGCAGTGTCTGTGATTGGGGTGGTATCTGTTCGGCTGTACGCACAGACCTCCGTACCTTTTCACGTGGAACCGTGAATGCTAAGGCTTATAGAGATGACATCCTTCATGCTTATATTATAAGGCACTTTCTCCTTCTTTCTGCATATCTCCGTGGTGTAACGGTAGCACACGCGGCGCGTATTCGAGAGGCCCAGGTTCGAGGACACTGCCAGTTTTTCACGTCTTTCTGCTTCAAAGTAACCTAATGTCTCTGCAGTGGCGCCTGAACTAAAAACAAAATGGTGGATGATGATTCTTCACCACCAGGATTTGGCGATTCGGTCCCCTAATTCCCAGCCTTCTTTAAAGGAGGGAGTATATAAGGTATTTTCTCATTCCATTGTGTATGCCTTCGTGGTGCAGTGGTAGCACACTCGGCGCGTATTCGAGAGGTCAAAGTTCGAGCTCCGTCGAGGGCAATGCTCATTTTTCAGGTCACCTGATTAAAAATAACCTAATGACTCTAGAATACGTGCCCTTATGCCGCGGCAATAGGTGTTGATTTCTTGAACAAAACAACATCGCTAGATCGCACATCATGAATGATGATCTTCAACAGCAAACAACTCAGCGCATGAAGAGGCCAGCTCGGTCACCGGATTTGAATCCTACCGAGCATGTTTCGGATATTTCAGGAAGATGTATAGCTTCTCTTCTCCTCTTCAGACACTTGTCCGCTTGCAAATGCTTTGCAAAAATACCGGATTTCTCTTCCTACGGAACTGATAGACAGTATAATTTAGAGCATCACACATCGCTGTATGTGCTGTACTGCTACTCAAGATACTACTCAAGGGGAGATCAAAATCCATATTGAATGTAATTTTCCTATACCATATTGACACATCACATTGTTTTTCATTTTATACATAGGCTAATTTGTATAACACCAAAATTGTCTGGTAATTTCTTTTCGTGCAATTTTTAAACCTTACTAAGTTTTGTATACTGTGGTTCAATTTCATTAAATTCTTCGCATAACGTTTTGTGCAATCACCATTTTTGTGATTTTTTCTTAAATAATGATAATCAGTTTATTTTCAGATTTGTTAATGCTTTTGGTGTTCTAATTTTGCAATTTTTATACTACTTACTTTGGCCTATGCGATGTGCACTTATGAGGATGATGATTATTTTAATTGTTTTTTTCTCATATTAAGTTTTAATTCTTAATTGTGTCTTTCTTGATTCAGAAAACAGGTTGATTTATTTCCTTCTTTCATTGTACCTAACACCTGATGAAAACATAGGGAAACATGTAAATTTTTTATTTCGCTTTTGGTTTTGACATGTTTTTCTCCCTTATTGTTTGCCAGAGAGCTTCTGGTTTTTGGTTTTTGCTATGTTTATTCCGAAATGACTAATTTTAAATCCATTATTTATTAAAATTTATTTTGCATTTTATTACCACTGCTTTTTGCTGCTTTCAGCCCTTAATCGGATTAGGTTTTGAGCTGCTTTTTACACTGCATTTATTCTTTATTCTATATATATCAAAAGTAATGTGCTAAATATATACATATAGGTATAGATAAATAGATAGAGAAAGAAAGAGTACATTGCTTTCTATTACCCCCACGTTTATTCAGATTCGAAAGTATGATTAATTCTTTTAGCAGATTCTTTTTGATTTATTCTTGTTTCTTACTCGAGAATTACTTTTATTACCCTTAAAAAAAATTAGAGGCATTTCAAAGCAGTTTATACCTTGGGGATTAACTCAATTAATAGCAATTCTAAAAATTTTTGAACGTTTAAACCGCTTTGATTTTTTTAAGTTTAATTAGCTTATTTTAAGAAGAGTTTTTTATTTTTTTAAACATTTCTAGTATTTACAATCAACTAACTATAATTCAGAAACTTGGTCCTGTTGAAAGGTTTTTCGGCTATTCCTTAAAAAAGACCAAGGAATTTTCAACATTTTTTTAGTATTTTGTATGCGTTTTATTAATTTCATTGAATTGTTTTTGTTTTTATTTTGAAATTTTTAATTTTTTGCTTTAATTTTTATATGCGTATCTTCTGTTAGAGAACTGCCCATTTTTCCTGGTTTACTTTCGATTTAATTATTATCTTTTGATTAGTTAATTAACTTTGCAGCATACTGCCAGATTTTTACAATATATGTTATCTTATTTTTCAATTTTTTAACTTTTGATTACATACATTCATAAAATATATATATAAAATCAAGAGACAATAATTAAATTAAAATGAAATTATGGAACGGGTTAACATTATAAGTGGAAATACTCATATCATAACCTAGAAAAACCATTTCAACAAATTTAATAAACCAGAATAAATATAGAAATAGATTCAAGAGGGTTAATAGATAGATGCAGTTTTCAGACTATTTTGCAAGGTATATTTTAAATTTTTAGTAGTTATTTTAATTTAATGCTTCTTTCCTATCTCTCCTAATTTCAACTCAATTCCCCACCAGAATGAGTTTTTAGAATCGCATTAAATGCAAATGAGAAGGAGAATGGCATTTAAGTCAAGTTCAGCTGACTTCGACAAAGACAGAGAGAGTTAGGATTCCTGAATAGCGCGCGTTTGCTTTTGGGGTACGTCTCTCTAAGTTGTTACTACGCTCGGCCGTATTAGAGTTAGACCTTTTGATAGGCCGCTGGGTAATTTAATATTACGGGCCAACTATTTTAGAAACGTGTTAGTTTCGGCTAAATATCTTTAGTTAGTCATTAGTTAGATCTTATTTCTTACATTATAAGCACAAGTGGAGGCTTTGTTGTGTGCCCAAAGAAAGAAACGCACTATTTATCGTATTTTGAGCAAATAAAAGGTAATTAACCCTCTTGAGTTTACGTTTCTGTTCTTGGACTTAAGCGATTATTATTAGCAATTCACTAGGTTCCTCGACACTTAAATTAAAAAAATAAAAGTGAGAAACCCAACAAACTGATAGATAGATAGATTGATTGGTTGATTGAGTTTTCTTCGAAAACAATTAAAACGGTACAAATAATATGTGAATTAATCGCTAACTTTAGAGTGTAAATTCAATTTAGTAAATTTCCCTTATACCTGGAAAAGTGTCCCGAAGGTTCAATAACATTATAATTCACAAATTTTTGCGTAGTTCTAATAGTCATCGAATGTATGTTATTCAAAGCTAAGGGGTTCTGTAGCTTCTCTGCAGATTCTCGAGCGAGAGTCTATTCTGTACGCTGGAGAGGAGCGGAGTTATTCTCGTCACTCGAACGAAAAGGTTTGATGCATCTCTATCATAGATACGTCCACCAATACGTGTTTAAGTACCTGCAAGATTTCCGAATAAAACACTGCATACAATAACTGGATCTAGAGGTACCAGTTAATCTCTGGCTGGAGATTTCAAGGTCACTTCATTCACACCATTCACACCAGACAGATTTCTTTGTTCAGACATACACTTTCCAGACATGGCCAGCATATCATATACTTTTGGTATGAAAACATCATCAGTCGGTAGTTGTTACTTTCTCACCAGTCCGCGTTCTAAGGTTATTCTCCTCTTGTTACTCTGTGAACAAAGACAAGTAAATATTGTAATCGCGAAAAATTTCGGGTATCATATTTCAACGCAAATATCCATTTTAACAGCTTCGAATCCTTTTGAACGATTTTTTTTGGTTTAACATCTGTGCGTGTGCACAGAATAAAGGACTCTTTTTTTGTCAAAATGATTTGTAAAATAGCTTTAAAAAGGATTCAGAAGGTATGTTTTCGTGACATCTGTACATACGCATGTATGCATCTTTCATAACTCAAAACTTACTAGCAGTAGAACCTTGACATTATTTTTATACCGGACGTCTATAACACCGTGCTCTTGACCTTCCTTTTTTGTTGCATCTGGCCGCAGAAAAAGTGTATATATGTACTATATAAATATATACACACACACTCTTATCCGGCTCGGTGACCTCTGGGTTTTTATTCTTTTTGGTATTTTGGACATTTTTTGCTTTAAATCTATTTGAATTATGTTGTTATAAGAGGTACTTATAGCCATATTCCTAGAGTTACCACTTCTGCTCAGCTCCGCAGCTGAGCTACATCAGTGATCCGCATACTACATCAGTAATCACAGTCCGTTTCTTTCTTACTATTTCAAGTCTGCAATCATAGATACAGACACACGCGTCTACAGGTATCACTGCTATCCGTATCTCTATGTCACTGCCTGACTGCCCGCTGCATCCTTATACACAGGTTATCATAAATTAAGGAAAAATCACAAAAATAGCGATAACTCCTTCAGAAATAAACCAAACCGTACAAAAATTTGAATATGTTGCCAAGTAAGAGTAGCTGAGTAAAACTACAATATGCAAATTAGTGGCGCTGCAATCGGAATACGTCATCTGCGAGGAGCATAAATGTCCATGTTTGAGAGCAAACCCACATATTTCACTGTGATAGTCACATCAGAAATCTGAGAATTCGCAACAATGATCTCCAAGCATCATTTGCCTGCAGACCAACGATGGAGAGCCATTGGGAACTAGAAGCAGGACAAAGTCAAACAGAAGTGGCCAGATGGCTAAATGTGAGTCCTTCTGTGGTTCATAGACTTTGGAGGAAATTTCAAACGACAGATTCGGCATCTAGAAGTTTCATCCAAGGACGGCCAACTGCTACAACGAGCAAGATGACCGATATTTGACATTATATGCACGCAGGAAAAGAACCGCTACACCGACTCTTGTTAGGTCCTCCCTTTCTGCAGCCACCGGAAGATTGGTGTCAACGTCAACTGTGCGTAGACAGCTTCACGAACGTGGTCTGTATGAGAGGCGACCAGACATTTGCGTGCCGCTCAGGTCACGCCGTAGGAGGGACCGTTTTCATTGGGCACGACAATATGTCCACTAGACGTCTGATGAATGGAAGACTGTTTTCTTTACGGATGAATCCAGGTCTAGTCTAGAAAGCGATAGTAGTCGTTTTTTGATATGGAGAGAACCTGGAACCCGTTATTATCCATCAAACATCCATGAAAGTGATGCATACGGAAGAGACAGTGTCTGTGTTTGTGGCGGCATCTCTTTGGGTGGACACACAGACCTCCATGTCTTTCCAAGAGGAACCGGGAATGCTCAGGTTTATAGCGTTGACATCCTTAATGCTTATGTGTGCCCATATGCCGGGGCAATAGGCGATGCTTTCCTGTTACAGGGCGACCACGCAGAGCTTGCATCGTAGATGATTATCTTCAACAGGAAACAATTATGCGCATGGAGTGGTCAGCTCGATCTCCGGACTTGAACCCGTTTGGGATGCTTTAGGGAGACGTCTAGCTGCTCTCAATCTGCAATGGCTCTCGCTTCCTATGTAACTGATAGACCGCATAACTGAAAGCATTACACATCGCTGTACGTACTGTATTGCTTCTAGAGGCGATAATATTCCATATTGAAGGTACTTTATCTATAGCAAACTGAGACCTTTGATTTGTTCATTTTATACATGTGCTAATTTCGATGCTACCATAATGGTCTGGTAATTTCTTTTTATGCTATTTGATACCTTACTATGTGTTATATATTGTGGGTATGTTTCATAAAATTCTACATGTAACGTTTTCAGTAATCGTGGTTTTTGTGATTTTTCCTTAATTTATGATAATCAGTGTGTGTTCGAGTGTCCACAACTTATCTCATGCAATGCAAATGTTATAATCTTCGAATTTGTGTATTTCCCCATGTTTAACGCTTATAACAACCAGTTTCCCTTAAACGACCTCTACGACGACATCCTTTCTCTTAGCAGATAGCGTAATGCGATGCTTTGCCATGAAAGAATAAACGGATCCAAACCATTCATATATATACTATAACAGAGGCACTTGTCTTGCGACTGTACTCTGGAAGCTGAGTGTTTGCTATTAAATATCAGTTCAATTAGATTAAGAACATTCGTATACCATAGATAATCAAATGGATCAACCTCTTATATCACAATTTGGTTTGGTTTAAAATATTTGATTTTGGGCACAGCACTGGGTGGTTATCTACGACGGAGAAGGGATATCTTCTTCGGTTCTTTCAAAGGGAAACTAGTCGTGTGCACATTACATAGAGTAGAAACCGCGAATCAATCATACAACTAAATCGTTCTCCTGGAATTGAGAACAGGTCGAACGGCCAGTGTTCAACTACTTTTGACAGCTGGTGGGCTCTCTTATATTAAGTAAGTTAATTGCATGTTATATCAATTTACCTATGCATTATATCAAGTAAATGCGTTATCTGCATCTTATGTCAAAAAAGATAATTTACCGCTGAATATGTAGGCTGCATATAGAATAGTTGATATTACTTTTTGAAACTGATATTAAACTTTGCCAAATGATTTGCCTTTATAAAAGATAGAAACAAAATCTATCTGCCACACTTTCATGGTTTTCAAGAAATCCCATGTAGTGCTTTTGTTTGGAGCTTCGGATATTTTTAATAGCTTCTATTATTACTTCGCAGTAAAGAAAGTATAGTAATCGCTAAAATTTTCAGGTATCATATTTCAACCAAAACATCTCAAATCCATTTGAACGATGTTTTTATGTGACATCTGTACATCTGTACGTACGGACAGATTAAAAGACTCTTTTTTACTAAAGGGATTGAAAAAAGGATTTGAAATGTAATCAGAAGAGATTTTTTTGAGACATCTGTATGTGCTTTTCTGTGTATGTATCTAGTATATTTAAAAAACGAGTAGCCTTAAATCACTGAAATTTTGTGCATGAAACTGCTATAACATGTAGTTGTGTAGCTCCCTCTTTGATTGCAATTGGCCAATCTATATATATGTAAGCTATAAAAAAATACGATAGCTGCTTTAAAAATAAGTGGCGACTTCAAAATTAACATTCTAAATTTGGAACTCTCCTCCTAAATTCATCTGTTCTCTCCTTCGAGATCTTTCTATGTTTTATAAGGCTACTTTAAAAGGGAAACTAAAACTAAAATTAACCAATCACTGATTAGATGTACTGATACATCGGACTTATTATACGTAAATACTCTTCGCATAATAAGAAAACGATTTTACTTCTTAGAACCCTAGAAAATAAACACATGTATCCTTTCCACTGAAAGAAAAAGCATGTTTAAATGTTTCTTGAATCGATATACTAGATACGTTTTTTTGCTCTGACCGCAATTACTTAACTACTTTTTTACTAGCAAAAAATTCCGAAAATCGCCCGCCGTGATTCAAAGAATCCAAATTAGAACATTTATTCCATAGGAAATTTTTTACCTTTCCTAAAATCGGAAATTAGACTGCTACATAAGACCTTGAAATTTTAGCACGAACTCTTGACCTCTAGGTCTGCGTATTATATTTCCTACTTAATGTCTTAGATTTTGGATAAGCTGCCAGTTTTGCATAACCTTTTCTGTAACGAATGTTATATCATATATATACATTTTGTATTATATATATATATATATATATATATGTAATTTTATGGATTATAAATCTCATAATCTCTCAGTGCTATTCGTGAAATATATCATTTTGTCTTCCGCTTATCTTGAAGTAGAAAGTCGGAGTTGTAGTCAAAAGTGTGCGATGCAGATAATGTGTACCACCACACCACTTTATTTTACACAGTACAGACAGAATATTATAGCTTACATAATGTGAAAGAATCAGAAGGTGATCTGACTGCAAGTTATTTATGACACATAAATAAGAAATTTTCTGGCTATTAGCAACTACGAAGTTTGAAGCATACCTAAAGTAATTAGATATGCTTGTATGTTTGATTATTTTGATATAATATAATTGTATAAATGAAGTCTGCTAGGATTTTTTTAGCTTAAACTATTCCAAGCAGGGTGTTACAACTCACATAATCAGCTGCTACAGTCCAATACCCTAAACTGAAAATAGTGTGTAAATCATTTAGATTTTCAACATTATTAGAGGCTTTGTATGCAAACATCATAAGATCATTATTATCATAAGACGTATTGGCGTAGAATTTCTATTGCCAATAAGGCATGCTTCAAATTAGTTAAGGCAGAAAGTTCTAAATTTAAACTGTTAACATACCATTTTAATTAGTATTGCTTCACCACCACTTCTGCTGTATAGTCGGTCTGTAAAATGAGTAGGCGTATTTGAATTAATTGCAGGTCTTCGATGCGTTTTGATTACTGGAAACGTATGTAAAACGTGTGCAATTAATTCTAGACTTGGGCAGTCACCAGCTTGCCATTTTTACATATGAGAAGGGCGAATTTAATATATTAAATATTACTCAGTGATTTCCATTGATTTTCCGAATTGCAACCGCTCATTACCGTAACCCCTGAAGGAACATAATGTTTCGCTGCCTCTTACTTCAATCTATTCAACCGGTTCCGCTTTCTCAAAATCCTTTAAACTGCTTTACAGTCAATACATTATCTGTTTGAATTCATGGAAAGTCTTTAAGTTTTCTAATGAAGTCGTCACTAAAATCCCGTAAAGGTTGATGAAATTTTAAAGAGTGTCAATGATAAGGAAGGGATCGATAGCCGAATATGCACTGACAATTGACCGTAATAATTAATATGTTATTGATCACAAAACATCTACTAATAAAATTCATATTTAATTATTTATAGATGGGAAGCTATGTCATGTAGAAAGGAATAAATCACTTAAGAGAAATGAAACTCTAAACATCTTAAAGTTCTTCCAGTTATTTAAAAACAATATTCCAACATGGCTCAGCGAACCATTGAAATGCTATATATATGTTCTGACTCAAGAAAAATGACAAAGACACATACCTTATTAAAATAAAAATGATAAAGACACAATAAAAATAGTTAGAAAATAGGGAAGCTTATATGGAACGTCACTTTCTAAAACGTACTCTTAAAATGGGCTCCGTATACAAATATTGAGCAATGTGGAAAATGGTAACGAATATTTTTATGGATAAACCGGTAAATACTTCGTAAGATCTCATGCTTGAACCAGAGAAGAATCCGCTATTTTCCTTGCAGATTTGGAAAAAGAATATTCTGAGCATCCCTATTACACAGAATTGCGCTTGTCGTCCTGCTCAGCAGTTCTCAAAATGTTCTGGAACGTGTGAAACGAAATCTGCCACTTTCAGAAATCAAGGAATGATACACTAGCTTACTGAAGGATCCTTTTTGTTGATGAAATCTCTCTTTTATGGTGGATATTACAAATTGTTTGCAGGAAAAGCAAGATGCCAGCTGCTGCGAAAGAAATAATAGGTATTCTTCTACTACCTGATTTTCCTTATGTTCCTCCTAGTTTTTAAGGAACTGTAGGGTTAGGTAAAAGATAGTATTCAGTTCATTTTTTAGATATGTTATTAAGAAAATTTCACTTCTTTCCTATGTGGCCCGCACTCTTTTACATTGATGACTACACCTCATAATAAGTTTGACATGCTTGGTCTGATGTATGATGATGTCAATAATCTCCTTTTTAATCGATTAAATAGGAAAGATAAAAGTAAAAATTTGTGATGAATAACATACATCTAAAGGTGTTTAATTAATAAAAACTGTTAGTTATGCAAATTAAAAAGTCTGACCTTTAGAAGTTAACACCGCCAGTTGGCAAGCTATTGTTTCTCTACATGCTTGCTATGAAACACGAGGTAAAACTCACGTGTAAAATTTAACACAGAACTTTATTATTTATTTCTTGTAGCAATGTAACTAAACTAGTAACAAACTAGATATATACTAAGTTTTTAACTTCTTCTCCAATAGAACAAGTGGTAAGTGGTTAGATTACTGATTTGGTTACATTTCCTATCCATCCTATTTGAAGATACAACACCGTTGGGTCGGAAAGAAACAGCAGCTAATTTTCTAAAACTTTCCAAATGCAGTTCTTATTGTCTACTTTAAGAATAACTCTTTATAGCAATCGACAAATGCAACGAAGAAAGTTCTCCTGAGATTCCAGTTAAAATTACATCTTAATTTTAACCCACGCCGATGGCCGTAGAATTTTCGTAAAAATCTTTTCTGAGCACGTAGCGTGAAAGACAAGGTATTAAAGAAAGAAATTAACATTAAAATAACAGCTAGTAAAACCTAAATCATAAATGTCGCTATTAAAAATGTGCTACGGTAGCCCTTTGTCAGCGTTAATAGTAAAAATAAAACAGCATATCAAAACGAAAAGTAAATAAATTTCAGAGAAAAACGAAAAGCATTGTTATGAAAAGAGAAAGCTTGGTTATTGAAAGAAATTTAATTTTATGTTCTTAATCATTAAACAATAAGATGTGTTATGTCATGAAAAGTGAAATAAAGAATATAAAATAGTGTAAGTAGTACTTATTGAAAAGAGAAGAAACAAGTAATCGAACTTGCATCTTTACTGTATTTCTGTGCTACTGACCTATGAGCTGCAGAGAGAAATGCAATTTGATTGTTGAATACCGACATTGTATGAAAGATGTATAATTAAATCAAGCTCGTTTAATTAATTTTTCGCAAAGCTTAAAATAACACGTCTTCTACAAACTTCATAAATTATAATGAATATGACAAAATTCTTGCTCATTTTTTATTTGAAAAGGTAACTCCCGCTAAAAGTATTACATACGTTGGCGCAACAGCAGCTAATAAAAGTTTATTGTCTCCCATATATAATTAAGTCATCAGTAACATTCATAAAAAAAACCTTCGTAGTTCCGCCATTTTTATAAGTTCCTTAAATAGATAAAAAGGAAAAGGGATTTATATTGTACTAGCGGAAGTACCTGATGCCAGTTACATTAGATTGCGAGTATGTATCTAACAACAGAGCGAACGATATCTTTGTGACCCTTTTCTAATAACGATGCAGAAACCACGATTTATAGTTATACATTTTTCCATCGGATGCGATATGGAACCCACATAAAAAATTTCGATAGAAAAATAAACTACACTGCTGGCCACCCAAATTGCAACATCAAGAAAGACAAGAGATATCACAACAAAATTTATTTAGTAGATTAGATAACATGTTGACCAAGTATCAAATGATTAAATTTATAGTGTGGTTCCTTCCAGACTCAGTAGCCACAGTACCCGTCATTGTTGGAGATCACCGCTGCCACACGCCTCGGCATTGATTCAAAGAGACTTTGGATGTGTCCTGGGGGTACAGCAGACCAAGCTGCTTCCACACGTTGTCAAAGTTGATCTCGTGTGGCAGCTTGGGATGTAATCTGGGTCAATCGTTCAGCAACCATGGACCACATGTTTTCTACCGGCGAAAGATCCGGACAGCGAGCCGGCCAAAGTTATTCAATCTGGAGATTGACGAAGAACCTTTGGCCAATGCGTGTCACATGTGGCCGCGCATTATCTTGTTGAAATATGGCTGTGGGCAAGCCCTGAAGTTAAGGAAGAACAACTGGCTCCAACACCTCGGAGATGTAGCGCTGGCTGTTTAAAGTACCGGAAGTGCGTACTAGAGGAGTGCGAGAGTGATATCGAATACCGCCTCATACCATAATATCCGGTGCAGGACCAGTGTGGAGGTGCATAACGCAGCTGTTCAGCATCTTCTCTCCAGACTTGAATCCGACCAACGAGGTGTTGCAGACAGAAGCGTGACTCGTCAGTAAAGACAATTTCATTCCATTCTGTCGTCCACCTTCTTTCATCGCAGCATTGGCGGCGTAGACGTCTGTGGTTCTGCGTCAAGGGTAGACGAAGCAATGGACGTCTTACGGGCAGACCACTCTGCAGTAAACGGCGTCGAATGGTACGCGAAGACACTGGATGATGCGTTACAGATTGAATGTGCTTTGCTATGGTTCGCTATGTGACTGAGCGTTCCGTCACTGCCATGCGCACAATGTTCCTGTCATCACGTGAAGTGGTTAACTGAGGTGGATGCGATCGAACATGTCATTCTGTCGTACCCTCCTGCATCCAACGGTCACATATCCACATTACACTTGTTTGGTTTCGTCCAACGCGACTACCGGTTTCCCTGAAGGCTAATCCACACTCTCGGTAAGCCACAATCCTTCCTCTGTCGAACTCGGATACTTGATCAAACGATATTCGCTATTTATAAAGAGGCATAATTTATCGTTTTTTTTAAAACCACAAGAAAACCACTATTGCCGAACTTTAAATCGTCGAAAATGCCAAGCCTCAAATAGCGCTTCGAAGTGGCGCCACAGGCGCGCGTGATGTGCGTCTGCGCTGAAATTCTAATCATTTGCATATCTCACCTCCGCTAATGCATGTTGTAAATTTCATGGTATCTGCATGCTTCCTTCAGGGTGTTGCATTAACTGTGGCCACTAGTGTAAGTCTCTCCCATTATATCAGAAGCAATGGCACGCAGTTTCTAATGATTTTCGTCTTTCTAACCAAATCGGTCGTAAAAGCTCACGTTCCATCTAATATTTCACTTATACTTAACTTTAGACGATTGAACGTGGCAAAACATTGATCATAATTGATCAGAAATCAATAACGCGAACAAACAAACAAACGCACAAATAGGCATTCTTCATTGTATGTATATATTATGTAAAATTTAAAAATTCTTGATTAACAATATCTACAATTTGAAACAGAGCAGTAGCAACCCATTTCGAAATAAAACATTTTTATCTCCAAGGTGAGAGATTGTTGCCACTAGGAAAAATTAGGGTGAAAATTAGCGTTTTCAGAGTTTTTAATTAATATCTGTTATTTTAGCTCTTTGTTTTTTGGAAAACGTCAGCGTCGTCGTTTTCCATGACCCAGAAGAGAATTAAGTTTGGTGACAATGACGATAGCTATAGTAGTGAGTGAGTTAATAGCGAACAAATACACAGACATTCTTCTTTATATATATATATATATATATAAATAAAAATATATATATAAAAAGACAACTAAGAAACTTCTTGAAAGGACAGCACATTTAATTACATTTAAAGTATTTACATTTCTTACAAATAAGTTTATGTAAATTTAGTTCGCTTCTATGATACACTTTTGTTTACGTCTTTAAATCTAGCGTCGTTATTCATTCAATACGTCTCGAGGCCAACTGCCACATTAGATGGAATTCCGTTCCCTCATCCAAGTCAGCGCCATCTGTCGTTCAACATAGGCACCACATACTTTCGGCCATCCTGGATTCGTCTGGTCCTCCAGGCGACACTGCAAATATAAAAAAAATACAAAAGCAAAACAGAATAGACAATAGCACGTCTAAAATTATAGGTTAGACTATTTAGAGTCCTTGATCGTCTTTCAGCTTCAAGAATGACAAAATGAGTAGAGTCGTCTTCAAACTTAATTTGCCATAGAAACAGTAGTTAACGTCTTTAACCGCAGTTTCTTCGTCTTTATGCACCTTTTCATGCGTCTTTAGGCGTCTTTCAATTCGTCTTTAAGCCTCTTTCCTTTCGTCATTAAGAGTCTCTATTTTCGTCTTAAACGTCATGATATATTTTTTAAGTTTTCGTCTTCTTACAGAAAATATGTGCAATATATTTCTTTTTCTTCTTTAATTTACTTCAGTCTTCTTTTCTCGTATTCTTCTTAACAGTTACTCCATGGTTTTAGAAATTCAGAGCAAGTTGTCGTATAATTAGGACCTTCATGACTTCCTTCTTTAACTACATCGTATGTATTGCCACCTTTAACTTTAGTTATTTTGTATGGTCCAAGATACTTTGGTTTTAATTTCAAATGCGGTCCAAACTGAGTTCTTTTTATAGCGACCAAATCTTCGACTTTGTAATCTCTTGGTTCTCTTCTTCTTAAATTATATGTTTTCCTGTTCTCTTCTTGAATTTTAAATATCTGTTGCTTCGCATGCTTCCTAAGTTCATTTCTTTTAGCTTCAAAATTCGCTTGAAATTCAGCTTCGATCATTTCAATCAACTTATCAGTACCTTTAGCATTCATCTTTGTACCAAAGAGCAGTTCAAAGGGTGTGGTATCTATACTTCGCTGGTATGTCGAGTTAATAGCCTGCTGCAGCTCATTTGTATGTTTGTACCACTGAGTCGGATTTTCTAAAGACAATTTTGAAAGAATTGATATGATAGTCTGATTGATACGTTCAACTTGACCGTTAGCTCTAGGCAGGCCGGTAGTAATCAAATGATGTTTAATGTTCTCTTTAGAACAATAATCGGCGAATTCGCTGGAGGTGAAAGCTGTACCTCTATCCGAGATTATTTGAGAAGGACTGCCAAATACAGCCTTTTGTATCTCCAACTTCGCTATAACTTCAGCAGATGTTGTGGACTTCGTAGGATAAATCCATACAAATTTAGTAAATGCATCAATAACTACTAAGATGTACTTATAATTCTTATGTGTACCCTCCAAAGGACCAAGGTGATCTAAATGATACGTTTTTAACGGCACATCTTCTTTATGTATTGGGTGTAAGAAACCTTCTTTCTTTCCTTTCTTATGATTCACAAGAATACAATGAACGCAGTTTGCTATGATATTTTCTACTTTCTGTCTGAGTTTAGGGATAAAATAATACTCTTGGATGCTTTTCTCAGTATATTTGACTCCTGAATGTGCTTTCTCATGGAAACTTCGTATAATTTCTGTTTCCATAATTTCAGGCACAACCATTAATTCTTTACCATCAACAAATTTAAACAAAATTCCATTTCTGTCACAATAGTCTTCATAACTAGAACTTTTAAGTAATTCTTTTATCATTTTTATTTCATTATCCTTATCTTGGGCTAATTTCAACTTTGGTAAAATATCAACTGAAACACAAAAAATACTAATGGGAGATCTACTTAGGGCGTCGACATGAGCCATCCTGGTACCGGAACGATGCTCAATCACATAATTAAATTCTTGTAGGAATAAAGCCCAACGAGCAACACGAGTTGATAAGTCCCGTTTTGACATGGTCTTTTCAAATGCGGCACAGTCAGTCACAATTTTAAAAGGAATTCCCAGTAAGTACACGCGGAATTTCTTTAGTGCTTCTATGATTGCTAGAGTTTCGAGTTCATAACTAGAATACTTCTTCTCAGCGTCAGTGGTCTTCTTACTCATGAAGTAGGTAGGGTGGAAACTATTATCATATGGAGACCTCTGCAATAAAATTGCTCCATATCCCTCTAAGCTAGCGTCAGTATGCAATTCAGTCTCATAACTGGGATTATAGATTCCTAAGACAGGCTTTTCAGCTAATAATGTCTTTAATCGATTGAAAGAATTTCTTTCTTCTTCTTCAAATTTAAACTTACGATCTTTTTTCAAGAGATCACTCAAAGGTTTAGCAATAATGGAATATTTTGGAATAAACTTCCTGAAATATCCGGTGAGGCCAAGAAAACTATGAATTTGTTTCAAAGTAGTCGGTTCTGGAAAATTTAGGACTGCTTTCGTTTTTAAAGTAGATGGAAAAATTTTACCTTCTTTGATAACATGACCCAGGAATTCTATCCTCTTCTTCAAAAAATGAGATTTCTTAAAATTAATCTCGAGTCCGTACTCACTAGCAAGCTTTAAGACCCGTTCAAGTCGTTCGATTCCTTCTTCAAGGGAGGAAGACAAGATTATTACGTCATCCATGTAGGGCAAAACAATACCATCATTAATTAAAGGTCGAAAAATAGTGTTAATGTACCTCTGAAAAACAGCCGGAGAATTGCATAATCCAAAAGGAACCTTAAGAAATTGATATTGCCCTTCGTGTGTTACAAATGAAGTATATTTCCTACTATCCCTATTTACGTCAACATGGAAAAACCCATTTTTAAGATCAATTGTACTAAAGACATGTGATCCCTGTAACTGATCTAGAATGTCTTCAATTAATGGAAGTGGAAATCTGTCCTTTACAACTATTTTATTCAATCTCCTATAATCTATGCATACACGAGGTGTTCCATTTTTCTTCTTAACGATTACAACGGGGCTACAATATTCTGAAGAACTAGGTTCTACTATTCCTTGTGCTAACCATTCAGCTACTTGAGCTTCGACAATTCTTTTTTCTGAAAATGGCAACCTGCGAGGCTGATGAAATATGGGTTCATTATTTTTTACCAGAATATTCATCTCTATATTCGTTGTTTTAGTTTTACGCGGTACATAACTCGAAACCAATTGTTGCACCTTATCTCTGAAAATATTTGGAACATCAGGTTCAATATTTACTTCAGTTTCATCGTAAGATAAATCAATTGGAAGAACAGACAAAGTGTTTATTTCTTTTGTGCACAGTGATTTATTTTTAATCGTAACTCCATTTTCATTTATTAGGGTTTCGCCCTGCATTAACACATTGAGTCCTATAATAACGTCACAAGACATAGCATCATTGTTTACTACACAAATGTCAGCACTACACTTAAAATCATCAATCTGAATACTTTCTTTAAAACAGCCTAATGGTTCTACTCGGCATTTCCCAAATCCCATCAAAGTAGAATTCGAAGGACTTAATTCTTTAACATTTAATTTATCAAAAACAGATTTTCTAAGCAATGTTGCCTGACTTCCAGTATCTATTAAAGATTTTACCTTTAAATTACCGATCATTACCAATTTGTTCAATTTTGATTCAACATTAACATTCACACTAGCTACTTCTTGTTTAGAATTTGTTTTAGAGCATTCTGAAGCTTTATGACCGAAAGCTTTGCATTTAAAACATTTAATTCCCTTATCTTTATGAATACAATTTTTAGAGATATGATTTTTTAAACCACAATTAAAACAAAATTTATTGTTACGACTTTCGAAACTATTATATTTAATATCAGATTTACCATCATTCTTTACTTTACTTTTACTCACATTTTCGTTTTTTAAATTAGCTCTATCATTAAAATCATGTTTCGTTTTCGTTCTATCGAAAGCACCTTCACTTTTTGCAAAATCGTCTTTCATTACTTCGTACACTTTCAGTTTTTCTTTAAATTCGAGTAAGTTTTTACATCCATATAGTACCATTTTGTTTTCGTGTCTGTCATTTATTCCTTTTATAACATAATGCATTAAGGCAGCGTCATCTATTTTCCCAAAATTACATAATTCTTTCATCTTTAAGAAATATTCTTGAGCCGATTCGCCATTTTTCATTTTCGTTTGATTTAACAATTCATGTAAATTAGCAGAATTTATTTCAAAAGAGAATTCGTCAATCAAAGCTTTTCTCAATTTTGACCATGAATTAATTTCCGGTTCTGTTCGAATAAATAATGCAGCTTTCCCGCCAAGCGATCGTTTGGCAAAAATAAATTTGTGCAAATCAGACAAATTAAATAGTTTAGAAGTATTTTCAAAATGCTCGATCCAACGAAAAACATTTTCATGCGATTCTGCACTAAACTTCGTAATTGTGCTTTCGATATCAGAATAATTAATATTAACATTCTGAATTATAGAATTTCCATTAATAACATTTTTACAAGCATAATCACACTGTATAGAAGAATTTTTCTTATCGAAAATATTGCGCTGCATTGAAAAATCGTTTGGTATTCTTTCTACTTCTGTTTCCGATTCATCCGAGCTAGACGTAACGGCGCCATTTATATTTTCAGCTAATGTTTCAATATTGCATAATAAAGATAGAATTCTTTTTGCTAGCTCTGATTTATCGCCTTCGAATGAAATGCTTAGGATATTAGAAATTGTAACTAGCTCATTAAATGAAAAACTTTCTTCTACATGTTTTAATTTCTTTTGAAATTCGTCACTATCTAAAGCAAAATCAAATCCAGAAAAGTTCCTAATTCTCTTTCGGTTTGACCGATCTCCATCAGAATCAAAAATAAATCTATGTAAAGTTCTAATCTTATCTGCTTTACAATTCTTCAATGCAACGTAGATTTTTTTAATGTCACTTAAAATCATTTTAAAATATGAAAACAAAATTACATACCTTCAAGCTTCGAATAGTCATTCAATTGGTAATCCAGCTAGTTAATTATGGCGTTCTATATCAGCATCAATGTAGATTTTCAATAATTTCTTGAAGCATTCCTTAATCCCACTTCTGATAAATTGTAGGGTAATACCTTTTTTAAAAAGACAACTAAGAAACTTCTTGAAAGGACAGCACATTTAATTACATTTAAAGTATTTACATTTCTTACAAATAAGTTTATGTCAATTTAGTTCGCTTCTATGATACACTTTTGTTTACGTCTTTAAATCTAGCGTCGTTATTCATTCAATACGTCTCGAGGCCAACTGCCACATTAGATGGAATTCCGTTCCCTCGTCCAAGTCAGCGCCATCTGTCGTTCAACATAGGCACCACATATATATATACAAGAGACGCCTATACATATATATATATATATATCAAGAAAAAGCCACGAAAATATTTCGATTGTTTTACTCAGAACAACATTTGAAAATTCATATTATAGCACATTACACGTCATGAGGAATATGAAGCGTCATTGTGATGCATTAAAAATGTGAAAGAAACAAAGTAATATTCAATACATGTACCCCAACAACCTCAAACCAAACAGTAAAATAAAACTTTATAACTAAATTTAAGTTACTAAACACAAATTAAAAATTAAAGCCATACCTCACTTTAAAGGATAGAAGGATTAACAAGACTAAACTTAAATTTAAAGTTAACAATTACAGCATAAAAACAAATTAACTTACAACAATTATTTAAACTGAACAAATAAAATCAAATTTAAAAAAAAATTCGAATTACTGGAAATCAAAAGTAAGAAACAGTGAATAACTGATAATGAGTATTAAGGAACAATATTACGCAAAAACGCGAGCGGTAGCAACGCTTTTCGAAATAAAGCATTTTATCTCCAACGCGCGACATTGTTGCCACTCGAAATTGAGTTCAAAAATTAGCGTTTTCAGAGTTTTTAATTAATATCTCAGCTGATTAAAGTCGTACGAAGATGGGAATAGTCAAAATGGCTTCGAAAGAATTTTTGGAATCAGGAATAATGTATTTAATGTTTCGAAATGCTATTTTTATCTCATCGTAAAACTTGGAAATTTTTTATTAACAAACTCTACGATTTGAAAGCGCGCAGTGACAACGCTTTTCGAAATAAAAGAAATTTCATCTCCATCTTGAGAGACTGTTGCCATTAGGAAAAATGAGGGTGAAAATTATCATTTTTTCGAGTTTTTAAATAATATCTCTGATTTTAGCTATTTTTGTTTTCGAAAAAAGTGGACGTTGACCTTTTCCAGGACCCCGAAAAGAATTGTAGAACGTTTGGTGACGATAGCTATAGTATTGACTGAGTTATTAGAGGCCAAACAAACAGATTTTCTTCTTTATATATAGAGAGAGAGACAGATAATTAACGCACAGTGTGTCTATAAAGTTTTAGGACTGATTTTTAACAAATTTAGCAAATTTGTCAAGCGATAATTATCAGAATTTATATCTTAAGAACTCAGCTTACTTTTCCTAAAATATTTAATTAAAGATATCTACCTCTTTACGAAAGATATTTTTCATGCAGTTAATCATTTGCTTTAATCCAGTGAATATCTACTTCATGGACTCAAAAGCTGAGCAAAAAAAAGGTATTTAGGTTTAACGGTAAAGTGAAGAAAATAGCAAAGATTTTCAAACAAACTGGAATGGGAGATGAAACTTCATGTTTAACAATTTATGTTTGATTCTGAACCAAAAAGACAATTAACTGCCTACACTGGCGGAAGAAATTTCACCACTGCCACAGATAAATTCCATTTCAGAGATGTCGATTAAAATGATAATGATGATAATGATTGAAATTTTTATAATAATGATGATGATGATGACAAGAAATGTTTTTCTGTGGGAGAGAACTAATAAATACTAACTAAATTCCATATTTTGTAATAAAAATTAAATACAGAATTTTGAAAAGAATTCGGCAGATTAAGCCTAAAACGCTCAAGGCGATAACTACTTTCGGTTACAGGATAATCCACTGTTATACAATGACAGTATTGTCAAGCAGTTTCCAGAAAACGAAACGTATCCGATTCTCTATAATACTTCTTCTTAACCAGATTTTTCGCCTGCAGATTAGTTTCTTTCCTTTAAAGAGAAAGTTCACGTTAATGTTTAGTATTCAAAAAACAATCGTCACAGATTTAGGGCATGCTTAATGAAAAGTTCTACATTAGAATCAAGCAGGTCTATGAATGTGCCAGCCACTGTATGAACTTAAAAGGATTGCATATCGAAGAATATGAAATGAACATTTTATTGTCCTCACCTTTCGATCTTGTAGCGAACGTAGTTTAAGCTTCATTAAACACAATGCGCGTATATGATGGAATTATAGGAGAAAACGTATTACTAAAGATCATAAATTTACATGAAATGAAAACATTGGTATGAATTAAAACTTCTCCAATCAAAACGTCTGCTTTTAAAATGATAAATGATAACTATCACAAATGAAATTGCTCGTGATATTTCTACTATATGACTCTTAATGAACTGAAGAGTTCTGTGAATTTGGAAATAAAATGCATTTTGAAAATGATGACGGAATTACATTCTGCTGAAATAGGAACATTAAAATGTTTAAAAGACTTGATAAAACAATTGCAGTGATAGTTCTGTTTAAGACGGAGTACTGCTTTTAAAAGTCTAAATAAAATATGTTAGTATGATCAAAAATGAATTTATTCTGAAGGTCCTTGTTTTTTAACCCCAATTCTGCCCAAATTTAGCCCAAATTTTAGCCCAATTTTGGAATTTGTTTTATTATCTATTTCATATTTCGTAAAGCATTTTAGAGTTTCTAATTAAGAAAGTCAACGATATCAAAACGAGCAATGGCAACACTATACGAAAAAAAAATTATATCCAGCGCGCGAGACTGTGTATCAGAAATTCTAAAGATACGCTCATTTTAAAATTATTTTGTGATATTGCTGTTGAAGTGAATTTTATGTTTCAAGTGCGAAGAACATGGTATTTAACAAATAAAGGTAACCCACAAAACGTTGAAAAACGCCTCTTTGGGTGTAGTATAAAATCTGAAAGCTTTCAGTTTTTTTTTTCAAATTCAATAAAGGGCGGAAAAATAAAACGTAACTCAACATGGAATACGAAATGGAATAAACGAGATTATAAAAAAGGGAATGGAATAAACAAGTTTATTCTTGATTATTGTGTCGCGCGCCATCAGTTTGCTCCTTAACAAAGTTAAAAAAAATTAACTTTACTTTTCAAGCCATATTACTTTAAATAAATAAGATTTTTTATTAAAATTACTTAAACGCCGCCAATAACCAATGAAACTGCCTTTTTGATGATACAAATTAAATCAGATTTTGCTACGTATATAATGAGAAAAATGGGTTTTACTACAGAAACATAATGCATAAATGGGACTTAAATCCTTGCATTGTTAGAAGTGCCTGCGTCTAGCAAAATGTTTACAGGCATTCAATCAAAACAAATCATTGCTTCAACTTTGAAAGAACTTCCGTATATAATTTGTTGAAATACATCACAATATTCTCAGAAGTAGCGGAAGAGCTATGACATGAGATAAGTAACTGAGAAAAAATAATGATGTACTCTGCTTCGGCGTATAAATTCAATTTATCATTTTCCTGGGATAAGAGTTAAGAAGAAGCTTAACGGAAAAGATCCACGTTCAGGAAGTCAGCTTTAGAAAATACAGAAAGTTTAGCACTTATAATAAAATAAAAACTCTAATCAGAGGACCGGTCACGTATATTCCGCATTTTGCTCTTTTCATGTAAATAGAAATTGAAAACGAAAAACATATATAAATAATCATTACTGTGTGATGAAATATAAGCTGAACTGGAATAAAAACAGAAATTCTGCTCAGCTACTGTACTAAAAACGTAAACTTAACTTTCGCAATACTGCAAAGGAGAAAACGATTACGTAACACTAAGAAACGAATATAATCTCTTTTTAAGCAGAGCATTTATGCCATGTATTTCAATGTAATATTTCAAGTTATATTTTATATTCGCCCAATTCAAATAATAAGCTCCGTATTTTATGTGACATAAAGTGCTATTGAAATTTATGAAAATGTTTGTGTTCACTTGATTACATTTTGGCTTCTGTTATATTTTTATAATTTAGATACATTTTTATTTATTTGTTTACTTGGTACTTTTTTACGTAATAATTTTATTGTTTATTTCTAATAGAATTTGTTGCCGCTCGTAGCTATTGAAAGTACGTATTCTGCATATTAGATTTTCTAGCCTATAATTCTGAACGGGTTGACGTTTCAGTTGCGAAATAGGTGCTTAGAGCCTTAATTATAGGCCAAATTTCTACTGCATTGTTCCGCTATTGATACTCAGAGATTTCTTATCAACTTGGCGATTTCCTGGAATATTTCGAAAATTTTTGTTTTGTATTTTTTAGCCTCAACGCAAGATTTCTCCTAAAATTTCCAGATGTGTTGCGGGCAAATATATATATTGGTATCGTTGGAACCTACACTCAGTACAATATGTTTATATTTTAATTATTTAATTATAATTGCTTTTTTATTACAATAAATAACTAATTAGTTTATTAATTGATTGTAATAGTGTTTTCTAATTATAAGCTTTTCGAAGATTTCGGTAATGAGGAATTACACTCATGTCCATAAATTAAGGATAATGCAAAATCAGACAAAAGAAGAGTTAGAAGGAAAACAAATTTGACTTATTTGTAAAGCTTATTTATTAAAAAAAAGGTAAAGAGCAAAAAAAGATGCTATGTGCTTGATATTATTAAAAAAATTAGCGATTTTTTCTCCCTGGAGCAAATTACAAAAAAAACCTATTTACAAAAACCAATATTACATGGTTGGTATGATTGTTAATACATTGTATGTCTCACAGACGTTGCAATACAGTCGGTACAACGCCTAGGCATGCTGAGTATCACATTATCGTTCTGATCTTCGGGGATATTACACCACTCAAAAAGCAATGTTCTCCGAAGTTCCGGTAGACATGCAGGAGGAGGTTGCGGGCTGCAACTCTTCGGCCAAGCATGTCCCACACATGCTCTACTGGATTCAAGTCCGGTGAGAATGCTGGCCAGTCCACACGGGTGATATCCGCCTACTGAAGGCATTCGCTTACGATGTTTGCACGGTGAGGACGGGCGTTGTCATCCATAAACACAAATTGTGCGCCCATGGCACCCCGTAACAAACGTACATGTTGTTCCAGAATGACGTCACGATAGATTTGACTTGTCATGGTTCCAATTTGAACATGCAGGTCAGTTCTTGGACCCAGAATAATTCCACCCCAAACGAGCACTCCTACACCAACGTAAGGGTGTCGTTCAATGATGTTTTCTTGGTGGTAACGGGTACCTGGAGCTCTCCATATGAAAATCC
>KK121203.1:10189-43214 GCA_000611955.2 Stegodyphus mimosarum
CTTTCTAAGCTGCAGTGTCTAAAATCCTAAAGAAAAATTATCCCTACCAATTCTGTAATAGCCCAAAGCCAGAAATATTTTGAAAAAAAGGAAAAGTGTAAAATAAATTTTATAGAGAAAATTGATGCATATTCTGAGAATTCTGAATATTCTTAGACAATTACATGGGAAAAACTCTTACTATGAAAAAATTAAAAAGAAAACATTTTTAATTAATTACATAACTAATTTCGCTTTTAGTCAGAACTGTTTCGTAAATTGTGTTTTATAGCATTATACCTTGTCTATTTCTCAGATTCAAAATATTGTATAATAAGATGTTAAAATGGAACTTTATAATATGACAGCGAAAAATAAAAATATTTTACTATAATATTATTTTTTAAATATAATTTCAATACAATACCATTATTTGAATGGAATTTATTAATGTTACAATGTACTAAAAAAATCGTCGAAAAATTCTCAGATCTCGGAATTAAGAATTTTCTATAAAAACTGATCTTAAAATTACCAAAATGTTGATATGTTGCCAAATTTAGAACCGTTAAATAAAAAAATTCACATCACCAAAAGCGAAAAGTTGTTTAAGAGATCTTCATTAGAAAAAAAATTAATTTCGAAATGCTTATGCTTCACTTCTTGCTTAGAAACTTGAATATCCCACTATTTATATTAGAAATAAGAACAAATTATAACACATGAACCCATTCAAAAAAAGAAAAGATTTTTAATTGTTTCGTAAATTGTGTTTTATAGCATTATACCTTGTCTATTTCTCAGATTCAAAATATTGTATAATAAGATGTTAAAATGGAACTTTATAATATGACAGCGAAAAATAAAAATATTTTACTATAATATTATTTTTTAAATATAATTTCAATACAATACCATTATTTGAATGGAATTTATTAATGTTACAATGTACTAAAAAAATCGTCGAAAAATTCTCAGATCTCGGAATTAAGAATTTTCTATAAAAACTGATCTTAAAATTACCAAAATGTTGATATGTTGCCAAATTTAGAACCGTTAAATAAAAAAATTCACATCACCAAAAGCGAAAAGTTGTTTAAGAGATCTTCATTAGAAAAAAAATTAATTTCGAAATGCTTATGCTTCACTTCTTGCTTAGAAACTTGAATATCCCACTATTTATATTAGAAATAAGAACAAATTATAACACATGAACCCATTCAAAAGAAAATATATATGCCAAAAATATTCCTCCAAAATGCTAATTCACACTCAAAATGGTAGTCGTAAAAACAGACAGAAATTTCAGATGATTAAAATAAAGGACTTTCTGCCGATTTTGGAGGAAATTAAGGACTTTTAAGGATCAAAAATTGATTCCAAAAAATTTAAGGACTCTTAAGGACCGTACGAACCCTGAAGTAGTTTAGTTATTTGTCTTAATTTTGTATAATGCTGTATTTTATCAACTAATATGAACGATTAATAATAATAATAAAGGACAATTGTACAATGCTAAAAACCAGTTACCTTTTTCTAAGGAATGGAGGATTTTTGATCTATTGCAATTAAGCATCCTCCAACCACCAGCAAGATGGCATGCTGATTTTGGTGGAGAGGACATGCCAACTAATCGTCAAAGTATTATTGTATTATTCAGTATTGCATTATATTATTCTGTTCTTATATTGAATTTTCTATTGTATTAAACATGCACATCCACAATAAGAAGAATTTCTTTGGTCATAAAGTGAGTATTGTATTCCCACATGGAAGTTGGCAACTCTGTCTGTATTATAATGAAAATATTTTCATCCACAAAAATTTGAAAGACCTTTTTTTGTGCACATTTACTCTATGAAAACATTTACCTTTAACTATCTTCATCAAGGCAGTTTACAAAAAATTGTTCAATGGACATTTTAACAACTTAAGAACTAAAAAAAAAGAAGTGTTAATTCATTATTTAAGAATTATATTATTGTTGTAATAGTTGTAAATTATATGTTAAGTATTTCATAATCTGTATATGAGAAAAATCATGAATCATGAAGGGGCATAGAAAAACCTGCAGGCTATGTCCTTGATGCTTCTTCATGTCCTTCGTCATATGATAAACTTTCTCTTCCTTCGCTAATTCACTAATGTTTTTTCTTCCACCATGCCCTCCCAACCTTTCTCTTGAAGGTGGGGAGGAATATGTAAGGTATAACAAAAGATGACAGCTGCTTTAAGAATAACTGGCGACCTCAAAATTAACTATTCTACATGTGGTGCTCTCACCCTAAATTCATCTGTTCTCCCAAATTCGAAATCCTTCCATGTTATGTAACAACCTAAAATTAACCAGTTACAGGTTAGTTGTACTTATATGCATGAGACTTGGTATAAATACTCTTGGCGCAATAACTATGTCATTCCTTTCCCTAGCTTCCCCCATGCCAACATTTCTATACTGCTATGCCCTCCTTTGTTCTTATTCTAAGATGATATAATGTGCATATGAAAAATATTGTAATTGTTTGTGATTTAGAAATATCTCATCTACTAAGAAATGATTTGATATCAGCAAAAATAAAGATTGGTGATTTATAAAAATCCAGTTTAGTTATCTTCATCGGTATGCCTTAACAGCTTTCAATATGATGGCTGATGGTTAACTTATCCTCCTACGCATTAAATCATCGCATATATATATTTATAATACATATTGGATGGTTAAAGTCATCACGCAGTCTTTATTTTTGTAATGTTAAATTGACCCTTGGCAAATTTAAAAATTCTTGTTGGTCAATGGATCAAGATACTTAATTTCAAAAACTGAGATCAGTGACAGCATTTTCAACTTGTCTTAAAATGTCAGTCAGTAAATAATAATAGCTAGAAAAATAATAGTAAACTCATTTTTCCTCTTAAATGTTACTCACTGGTATTATTTTGCTACTGGGTAATGTGTAACATTTTTACTGTTTTGTTAGAACTGATATGCCAGAATAATTTACACATGAGTAATTTGTAAGTTTTCAAATGCTAAACATATGTTATTAATATTTTCATCAAGTTGCATTACTTTAATATGGTAATCTAATAAAAAAACAAACTAGAACTATTTTTCATTTATGTAAATCATGTTACAAGTTGCCTATGCACCAATGCTGATGCCTGTCAGTGTTTTCTAGAATGCAAATTATGTAAGATTCTGTGAATAAGATTTCCTAACTAAAAAAAATTATATTGATCAATACTTTTCACAACAATTTGCATAGAAATACTGATCACTTAAATTATTGGCAACAGATACCTTTTTCTAAAGTAATATTCTACTTTTAGCTACATATAAATGCAAAAATTTTGCTCTTCAGTTTGTGCATGGTTCCAGGTATATAATAACTTAAACCATTTTATATAACTTTTAGTAATGTTCATGATATGATAAATTGTAATAAATAAAATGTTTGCTAACTTTTAATTCCTGAAATATGCTTTCAGTTACTATATTTGTCTTCAGTTCTAGTCTTGAACTGCACAACAGATTGATATCATACTAATTTAGATTATTACTCCAGTTCCTACAATATTGTTGCATGTGTACGGGTTTGTAATGGACTGAATGCACAAATCCGATAAAGGGTTAATAAAATTTATTCTTATCACAAGAAATATAACAAAACGCTGGAATTTTCCTCGGAGATATTCGTACAATATCACGCAATATAATTAGTAGCTATACTTTAAGCTACTCAAAACATTAAAAGCAACAAAATGCAAAGAGAAAGCTAATCCGATCTCACCGCGAATTCTCTACAATCAACAACAGCAGCTCACTAAACAACTACAAAGCTGAGATGTCTCTCTCTAGCTTTTTAATTGGTTGTGAGAAAGTTCTGGTAATTTCTATTTTCTCGAGATTTCTGGAAAGCAAAAGAGTAGAATTGCGGTTACAGCTAACCCAGTAGTCAAATACATTTATTCAATTTAAATAAAAATTACGAGATATCTATTAAATGTTCATGCTGTGTTTTTACTTTTTCGGCCTAGCTTTCTCTTAAAATATGTCTTGCGCTGCATTACACAGGGATAAAGAACTAACTAAATACAGTATCCATAACAATATGAATATATAACAATCAGCTAAAACCCTACTTAAATCTACTACTACTATTAAAGTCTTCCAGTTTCAGTTTTTGAAAAAGGTTGAGTTTTTGTTTAATATGGTGCTATAATGTCAAAAAGGCTCATGATATAAGTTTTAATAAGATTAATCTAATTAGATAGCTTATTTAGTATAAACCAAATATTTTTATAAAAAAAATTATTTAAAAGTAAAAGGTGCATTGCAGATTTTTTTTTAAGAAAAGGAAATTATTTACTACGCCAATGCTTGTGACACTTATACCTAAATAACTGAGTATCTCATATGACAATAAATTTTCAGGAGTTATAAAAAAGATTTCATAGAATCGCTTACATTTTGTTCTTTGGGTGCACAGATTTATGTTGTTTATTAATCTTTTGCATGTTCATTTCTTGTTTAATATGCTTACTTTAAAAAATAACTGATGTGGACTACTCATGACATACAGCCTGTTCGATTATACACAATTTCTGTTGCGTTTTATTTAAACTTATTTCTTCCAATTTCATTACAGATATATTTCTCATTAAATTCTCACTCCATGGCAAGGCAAAAATGCATAAAAACTCAAGCAGCTTCATAAAAAAAAGGGGGAGGGGGAAACTCAAAGGTTTCAGATTTTAAATTATGTTCAAAGGGAAGTTTTTCAATGTTTTGTGTGTTACCTTTATTTATTAAATATCATGTTCTTCACTTTTAAACTACAAAACTCACTTCAATATCGCAAAATAATTTTAAAATGAGTGCATCTTTAGAATTTCTGATATACAGTCCCATGCACTTTAGATAAAAAGGTTTTTTTCCCCCGTACAGTGTTGCCATTGCTTGCTTTTAAATTGTTTGAGTTTGTTCATCAAAAATTCATTAAAGTTTTACAAAATATGAAATAAATAATAAAACAAGTTCCAAATTCGGGCTTCCAGAAGTGCATATTCAGGTGGAATTCATAATTATTTGCATTACGTTATTCAAAATTGGATGGCTCTAGGTACCGTTGTTTTATCACATTTGGAGAAATATACATACATTTATGGAGATTCTTCATTATTTAATTTTTTAAAATATAATACAGGGCTGTAATATTTTGTGGCAACAAGTTTGAAAAGTGATTCAGACTTTAAATGTTTCCGACATAAAATCGTAACACGAAAACAATAGTCCTTCAGGGACAAAGCCCTTTGGATTAATAAAACATCAAATACAGTTAAAAACTATGAAAAAAAAATTTTTTTTTTTTTTAAATTCAAATTAGAGCTTGCATGCAAAAACAAGAAATTCGGCCAGTGGCCAGAAAGACACATTTTTCGATACACAAAATTTAAAGTTTACTTTTGGTTCTACTCAAAAACAGCATGTCGAAGTTGTGCACATACTGACTTAATTCACTTTTCTACTAAGAGTTTCATATGTTAACAAAACAACATAATTCAATCACTTTTCAAAAAAAAAATGCAGTTTACCAACATATAAGAATAAAAAACTCAGTTCACTGAGCCAATTTACAGAGTGAGTACACCATGTGTATAAATATGAAATGTGGATTTTTTCCCCTAAGAAAACATTAAATTCAGAAGAATGATATAAAGTGCTTTATTCAAAGTATGCTCCATTGTTTCTTACACAATTTTTTCATCTTTTGGGAAATTTATGAATACCATGCCAGTAAAAATCTTTTGCTGCACACCATTCATCAAACCATTTTCGTATGAACCAAAGTACTGCTCAGCAAGTGGGTGACCCATCAATGCGAACAAATGATAATCAGAAGAAGCTGAGTCTGGCGAGTAAGCTGCATACGATAGAACTTCCCAGCTGAGTGCTTCCAATGTGTTGTGAACCGGCTTTGTCCTATGTGATGGAACACTGTCATGAAGAAAAATGACCTTCTTTCGGTATTCTGGCCTTTTCTTAAGCAGCAAATGGTTCACATTAATCGTGTTGGCAATATTTATTATTAACCATTTCCACAGATTTTAGCAGCTCATAGTACACCATGCCCCTAGGGTATGATCAAATGCAGAGCATTGTCTTTCTGCCAAAGGGATTTGGTCTTGCAGCCAATGTGGATGGCGTACCTGGGTCTACCCATAATTTTTTGCATTTGGGATTCTCAAAATAAATCCATTTTTCATCTCCTATAACTATATGATACAAAAGCGACTTTTGGGGATAACTTTTTGGGATTAAAGTTTTGGAGGACTTTCCAAAAAGTTATCGCGCTTTTAAGTTGAAAAAAGGTGAGTTGGAGACTGGCTTTCGGTGGGAGAGCCTGAATGCTCAATGTGATAAGTTTATAAATTTTTACAATTCTATCAAGTGATGTATTTCCATTTGTATAAAGTAAATATAGTCTATGTTACACATGTGAATAAATAAAAGTGTTAATCTGAGTCCATTAATTGTGTACAAGACCCCACAGCGGCCACAACTGGATCCTACATTGGCACATTGCAACTGGATTGGAATCGAAACTAAAGTTTTAACAGAGAAAAGGCAAGTGATTTATGCTTACCTATTATTTTAAAGTGACTCTAAATTATAGTAACGTTAACTGTATGAGGTAAATTACAAGTTACTGTAATAGTTTGAACTAATTAGCACTATATTACGAGGTTATAACAAAGCCACAAAATGCCCTCAATTAAAGGTCTGGAAAAAAAAAAAAAAAAAAAATTTTTTCTATTGGCGAAAGAACTAGGTCAGGATGCTGATGAAAGTCTTAAACTCACGGAACTGAAAGATAAAATTATAACACTAATGATTACAAAACTGATCCCGAATTCATTCAATCGATGTTTATGTTCATAATTCATGATAGGAAATCCACCGAAAAATTGGAAGCTAGAAAAATTTAAATTAGAGAAAGAACACAAACTAGAAATTGCAAAACCTAGAGCTTCATTTAATTTTAATTTTTCGGATAACACATGGCTAAAAAATTTAATTAAAAGCACAAAAACTTTAATGATACCTGTTCTGACTCGTCTGGAATCGTGGACACTATTTCTCTTCACTAGAATGAGCATTTAAGATTAAAATGTGCCAGAAGAATATAAAGCTGAAATTTTTATAAATCTTTTAAGTGAAAATGCAACAAATGCTTTGATTTAAGTTAGTGAATATGATGTCAAAAATTATGACGTAGTTAAGAATAAAATCTTAAAAGAATATTAGCTAACTGCTCAAGCATGTTTGGATATATTTTGAAAGGTTAAATGCCAGTTAGGGGAAACACATACACAATTTGCAGCCTGGTTAATGACACAGTGAAAATACTACTGCACATTAAGGAATGCCATTAGAGTTCATAAATTAATCGTAGCCGATAAATTAATGCAAAATTTTGATCATGAGACAGCCATGCACATATATAAAATAAGGTGGTAGTTGGTTAAAACCCGTGGAAATCGCAAAGGAATGTGACACGTTCTTCACTTGCAAACTAAGATCATTAAATGATATTGGTAACTGTTCTCAGAAAACAGCGAATACTGAAACCAAAAGTAACCACTATGTACCCCTCCTATGCAAAAACCGGATGGTTTGTCCAAAAGTACTAAATTAAAAAAAAAGATTGTTATATTTGTGGATTTTCCCAACATATAGCTAACGACTAAAAAAAATTTAAACACGAAAATCAAAATAAAACTACTTCCGTTAGTAACAAATCCCAGAAAAATCACGCAGTTGTGGCCAAGATTAATACAAAACACCTCAGTAAGAAAAGTCAAAATTCAGCCTTTGCAATACGTGAAAATATTAGTTGAAAATAAATAAATTGATGCTATTAACGATTTAGCTACACAAATTCTGATATTAAACAATAATATTTTATCACCAAGCAACCAAGATAATGGAAAAATCAAGTTAATATCTGCATTCGGTGAAGAAATAGAAGCGAAATTAATAAGATTATTTATGTCGCTGAAAGATGAGGACTGATTTATTAAGCTACCTGGTACACATTATGGCGGCAAGAGATCACTTGAACCATGCAAACATCTGAAAATTTTGTTTATTACCCATACAATCATTTGAACTTCTGCGCAACAGATGTGATTTAATGGGGGAAACAAATTTGGAAGATGAAATGGAGAAATGTTCAGACTACACGTGGAGTCAAATACACGTGAAATAAAGATTCCTTTGTCAACTAAAGAAACTAATATGGAAAATAGGGATGATAAATATGTCAACGGGCATTCAGTAACAGCTCCAGTACAGATGTTAGAAAATGATCGACATGATGTACTGAAATTCCGGGAGGACAGATGTCTTGCTCAACTTTAGAAGAAGTAAGAATTAATTTAAAAAAGGAAATTTTATTGGAACTTGATAATATAATTTTTCAGAAGGATAAAGTAATGGAAGATTCATTTCAACAGTTAGTTCTTCCAAATAGTTGAAGAAAAGATGTTTTAAAATTAGTACATGAATCCGTTTTCGGAGCTCACATGGGAATAATAATAATAATAAAACAAAAGAGAGAATCAGATATAATTTCTACTGGCCCAAGTATGGCTAAGGATATTACAGAATACTGTCTATCTTGTGAACCATTCAGTTAAGAAGTACAAAAAAAAAAAAAAAAAAAAAAAAAAAATAACTGATAGAATTCCTATTTCCCCAGTTCTAAGACCATATTTGCTATTTGAAGTTGTTAATATCGATATTATAGCTCCTATAGAACATCCTTTCGCTAGGAAACATAAATATGTTTTATGTCTAACGGATCAACATTGACACTGGCCAGAAGGCATTCCATTACGCTCTTTATAAGCAAAAGCTACTTGTGATACTCTGTTGGAAATATTTACAAGAACCGGTATTTCAAAAACTACAGCAAGTGACTAACTTTATTTCTCAGCTAACACAGGAATTTATGAAGTGTCTTGGATGCCATCCAAAATTTTTACTTCCAGGATATCCAGCTAGCAATGGACTTGTCGAGAGATACAACCGAGTTCTGAAAAACACTTTGCATTATATCATGCGCATGGACTCACGTAATTGGGATAGGTATGTGCCATGTTTGCTTTTTGCTTATCGAGAGGTTCTTAATTCTATTAGAGGGGTTTCTCCTTTCAAGTTAACATATGATCGAGAGATACGTGGTCCACTGAGTGTTCTGAAATCTAGTTGGAGTGGTGAAATACTGATACATTTAAATATGAAGCAATCAATTGTTGATTACTTACAAGAAATGAAAATAAACTTGGAACAAGGAGCTGATTAAACATCCTTGATAGCATCTGAGAAACAGGCAGCTTATTCGAATTACTTTAATCGTTGAACTATATCTAAAGAATTTCGAGTAGGAGATAAAGTTTTTTTTGCTTATTCCTGATTCATCCAATAAACTCTACACAAGAAGACTGGTTCAGGGAAGGCTGGTTCGTCCACTTCATTCATATAAATTCAAACTGTCAGATGGGAAAGTAAGACATGTTCACATGAATAAAATCCATAAGTATATCACTAGAACATCATGGGAGTTATTTTAAAAAATGAAGAAGAATTTGAAGAGATTCATTCAACTCCACCTGCTTCATCTCAAGATATAAAAGGTGTACTTTAGAAATTGCAAACAAGACACCACACCAGCCACAACTGGATCCTACACTATCTCCAAAAGAAGTAGCGCTCTCTAGGTCAAAAAAGGGCGACTTGGAGACTAGCTTTCGGTGGGAGAAGACGGAGATCAAATCTCGGACCTGTGGTGCAGCTGTGTGATGCGCTAGCCACTTTGCCACTGGGCGGCAACGACTGGATCCTACATTCGGTATAAATTTTGACATATTGAACACAACACTGTGCACACACTCTTCCAATTTATAATTCGTGCACGACTGGCACTTGTTGATAACACAACAAAATGGCACAGTGTCAAATCTTTGTAGCACAAACTGCATTGATGCGCCATGTGTTGTCTGAACTCTACATTTCATACTTGTACACCTGGTGTGTGTGTATATATATATAATGAACACAAATTTAGAGAAGTACTTATGTAGGAACATTGCAACATAGAAACACAGAAATACTGATTACGCAGCACGTAGATAGCTTAGAATATACATCCATTATTGAAAAGAAGGAATTCTGATTGCGTATTCTGATTTTATGCTGAAATGTTATATCCATAGCGATCAGAAAACTTGGCAGCTGAGAAATATTAAATATTCCTTTTTATTTCAATTGGCACTTGTGGCTACAATTTACTTGGCCTTCTAATCGTACCTTCTAGAGCATTTACTTTTGATATTATTGCGATAGGAAGAGAGAATAGCAAAATAGTGTCCAAGCAGCACAGAAATTGGAAGCTAAAGTGTGTGCAATTACCCAGTATGGAAGCTCACCAAGAGAAGGTTTTGGTTTAGATTAGAAGGGTTTCAGATCAAGTTCTGAATTAGCTACATCAAGAGAGTTACACAAGCTCTGTGGCACAGATTAATCTAGAAATGGCGCAAACCAGAAATGTTATTTTTAGAATAGAGAGGCAAAATACCCAAATAAAAAATAAGGAATTAAAA
Source organism: Stegodyphus mimosarum (assembly GCA_000611955.2). Classification (NCBI taxonomy): domain Eukaryota; kingdom Metazoa; phylum Arthropoda; class Arachnida; order Araneae; family Eresidae; genus Stegodyphus; species Stegodyphus mimosarum. The sequence goes on from KK121203.1 coordinate 20,837, forward strand.
GAATAATACTAAATTAAAGTATAAAGCTGATTTACACACACACACATATATATATACACATTGGTGCGGCTGATTGCATCTAAAAAGGAAGGTGCATAACTACATGTTATAACAGTTCCATATACAAAATTTTTAAAATTCTAAGGCTACTCATTTTGAGTTAGGCCAGACACATATGTACAGAAGTCAAGAAAAAAAGTCTTTTTTAAATCCACTTTAAATCCATTTTATAACCTGTTTTTTTTGGGGGGGGGAGAGTCCTTCATTCTGTCTATATGTACAGATGTCACAAAAAAAAAATCGTTCACATGGATTTGAGAGCAGTTAAAATGGATATTTTCCTTGAACTATGATACCTAAAATTTTTTCCTGATTACAATACTTCCTTTATTTTGTACAGTAAAAAGGAGGGAAGAGAGAAAGGAAAGGCTTAGCAGAATACAAGGTAATAAAATTAAATTTCAATTATACATTGATTGCATAATTGAGTATACTGGTTAATGGATGGATTATGTATAATGGATACAATGATAAATGTATGATATTACTCAGTCTTACACACAGATCTAACATGGTATCTTGTAGCTGCTGAACTTGCATGGTAGTTTTTAATGCAAAATGTTTCTGTGTGGTTTTTCACTTGACAAAAAATACCATACTTTACGAAACTATGATCCAGCCTTTTATTCTAAATATGATAAAAAACAATCATATTTTATAGCACAAAAATGTCATATTTTAAATTACGGTATGTATTTTATTCTTGCTTTTGTTAGTTTCCTTCTGCACACTGTATTATCTCGGTGGTTGACATTTTCTTCCATAATAATAAGAGCAATATTTAAATATATAAATTAACAGCAATTACTTAATATTTAATAACAAATTAAGAATGATAAGTAACCATAACTATATAACAAAACAAAAGCTTTCCATGATCTACCAAAAATTTTCTTGTGATAAGACATTTTGAGAATCACTTATAAAGTGATCATTCAGTATTTGAAGATTTTAGTGTCATGAACGTAAAAGAAGATATGCAGCCTTTTTTTACAGACTTTTGCTTGTGGTATAACTATCAATGAAGAGAAATTCGAAATCAGATTGCAGAAAACATTTTAAAAAAGCTCTTTTTAAGCCTCTGTATATGAAAATTTCTTCTAGATAGAAATTTTTATTAAAAAAAAAGTACTTAATTACTTATGTCACAATTTGTAATACTTTAAAAATGTGTATCAATAAACCACATTATCACAAAGCATATATTTTTTATTAGACAACATATAAAAAGAATTTTGACTGAAAGCCTAAGAAATTTATAAGTTCTAAAGAGAAATAAGTATACACTTCTTTTCCTCTGCAATGAACTATTTTTAGACTCTTAGATTAAATAGGGTGACTGTAGCACCTTCTAGCAAAAAATCACGGAAAATATTTAATTTAAATCGGCAATGATGTTAGACAGAAAAAAAAAAATAACCAATCACAAAATTATGCAGCAACATCTAATTACCATGAATTAAGACTCTATGCTCTGTCTATGCTTTTTGTCATTCCAAACTTGAAGAGAGACAAAAAACAAAGCTTGGGGTTTGCACCAATGCATGTGATAAATTTCTAACAAATATAGAATTTATCAACGTGATAGAAATACCATTCAGCTATATTGGAAATTTAACTATATTGTATTATCAAAACAACTTATTCTATCAAAATCGCTAAAACAACCTTGTATTTGGTGTACATTTATTAAAACACTCAATCGATTTTGAGCGCAGCTACATCAGGAGAATGAAATTTCTAGAAAAGCAAATCTAACCTTTTCTAGAAATTTCGTTCTCTTGATGAGGAGGGACCTGTAGCTGCCCTCGAGATCGATTGAGTGTTTTTATACATGTATGCCAAATACAAGGTTGTTTCAGCTATTTTGATTGTCACATTGGAGTGTTTCTCTTCTGTTCTAACTTATTCTATAATCGATTTATATTCCTTGGAATGTAGCTGGAAATAATTGTCCATAAAACACATTTCTGAATTAAAATACAATAACACGCCGAACAAATATTAATTTAGAAGTCAAACAACAAAAATCAGAGTTATATTTTCAAATTTTCACAGAACTAGTTTCGATGGTTTTACCAAACCACCATCCTCGGGTGCATAAGCACAAATGAACGAGATAAGATAAAAAAGCCTGGACAGGAGACAAGCTACTGGCGCCATCTGTTGATGAAACCAGAACTAAAACATAATTTCTTTAAAGGCTGAAGGCAAAGATGGATTGGAATTAGGGTCGTTAACTAGAACAGAAAGATTTTTTTTAATGTGAAATGCCTCTAGAAAATCCAGTTCACCAATGGAAGATGGTTTTTTGAATAATTTTGGCAGCAGAAAAATTGAAAGTGTGATTCTTATCTAATCATTATATCGTATCTCGTTCATTTGCGCTTTTGCAGCTCAGGATGGTGGTTCGGTAAAACCATCGAAACTAACCCTGTGAAAATTTGAAAATATAACGCTGATTTTTGTTGTTTGACTTCTAAATTAACATTTCTGAATGTTGATTCATTGTACTTAGATGAAACTGTAAACTTTACAATTCACCTAGTTGTACTTTATCACTAAATAACTTCCCTAATTTTTCAGTAGGGTGCATTTTAATCACTTTAGTTCAACTCAACATGTACAATTTTCTACAGATACACCTAATACATAGTCTAAGAGAGTTCATTATGAAATCAAACGGTTGCATACGGACTTTTCTTTGAACCTAAGTAATATATACACATTTTATAACAAAATAATTATTTAAAAATAGCTCTTCAAAGTATTGGAGAAAATACTGTATTTTAAAATTTAAACATTTATATAAAATGTTCAGGCCTAAGAGTATTATTATTATAATAAAAGGTTTTTAAATTTCATACACAAATTCTCTCACTGTGCCATCTCCTCAGAACTCTACTGTTCTGAAGAGATGGAATGAAAAAACCATAATATTAAATATATAAAATAAAAGCAATAAAACATTTAAAACGATGATATAAAATATTTAAAACTTACAAAACTGCATGAAAACAACAGCTATTTTTAACATTTGTAAAATTTTAAAAGTTTATGAGGTAAAACTTTTATGACATGGAATGGGTTAAGAACTTTCCGGTAGCTTTATTATTTCCAGGAACCTAAACATACAAAGGAACAGCCAGTTAACACCTGGAGAATATAAAAATGATAGATTATTACATAATTTTCCTTCATTTAAAGTATGTTTTCAAAAAGCAATTACCATGCCCCATATAAAAATTACAACATAACAAAATCAATGCAACATATAAAATTTCTGTAAGAACCAAAATCTCTTCCTCTTGTAGAAATTATGGTAAACTGCAAGCCCTGACTAATTTAAATTACCAGATATTAATCTTTGATACTGAAACAAGGAAAGCAGTAAGCACATTATGGAAACAGACTGGTATTTTTGTTCGAAGTTAAGGTCAAGGTGGTCTCAGAGCATTAATATCTCATGAAGAATTTAAGCTAGCATTAAATGGAATGCACTCATTACAGAGGAATGAAAGCCACATAACTTTCTCTCGAGCTTGCCATTATATCTGCTACAATAGAATTAAGCGAAATTATGGAATAGTAATTACAAAAGTGTAAGAAATTTTCTTTCTCCTTATCATATGTCTTTGTGGTGTAACTGGAAGCAATCAGATTATCACCATCTGGATCCTCTCCTTCCTAGTCACCTTTTAAGGAGAGCAAGGAATTTTCTCCTTTCTTACAGTGTGGCTCTGTGGGATAATCGTAAGCCAATCTGACTAGCAAATGGCAGATATGGAGAGCAAATCCATGTGACAGCATCACTGATTTCTTGTGTTTCCAATTTTCAAAAGCCTAATAGATTCTATAAAAATAGATGCTTTACATCTAATAGCCAATGCTGTGCATCCCCGTTGAAATCTTCCCAATGACAACCACTCTTTTATTGTGCTGTCGCATCTCATTCTTAGACACAATAACGGTAGGCCCCCAATTAAGTAAGAAATGTTTACATTTGTACAATTGTTAAATCTAAATATGCAACAGGAATTTTTGTGATATTTAATTAGATTATATATATATATATATATATATATAATAATAATAATAATAATAGATTATAAAAGTGGTACTCTAAAAGACAGAAGTACAATGAAACATCAGTTCACAAATGTAATTTGTTTCTGAAGGCCACTGTCATCTTAAAATTTTGTAACTAAAACTATTTTAATGACAGGAATTAATGCAAAATGGATCCCCAGACCACAGATTACTATTTAAACTTTACAACAGTATTTTGTGTATGAATTTCTAATACAATGCCAATAGAAGTGATTATAGCTAAGCCAAGAAAGATAAACACCATATTCAACAGATAAAAACTTTACTGTACTTATTTGAAGAAGATTGGATACTAGAAGTAGAAAATGATGAGAAAAAAAAGAGGAAAGAGATATTATTGTTTGAATGAGGAGATCCCTTTCATGAAAAAAGCAAGTATCTGTCTTTCTGTGGCATCTTCTTTTAACATTTATATTTTTTCTCTAAGTATCACTCCGTTCAGCTTGAGATTCAGTGGGCCTCAATTTCATTAAAAACTTTGTTTAATGCGATTTATTGTCATCTATCTTTTAAAATGTTTCTGAAGTGAGACATGGTATTGCCACTAAAAATGCATATACTGCAGCTTGCTACTGCTTTATCAGGATGATATCATTGTCTGAAAAGTTTGCACTTTTATTCCATTCTGAAAACATTTTGCAAGATCAAAGAAATAGGATCATCTTCCCTCCCTTCCTCTTCTCTGAAACATTTAATCCACAATCACTTTTTATTGCTGCTCCTGCAGTTGTTCCACTTCTTTTTTGTTAAGCTTAATTTTATGATTTGAAAGTAACTCCTTCACATCTTCATAGTTACCATTTTTATAGTTCATAGTTACCATTTATGATTTTCCCTAAATTCCTACACCATAATAGCAATTTAAAGAAAAAAGTGCCAATTTTCTGCTTGTAACAAAATCTGCCGATAATTTCCTGTAGGTCAAATTCATAACTCAGTAAGTCACTTGTAGCCAGGCTTCATTAATGAGAGTTAAGCATTAGACGATAAACAAAGGAAGCTGTTATCTCTCCAATATAAAGAAAAGTGTGGATTGTACTTAGTCTTCATGACACAAAAATCTCTGTAACAAAATTCATTCAAATTCTCACAGTACTTCTTGAGATAATCAATTGAAACACTATGTATAACAGCTTAAATTTTTAGAATATACTTATTCAGATTACTCTCTAAAACTTTTATTTAAAATTTGATATTAATCCTTCTCTCTTATAGATTATTAACATTTTTCTTCAACAGTTGTAATAACATTTTTATTTAATAGCTCATCTCACTTTATTGTCTGTAATAGCACAAAAATTAACAGATCTCCTACCTGGCCTTGGATTAGATGTGCACTTTTGTGAACTAACTTAACATAAGCAAACTTAAGCAACTGACAATAACCAGATTCAAATTGACAAATTTGGCATTTAAAAAAATGGATGATATTTACCTCAACAGATGATATCACAGGTAAAGCTACGCTCATTTCTCCATTCCCTGCCTGCTGCTATAGATTGTGATAACATACAATATGAAACTCTTTTGAGTTATCATTTATAATAATTTTTTTATTAACGGTGATACAGCTGTATAGAAATTCCCATAGAATTTTATAGATAATCCTCTACTATAGCAATTCTACCAAGTTATGGTACAAGGTAGCTTAATTGGGAATATGTGAAAAAATTAACAGTAATACGGCAAAAAATAACAAATTAAAATACTGATATAAAAATGCTCCGAAAGCTAAAACTTGTTAATGAACACAAGGGAAAATAATTGCAAAGAATTTCAATCTGATCATCACTGGCCAAAAGTGGTAACTAACCCTACCCACACCTTTTATATTATTCAATTCTTTTATCTATAATATATAACCATCCCTTTTCCTCCTTTGTGCGGGCATATCATGTAAAATGCGTATAATAACAATATTTTAAACATTCACAGAATCATCAAATCAGCTATGCAGCTGTTTCTTGATAATTAGGTAATATTCAAATTTGTCTCAGTGCAGAGTTTTGTTTTACATTAGTTTATGTTTTTCAGAGTGATTAATTATAAGGTTTGTTTGAATAAAAATGGATATGTGGTTAAATAGCAGATTTTTGCAAAACTAAAACTACCATGAATAATAGCTTTGATTTGTTATCTGTGCCAAGCAATACCAAAGAACTAGCTCAGGCACAAGATGAAGATTGCAATTCTTAAAAGAAGAGAAAGTATTCTAATGAATGTTTAGTATGCATTTTCATTCACAAGAGATGAGGGCAGCTCCAATCCTCTCTGTATAAGATGTAGGTAAATTTTATCACATGCAAGTAAGAAATCTTCATTACTGCTGCATCATTTAGAAACCAAACAGTCAAACTACAAACAGACATTAATGAACTTTTTCAACATCTGCATAAAGTAAAATCAAATCTATCATCAGCTAACATAGACGATGAAAATGCGATTGAAGTGCCCTACAGAATAAGTTATTCTATGATTAAAGTGGTAAAACCACATAATTGGCTGAAAATTTTATCCTGCTCAATGCATGTTTCAAGAACACATTCGAAAAATAACAGCAGTCTTGTCTTGAACAATAAAGTTTCTTGGAGAATACAGAGCATGTGTTATGATTTTTCAAAACTTAAAAAAAGAAAGGTGTCAGATTTTAAATTACATCCAAAGGGGCGTTTTTTAAACATTTTGTATGTTACTTTTATTTATTGAATATCATGTTCTTTGCATTTAAACCATAAAATTCAGTTAAAGAACAATATCGCAAAATAATTTTAAACTAAACATATCTTTAGAATTTCCTACACACAGTCTCACGCGCTGCAGATAAAAATGTTTTTTCCTGTACAACGTTGCCATGGCCCGCTTTGAAATCCTTGAGTTTGTTCATCAAAAATTCGTTAAAGTTTTACAAATTATGAAATTGTTAATAAAACAAATTCCAAATTTGGGCTTCCAGATGCCTATATTCGCAGCAGGATGACGGCATTCAAAATTCGATGGCTTTAGATACCGCCGTTTATCACAATGCGAGAAACATACATACATTTATGCACATTCTTCATTATTTAATTTCTTTAAATAGAATACAGGGCTGCAATATTTTGTGGCTACAGTTTGAAAAGTGATACAGACTTTTAATGTTTCCGACGCAAAATCGCAAAACGAAAACAATAGTCCTTCAGGGACAAAGCCCCTTTGGACTTAAAAAAAAGAAAGAAAGAAGAAGACCATTAGTTACTGTATATTGTTGATCAGAGCACTACACATAGAACCTTCCAAGACTGAGTTTTAATTTTTGTTTTGAATTTAGTACTGTACAAAGTCAGACTATTATTTACTGCATATGTTGATCAGAGCACTATGCATAGAACCTTTTGAGATTGAGTTTTAATTTTTGTTTCGAATTTAGTATTGTACGAAGTCATGTTCAGTTACAGTTATACGCTAATTCACTTTAAAATAATAACAGGTTTACGATTTAACTGCTGTAGAACACTATTTCAAGAATGCTTAGAGTTTTAGTATAGGCCTAGATCTCATTAACAGTCAAATTTTCAATTTCCATCACTTCCGTTTTAGAGAAATCCATATTTGAAACAATTATGGTACATTTAGGACATTATGTTTTGGATTAAAATATGTGCTATCACTGTATTTATTTGAAATAACTAAAGTAATAATCAGTCTTTGTATCAGTACACCTTTTCTATCCTTATACGAAGCCTACTAATTATATGGTATTAAAATAATACAATAGTAAAATATACTGCAGGAATACTGTAAGGAAGCCATGATTCTGAAAGGGGAAATTAAGGATACTCTGTATTCATATATTCTTCAGTACTCAAGGGGTATGCAAGAGAGGAAAAGTTGAGAATTGCCACTCTATAGAAAAGGTTCTTAAAAAAATTCTGCAGAAATTTTATAGGAATTTTATAAAACCTTTATAGAATGGTATTTAATAGCAATGGAACTTTATAGAATGGTATTTAGACATCTGCAAAGTTTTCAAACTGTAATCAAACCAAATATTCAGCTTCAGTTGCACCATGTGTTATATAGTAGAGCAAAAGTAAACACATCTTATTTGTAACTGTTGAGTCATTTTTAAATGGGAATTTCCCCCCTTTCATTAAGCTTAATATTTTTAGCATTTTGAGAAAAAAATTAAATCTTGCAAAAGCGTAAAATCAATTTAAATCATAAAGTTTATTAAAAGATTAAATTTATACTGTTAATTTTAAAATTTTAATTCCTGAAATTATTGTATATGTACCCCTGCTAAGAGAAACAGGGTCTCAATGTTAATTAAATAACATTTAAAATGTATTTATTTCTATTAATTCACATATATTTTGAAAGTTTTTTTCGCTCCCTCCCCCAATGTCACAAAACATTTTAAAATTTTAGACAATGTTTAAAGATTCTATTCAAAAATGAAAATTTAATTAATTTCTTTTAATTCCCTTCAAAGATTTTGATGATTTTATAATACTTTTATAAACAAATAACATACAGAAGCTTCCACAGGATTTTTTACAGAAAATTAAAGAAAGGGTGTAACACTTATCTAGGTTTTAAACTGCAACTCTAATCAAGTTACACGTTTTCCTTGGGTGACTTTTCACTGTTAGAATACTTCTTCAAACATACACACAAAATGTACTCTAAATTTATTCTACTCACTACTTATAAGAGTTAAACTAAAAATAATACAGCGTAAAAGTAGTAGTCATCTGTTCCTGGCTGTAAGATTTGCTTAAACTGCTTCTAATTACAAAATCTGATTTTTAACTGACAACAAGATTCACCAATGACTGCTAACAATGTCTCAAACACCTAAACTTACCAAATTAAGTCTATTTTGTGAATTTCAGTTTGACATAAGACAGTAGTTACTCATAAAAGAGAAATTCTGCAGAAGGCAGTGTTGGCTTTAAACCTCTCATATATATTGGCAATGTGCTGTTTCCCTAACTGTACGGTAATCTTATTCAAAGATTTGAAAATACAACTTTTAATCGTACTTACCAAAAAATAAGTAAGCTCAGTTAGTACTTTTTTCACCAAGAATAATCACTTTGGGAATACGCAAACAGCTTTTTTTTTCACAGCTGAAAATTAATAAGAAAAATACCCAATTGACCGATAAGCATTTACAATCCATAATGACGATAGTTTCTAATAATTTCTCTCCAAGGCTACAAACTTTAACAGAACCCAAATACCATCAAGTTTCAAACTACTAACATAATAAGAAATATAGAAGTTTATTTATATACAGACATATGTAGTTTTATTTATGCATCAAAGAAAAATTTAATAAATAAGAAAGAATAAATTGTTATTATTTATTCTCAAAGTTTGTCCCATTTGGCTAATTTTTAATGAAAACCTTTCAAGTTTCTAACTTCGAAAGTTTTCATACTTTTTTTTCTTTTAGTGTAAATTAAAATACATTGTTTAATGATTAATTAAACATATTATAATTGTTCGAAAGAAATGTTTGCTAAAAACTTGATATTTAGCTGCCAATACATATGAATTATGAAATGTTACCAACAAAAATGTCTTACAGCTGCCAAACTTTAGATTTTGGATAGAAAATAAATATAAATTTGTTTTTCTTTTGTGATATTATTATCGCAGTTCATGTGTGTATTGATAAATATGTAGTAACCAAAATCTAAATTTTATTTTGGTTATAAAATATTCTTCCTCTAGTACTAGCATTTTTGATACTAGAGGAAGTATAATAGGGCAGCAGCCTGCCCAAGTGCAGGAAATAGAGTCCCAGTCTATTTCAGAATAAAACTGAACTAACTAGTTCCTAGATGATGGAGTCAGGGTTTAAACAACAGACTATTTTCATACTTATAGGTGTAACCACCACTAGCAACACTTCACTCAAATGGAACACAAATATCATTCATAACTTACAGTTGCATATTTAAGTACAGAAAAGACTTCTGTATTTAAAACATTTAAACTATTTTAAATAAAATGATTTTTATCATATACCTGATCTAGATCACGACTTATTAGATGATGAACTTCAAAAAAGAAAAAATTCTAGTCATAACTAGAAATGTTGTTACTACAAGTGACTGTAGGACATTTTCCACTGGAATTGTGGAATTCATTTGCTCTTGAATTTCTTTTACAATGCTGGACACTTTTGACAGCAAAACGAAATCTTGACCTAAATAATAATAAAAGCAATTTAAATTGTTATCAATAAACAACATTTTGAATCATGATATCACATAAACAGACATAAAATATTTTAAGAGAAAAGAGATAAACATCTACCACATATTAAAATTATGATGCTTATCTATACATAATCATTTTTTATTCACTTTCATAAGTTCTCTCTTCAGCACTTACTTATTCTTTTTAAAAAATTTCATTTCAGTTCAAAATTTTTTTATTCTTTTTTCTTTTTTAGTCCAAAGGGATTTAGTCCCGAAGGACTATTACTTTCGTTTTGCGATTTTGCGTTGATTCACTCTGAATGCCCGATTCACTTTTCAAATTGTTGCCACTAAATGTTATCGCTCTGCATTAAAGTTTAAAAAAAGATATGCTCAATTTAAAATTATTTTGCGATATTGCTGTTGAACTGAATTTTATGGTTTAAGTGCGAAGAACATGGTATTTAACAAATAAAGGTAACACACAGAATGTTAAATAAACGTCCCTTTGGACGTAATTTAAAATCTGAAACATTTCAGATTTTTTTTTTTTAACAAACACTATTATTTAGGAATGATTTTGAATTTTATAGTTAGTTACAAGAAATTATACAAAACTGCCTGAAAATGCATAATAAAACCTTCAATGGAATAATATAAAAACACTTCAAATGATGAAAATGATGATTATTGGCTTAACACACTGAGTGCAAACAAATTCAAATGATACTCCACGAGTCATATAATGACAATAAAACACACTGAGTTGCTGAGTGCTTGGTTAGTTAATTTTAAGTATGGCTACTTAAAAAATACAGAGTTAAAAAACAATAAAAATATTTTAATAATTTGTACATCTGCATAATTTATAATACATCCTGCTCATAATTTCTGGAACCGTTTTCAAAATTACCATCACTAATAAAAGTAACATTAATCCTAGGCATACGTGGCAGGCAGCAACTACATTAAAAACAGTCACATAATAAACCACAAATACTAATGTTTATGAAAACACATAGAAGAATACCTAGGGGCTTAAAGCTACCAGCTTTTTCAAATAATAAAACAATTGCCCAAATTAAGTTTTTGGAACACAAATATCAATTTACATTTTATGTGATTTTTGAGACATGCAAGTATGCTTGCACATGGAACATATCCACTGCATGAAAACATGCAATCGAAAGCATTACAAAGTATTAGCTAAATAAAACTTTTAAAATTGCTTATTCCCTGTCTAGTTAAAAACCTGGCTTCAGCAATTGCAGTGTTTCTCATTGACTGAAACCCAGACACACACTCATACATATCTCACTATCTATGAAACTGATTTATTTAAGTACAGATGCACAGCAAATGGACATTCATCACACAGTTTGGCTAATAAAGATTTTATATAGGTGCCTGTAGCTTAGAATTTGAGAAGATGCCAAATGATGCATTCAGGATGATATTTTCCCCTCAAAACAAAAGCTAAAAGACATGTAATGTCCTAGATAACAGATATAGAATAAGTATACATATAAGTTTTGTAAGAAGTATAAATATAAAATTAAGTTTTTAAAAAACCACATATAAAAACTGTGATATGTGTCACAAGTACAATTTCAAAGACTGTACAATTGTATTTACAATCCCTGAGAAACGCGAAACTTTTTCACTATCTAGATTGACACAAATTTTAAAAAACATTTTGCATGTTCTAAAAATCTATCAACAGTTATTTTGAATCAGTTATTTTAAAAGCAGTGCAGTGTCAGATAGCCAAACATCACAACAACCAATATTTGAAGCTGAGGCTTAAAACATAATGCTAAATTTTTCTGTCAAAGTTAAAAATAAAAATTCAATACTAAATTAATTCTTTTAACATTGTTTGTATTAAACTGCAATTTAATTAGCAATTCCTAGTGCATTTGAAAGACTTAAATGCCTTTATGCAACCACCAGTTACAGGAAAGTTAAAATGCGTCATTAGCAAGAGCACAATATAATCAGTAATAGCCTTAAAAGCTTGCTGTGTATTACAGGAAATAACTTATTTTCCACTCACAAAATAAAAGTTCTTGACATTAATAAGCTGATTATTTCTTGATTTGTCTTTGCACTGTATATTCCAACACTTATTCATCCAGTTAAGAGATTGCAATAAAAACAGATGCTATGAAAAATTGTGCCTCACATTAAATAATGAAAAGTTAACACAATGAAAGAGGAGTGTGACTGCAATTATATAACTTTTCTTCCTCATTCACGCTAGAGGCATATGTAAACTGCTGAGCACAATTATTTTCTGTTTCTCACAGGATGATGTCTGTTCAAGCAAATATTGCCTAAATCTATAAGTGCTATTTCAACAGATTTATTTTAACTGTTCTTATTTTACTTTAAGACAACATTGTTGTCTAATGGTATAAACACCCACAAAAACAATAGTGATTACAGTAAATGAAAAACTGCCTTTTCACCAAAGCTCAAATCCAGTGGTCTCGACTACTCGGCTACTAGTGGGTTTAGCTACCCAAGGATTCAACACACTCTGAATTATGACAGCTTCGATTAACTCTTTCATGACATGGTTAACGGAATAATAGCTATGAACTTGGCATTTGCATACAACATGTTTCCACAGCTAGTTAAGTTTTTACTACATTTTTAATCCATTCAATAATTTCATTTTTGGAAAAGGTCAAACGATTAACTGAAAATGACTAAGTGAGATGTAAATCAACTGCTGGGCCCATCCAAATAGTGTCTCTCAGATGAAATGCTAGTACAGTAGAAGACAGAAATCCGCAATGCTTGGGACCAGAGGTTGTGCGGATTTTAGGATTTTGCAGATTTCGGGACAGAAAAGCCAAATCATAATATTAGACTAAAAGTGCAAAATAAATAAGGCATATTAGGTACATTTACTTAAATTATTATGTACAATAATATACATTATTTTATTATATGCATTAAATTATTATATATATATTCATTTATATTAGTGATTAGGAATATTTTAAAGCATTAAGGACATGTAGGGGATACTAATAAAGCATTCAAAAAAAAATTTTTTTTTTTTACTTGTTTCAAACATTTTTCTGATAGAGGTTCGTTTTAAAAATTTAAGTGCTCCAGAGTAAGCTTTTTTTTTTTGTAAATTTTACAGGGTCATAATCTATTGGTCTGTGACACACCTCTGTTGTTCTAAATATTTTAGGTATTTTTCTTCATGTTCCAAACCCTCATTAAAAGATATTTTTTCACTCCTATCAAATTCATTATCTGTGTCGGAATCATTTTCTTGCTGCGGCAAGTTCAAAACAGAGCCAATGATTTCATCATCAGTTATCTGATATGTCAGTGTTGGCTCGTCTGAACACATCATCCATACTAAAAACCTCTTCTGGGCTAAGATTTTTTTTCTGAATCATTATTATTCGGTAACTATGATGTCATTATCGGATAAATATTTTTTCTTTGGTATTTCATTCTCCATTCTGCAGTTTCTGGAACCTATAAATTCAATGTTTATATTTTGAGAGGCCGTGCGGATTTCAGGAGTTGGCGGATTTTCGGTACTTGACTGTAGTACTACTGCACTGCAAGATTATAGATAAACAGACTTTTATTGTAAATGTAAAAGGTATTTTACATATAACAGTAAAAGGTATCTTGCAGGGATATTTCAACATAAGATCACAATATTACAAGATGCCTGAATGATAATATCCTGACATATAATGAAGCAGCAACAGTAAAAATATCCCACACTTCAATGGAAAGAATAAAGTATTTACTTGCATATTCTCTCTCCCCCCCCCCCCGAAGTCAAACCCCCCCCCCGAATGTCACAAGGTCCCGATCTTTTATGATGATAATTACATTAACTATTCACATAAATTTTCCTTCTTCAAGGCATTCATAAAGCAAGTTCCTCTAAATCTTAAAATGGGTTTGCCCACATAATGGCTATCATATTAAATACTTGCTCATGGATTCTGGGTACATGAGTTCTGATTGATGAAGTAATAATAATAAAGAATTTCAAAATGAAAGAAGGATATCTAATTCTCTTAGTGGTTCTGAGAGATGTTGCTTGTGACAAAACAGACTTAACTGTGGTGAAGACAATGATGACTTGCAAGCTGTAGCAAACAACACAGACAGCAGTTACAGCAGCTCTAAATAGTTTGAGGTTTAAAGAGCAGCAAGCTACAAAAAGAGTGGGCTAGATTCAAGATACAAGGAAGTAGATAAGAAGATATCTTATTAGATATTATAATGCTATGTATTCTTATTGGAATGTAGATTTCTTTTAAAGAAATGATATTGTGATAGCTACCAGTAGTCACGAAATTTTCCCGTCAATTTTTGTAAAATTTGTATGAAGGAGAAAAATCTGTAAGTAAATACAGTATTTGGGCACTGCTATAAATATACTTCATGAAAATCGCTAAGTTCATTTACACTGATCTTAGTGAATTCTTGATATTTAACCTATATGAGCCTACAATTGCTATAGAATGAACTCCTTGGTTATAGTATATTTAAAGGTGCCCTGGATGGGAAAAGATTTGCAAGGGCTTGTTTGTGTGGTGGATGTTGATTAAGAAGCACATTGCTTATTTTATGGTTCACACAGTAAAACAGTTGAATGTTGTAACATTAATTTTGGTGCAGAAATTGCTGCTGCACAAAGTCAAAATAACAAAAGTAAGTCAAAGAACTATACAAACTCTGCGTCCATGTACCGCCAAAAATAGCCGATTTGCATCAAGGGGCATATTTTTACTGACTCATCTTCATAAGGATCATAAAAGACAGTGCTCAAAGATGAAACGATTCAAGACAAGATTTGAATCCAGTTTGCTAGCAAGACCAACAATCGCAATACCACTTTAAACCCATATAAGTCACTTTTCATTTATGCCTCAAAACTAAAATTTTCTATTAAATTGAGAAGTCTAAATCTTCAATTTCTACACAAGAAATATTCAATTGCAAGCAATTTATATTTTGATTCTTTGAAAAGATATAATTAAAATAAGATGATGAACTTTTACTAAAAATACTACAAGTTATAATCGATGTTTATGAACCATGAAATAAGACTGTTTTAAGTGCTTACACATTAACTCAACCACCTTGGCACAAACTGCAGTTCTTAACAGAAGGAAAAGGATGATGAATTATAATTGTGAAAACTTATTTATTTAGATATACATTTTATGCTTGGATTATGTATTTACTAAGAAAATCAACCTACTCTCATGCAGCTTTACTTCCTTTATTTTGGCAGAAATTTCTGAAGCATCGCTTTAAGATCATATTCAAGGCATTTCCTTTAGCAATTTTGCTCCAAAATATTATATTTTTACAGAACTTTTGCCTGTTTTTTCCATTGCAGGCACATTCTAGAAGCACATATTTCAAAATTGAGTTTAAAGCAAAAGATATCACAGTTTGTTTACATAAAAAAGCTGGAGCTTGGAAATAACAAAAAGAATGCATATGAAAATGCCAACATTTGCTTGTTAAAAATCAAGAGCTGTTATGCACATGCTTGTGAAAGATTCGCAGCTTGTACATAAGCTACAGCTAATACATAAGTACCACCTTTTATTTCAAGTTATGGTTTCAAAAGCAAAATACATTTACAATACAAATATAATTCTTCATCTGGAATCAAATCTTAGTTTAAGGCACATCTTCAGGGCAAAGCTATCTGTGATGTATCAAGAAAACGTTTCATATGAATATCGGCATCCCAGCATATAATAATAAGAACTAGTATCTAATTAATCTAATGATCAAAGCTATTGAAATATAGACATTAACTGAAATAAATTTACTATTTCAATTTTAAAAATTATAATTTTGAAATAATGATAATTATAATTAGAAATAATGATTATAATTTTTAAATAATAATAATTTAGGGAAGCGGGAGAAAATACGAGGAAAGGGGGGAAAAAACTTACTTTCTCGTCCATTTGCTAGGAGACAACAGATCATAGATTTCACCATTTTGATCAGAAGAAACAGCGAAATGATTAATATTAGCACTTTCAACATGATTTTCAGGACATATATTGCAAACTGCAGGTAGAGCACCAGGATTTTGATGGCTGCTGATCTATGCAACAAAATGTAACTATTGTTAAAATTTTGATAATGTCGCTTTAAAAAATTCTAATCTGAAAGTAAAATAATTTAAACATGTCTTAATCTTATGAACAAAAATGATTACTGATAATCTTGAAATACTACAAAGCTTGAAAACAGAACTAGATATGGATTTCAATCATTCATAATTTATGTAATGTAATATGCTTTAGCACACCGGCATATGCCAACAAAGATCAACTTCTAAAATCAGTCTTCAATAAAAATAATTAAAATAATAGCATTATATGTGCAGAAGCTCACAGTTTTACTAACACTTTCAATTTCATATTTTTTTATATCCTGGATTGGACACAGACAACAGAACAAAGGTTTATGTTTGATCATTTCCACTTTTTTATTCACATGTTTTAATTTACTTCCATTTATTCATGATTACAAACAAATAAACCTTCATTTTTTTTTATGAATTGCTTTTTTTGCTGATAAAATATAGTTCTTGCCAATATTTATTTTTGAAGTAGAACTTATATTGAATAGCATTTAAATAATTTTTAAACATTCTTAATTATTTCAATGATTTACACTTAGAGACAAGTTTTAATTAAATTAAAAACCCTTAATAAGGTTAGCAGATTTGGATCGATACGTCAAAAACATTTTATCATTCATTTCAATGTATACAGAGACATGGTAAGACATAAAATATTAAAATAACCAGTGGTATTATCCACCCAATCTTGACAAGAATCACTGAGCAAAGCACTATATCCCCAAAATAAGCAACATAGAATTTCACAAAAATATATTTATCTGGCAAACCACTAATGGTTGTGTGCACATTATGCCAGGGCATAATGCCATTTGAAGAGTCATGTTTGTGGTTTCTGTTTGTTATGATTAATGTATGGAGCATTTTTCCCTTGTAACAAAACTTGATGCCACTGTAGAGATTGCTTGCTTAAGAAAATGTTACATTTTTTCAGAAATATGTTGTTTTAGCTAGTAGTAACATATTCCACGAAGTCAGTTTGTGTACTTCTTTAACATTTTTCAAGTTAAAACATGTTGATGTGCCAGTCTGCTTTGCAATGCCAAGATTTCTAAAATTCTTTGATGTTAAGTTAAAACATATTGCACACAGACAGTACACACACACACACAAAAAAAAAAAAGTTAAATGTTTTACATGGAAGATTGTTATATTTTAAATTTAGTTAACCTGTTGCTGTTATATGCAGTTTTTTTTTTTTTTAAATGGATGTTTGCTTTAGTGTTTTATTATGAATGCCTTTTACATTTTTAATTCTGTTAATTCAATGCTGTTTTATATAATTTTCAGATCACTGCTGTTTTTTTAAAATAGCTACTGTTTTTCACATGTTAGGTTGCCAAAAAATTAATTGACTTTGCTGGAGGTTTGGGAAGATTTGGCAAGAGTGCTGAACTAGCTAGTGCTTTTATATAATTTTAGTGGCAAGTTTTGTAGTTTTACTTTGTGCTGGCAACAAATATTCTGCACACTATTAGAAAATAAACAAAAAAAAATTAAGCAATTGTTGTAAAACATAAAATAATACTCGGAAAAAAAAGGGTTAGGCCCCCCTCCCATTTACAGGGAGGAAAGTTCATGAATTAATAAACCAAAACATCAATTCTAATCCAATACGAATCTTCCGAAATTCTATAAAGGAATCGCAAATAGTTGTTAAATTTATGCAAAACAAAAATTATGTCTCACCTTAGAAATCAAATCTTGCACCTGAAGCCACCATTTCTGCACATCTTTAACATTGTTCCTAGGAAACAGTTATAAACAGATATAGATAAACTAGTTATAAATAATTTGTTAACCATCCCAGAATAATATCTAATATTAGGTTTAATAGAGGTTTAATGTAACATATATTGTCCCTTGAATTTAGAATTTAATAATTTTGTCACAAATTAAGAATTATAAGTCTTTTCATTCATTCTCATAATATAAACTATTCACTTATATATAGGAAGGAAAAGATAAATTAATGTAAAGAATAAGTTCTTTTTAAATAACTTTTACACCAATGAAATTAGTAAGTTTTAACTAACAATTCATTAATTTACATGGCCAGAAATCTAGAATTCAGTAATAAAGCAATAGATGATCTACCAATTTTAATTATTTATTTTTTAAATGGTGGCACTAAAATTAGTTGCTGTTTTAACCATTTCTTTATCCCATCATTTTAATAGTATTTTAGTGGCATCATTTAAGAAACAACTAATCCAAAATTAACTTTGCTATCATCAAACTAATATGTCATAATTAGTGGCTCACATTTTTCTTCAGACACTTGCATCTTTGAAATTTATTTGTACAGATCTTGTTCTATATGCTGAAAGACAGACTCCCAAATTTTTTCCTAATGCATTATTTTTCTCTAAAACTTGTTTAATACAACACAAATATCATCAAATATTTTTTAGAATAGGCTAGCTTATTATAAAAGAGTTAACCGGTAATTCACTGAATAATTCAGACACTCAAAAGTTTTCCTGAGATGCTTTGGAAGACAATGTCTCTTGTAATATTTTTTTTTTTTAAACTAAAAATACATGACAAGCACCAAAGTCTGCATCTGAAAATTAATACTTATTTAGCAAAATATATTAACAGTTTCGTATCTGAAGTGAACAAGGAAAGATGCTACAAATTAACAAGTTCTAAAGTCAATTATTCACAATTTTATAGGTGATAAAAGTATCCAATATACAGGGTGTTTATAAAGTCCCAGACCCATTTTGATGTTTAGTAACTCATAAAATAATGAAGATATAAACAAACTTATGTCATTTATTGATGGAATAACTTATATAGTTTCCTTTTCAGGTTTGAATATCTTTACTTTTGTAAATATCGTCTGCGCGTGTGGTTCATTTCAGATAATTTCATTTTCCAGTCTAAATATCTGTACTTTTCTAAATATCGTCTGCTTATTAATTTCATTTTACTCTCTTTTGTTTCTGAAAACCCCCATGAATACCGTCAGGCATAAAGGGATTCCCCAAAGGTTAGTGTGTGGTGTGGTGTGGACTGATGCACGACCGAGTCATTGGGCCTTTCTTTTTTACAGAAAAGACGGTCTCATCAGTCGTACACTTAGGACATGTTGGAAAACTTCACATTTCCACAATTAGAACAGCTTCAGCCACATATCTTTTTGGAACAAGATGGTGCACCACCTCATTGGGGTACCATCGTTCATAGTTCTTTGAATGACCATTTTACAGGAAGATGGATTAGGCGAGGACTGATCTGGGTGGCCAAGACCTGATATAACACCGCTGGACTTTTTCCTTTGGGGATTTGTAAAGGACAATGTTTACAGGAGGAGAGTGTCGAACATTGATGACCTAAAAGCCAGAATTACAACCACAGTAGCCTCTGTGGATGCCGACATGCTTGGCGGTACCTGGCGTGAAATTGAATATCGACTCGATATTCTCCATGTGACGAAGGGGGCACACGTGGAAGTTCATTGACAAGGGTCATGAAATTTTTTTAGTCTATCAAACCATTTATGTTATTAATTTTAATCTATCTTTATTATTTTATGAGTTATTAAACATTAAAATGGGTTCGGGACTTTATAAACACCCTGTATTTAATAAAACCCTTGATGCAAAGTATTCAACTTTCCTTGATGTATTAAAATGATAAAAATTGTGTGGAACTGTTCAAAATACACTGGAGTCTGGACCGCATTCTAACATAACGTGAAGGAATTGAAATGCAAATAAAAAATTTGTGCTGTAAATCTTGCAGTAGATTTAGAAGAACGGGTAGCACTAAAAGTTAATCTGAAAATTGTTAGGAATCTTAAGGAGACATGGATAGAGTTGGCGATCAGCAAGAAGAAAATTCTCTGTTTACATGAAAACAATGAAAATTCTCCAGTAAGAAATAATTTATTATATTGAAATAATGTTATATTTGCAGATGAGTCAAAATTTAATATACATGGGTCCAACAGATGAATAATTTTGAGGCAAAAGCCAAATAAAGAATTGAATAAAAAAAAAAACAACTGCTAAGCTTGAAGTTGGAAGCACAACAGTTTATAAATGCGCTTTGCTGCCTCTGAGATAGAAAATTTACTTTTTATAGAAAATAATATGGTTTAATATAAAATCAAAAATATTCTTAATGAAAACCTGAAAGCATCTGGAAGAGAACTTTACATTCAAATTACATTCAAATTTTATCAGTATAACTCTCCTAAACATACAGCCCTAAATGTATGTTTGTGGTTATTATACAGCTCTCCTGAAGTTATCAAAACTCCACATTTTTTTAACTTAAATCATATCAAACATGTGTGAAATGAGTTACAGAGAAGAATAAGTAAATGCAGCATTTCTTCAAAAACTGTATTAAAAGCAATTTTTATGGAGGAATGGAACATTTTTACCAGAAAAAAAATTAGTTAAACCCACGGCAAAACAGATGAAAATGTAATTTTATATAAAGGGTGTCTTATAAAGCATTGCAAGTTGTGTTATTTTCATTTTTTATGAATTGTAAACTGCTTGATCAAAGTGTTTAAATACGAATTTATTTTCTGAACTTTTTGAATGAACTTTTTGAAAACTTTTAATAATAAAAGTTTTGAATAAATTTTTCAAAAACAAGCAAGTTGTAAAAAAGATGGTCTATAGTACGCACGAAATAAAAAAGACATTCTGTCAGTCATTTTGCTAGTAACTGATATTGCATTTAGTAACTCATATTTACAAATTAAGCTGATGAACTGAAGTGTCCAAAAACATGTGAGCCACTGTAAGTGCTTCGATTTAATATTTGAAGATAGGTGGCGTGGGGAATTCATTTCTGGATAGAAGACGTATCCAGATCTGATTAACTGTATAATTACTGAAACTGTAACAGTCTTGAAAATGCCAATACTTGCAATTGTCAGTACTTTGCTTATAATTGTGGTAAGATTTTGGCGAGATATATCGCTTGATTAGTGATTCACTCTCTGAGGCCGCTATAATAAGAAAGCATATCTTTTGGAATTCATGTGGAGAGGGTACACGGAAAAAATGGTGTTTTTGATGAATAGTTGAAAACAATTTTGGAAGTATGGCCTTGTCATTACAATTTTTTAAAATATTCTTAGGAAACAACACGTTAAGTATTATCGAAAAAGTAGATAGCAGGTGCAAGCTGGCATTTTCACGAAAAAAGATTTAACAAATTTTTTTTAGAAAATTCACAAACTATCAATATTTGTCCAAAGCTGTAGACATTAACTGACCTATGAAAAGAAAATATACTCTTTAAATTTAAAATATAAAATTTACTTATTAAATAAGGATTACATGATACATTGAAAAATAACACACTTTCATTCCTTACCAAATGTTTTCATAATTTTTTAGGCTATTCCTTTTTGTACCAAATACATGGCAATCTGTTTTTGCTTAAAAAACATCAGAGAGTTTCAGAGACTTGGGATCATGCAAACTTCAGCAACATTGGCTATGTATCAAACACTTATTTAATTTTTTTCCTTAACAGATTTTGTGGTAAAATTCTGTATTCCTGCAAAAGTTTTACTGCAGTTTTTAGTCCAAAGGGATGTAGTCCCGAAGGACTATTACTTTCGTTTGGGCGTTTTGCGTCGTTTCACAAAAATGTCCGATTCACTTTTCAATTTAGTGCTTATGTTTCTTTGTTGGTAATTGAAGTTGCATTGGGTTGGCTATTAGAATTTTTGGAATTGTACTGTGTTGGTTATTGGGTCTGTACTGGATGGATTAATGGAATTGTATTGGGTTCACTATTGGAATTATATTGGGTTGGTTTTTGTGTTCGTATTGGGTTTAGTTTAATGTTTGTTTCGTTCGGC
>KK121203.1:50301-71265 GCA_000611955.2 Stegodyphus mimosarum
AAAAAAAAAAAAAAAAAAAAAAAAAAAAATTCAAAACAAAGCCTTTAAGAAACATATTTGCAACATTTTCTATCAAATCAACAAGCTAAATTACCTATATCTAAATCCTAAATGTGTGTTAAATGGAAAAATTATTTATGAAAACATTATAAGATTTGTGAAATAAATTCCAGCTATGTACTAACTTTAACAGTTATTTATAAATCCTATCTAGCACTAATAAGACATATCTAAGACTTGAATGAACTAGTTTCTTTTCATTTGTTGATTCAATAGAGAATTTGTTAAAATTTATAATTTCTCCTTCAGAAAATTAAAATTTTTTATTTTATGAGAAATGATATTTAAAGCAGCAATACGATTTAACTAATTTAATACAGTACTTTTCCATCATGCACTTGCCAGACATTTTGGCACATCTGAAAATGAAGACAAATACTGGGTTCTTTAATTGTAAATAATTCCTACTTATAGTCTACAGATGGCAACATGCTTATTTATAGTCACAGTTGTTGGGTCTCGGCATATGTTCGACTTCTCTTTCACGGGCAGAAAAATGCCTAGTCGGTGCATAACGGAAAAATACTGTAAATACATCAAAAAATATATAATTAAGTACTTACACAAAATTTTAATTAGGAAAATGCAAAAATATGTTTATCAACTGTTGATAACATTTCTGAAAATTATTTGACTGATACTATATACCCTATTTCGATTATGCCGAACACATGCCTCTTTCTCTACGAAAGAACATGCAAATATGAAATTTAAAATTAGGCAAAAACATGAACTAAGTCTGGAGTAGATATTTCCAGAAGCTTTCCTTTTATAAGCAGCAGGGGAAAAAATCCTGCAGAATTCCTCCCCTCCCCTTGAAGAAGAGAGACATTGTCTAATCCTCAAAATCAATAGTTACTTAAAATTTAAGCAAAACTAAGGCTGCTTTTTTGCTAACTTGAAATGTTTGGCTAAAATCAAAAACAAGCTCTTCAACGATGTAATTCCTTACTTGGAAACATTTGTTTGTTATTCTTCGCAATTTTTATAATTTATTTCGACCTTATTTGGTAATTTTACTTCAGTTTAAAAAAATTGATTCCATAATACTTTCATGCTATTTCATGCTGCTGATCTCAGTAAGAGATATATTTTCAATATTTTTGCACACAAATGAACGGGACTTTAGCTATTCAATAACAATATCTAAACAATAACATTAACTATGATCGCATTAAGTGGTGTCTACTGTAAACAGGCAAATTGTTTACGAGTTAAAAACAAATCCAGGTAAAATGTTCTGCAAAATTTAAAATTGTTATTTATTAAACACATGAAAATCATTTTATTAATAGTTCTACTTAAAAATTTCACTGCAGCAGCAAAGTATTTTTTCTGCTTTCATTCAATTGATGCAAAAGAAATTATAAATCAACAATGTAATTTCCTTTTAGTGTCATCTGATTAATGTCATAAATATCACGAGATCATACATTGGCAAAACATTCGCAACTCAGTTAATTTTACACAATATTATAAATATAAAAAAGTTTTAACATTATTATTCTAAGGAAATAGCCATATAACTTACCATGATCTCTAAAAAGCTTTTCTTCGAAAATTCTAATTTGCTTCTGAACATTAACTAATGCTAAATCCTAAAAAAGTAAGATCAGTGAAAAATACATTTAAAATATGCTAAACTAATTTGCTTTAAGTATAATTTCAAATACATATTTTACACAGAATCTTGAAATATTTGTTTGAATACATTCAAATAATATACACCGACAAATCTTCTATCATTTTAGTAACAGTAACTATCTTTTTAGTAATTTTTTAAATTAATGTAGGAAATTATTGCTTTAATCCATTGCTTCATGGTAACTAAATAAAAAGAAAATTACAGTTTATAATGTATTTTCACTTTCCTTTCCTCACGTCTTCGTGGTGTAATTGAAAGCGCACTTGGCACATCGCCCATCACCTTTTAGTCATCAGAAGTCCAGGTTCGAGTCCAGCGAGAGCACGACACATTTTTCACAGTTCCAACATAAAAAAAAAAAGTTTCTGATTTTAAATTACATCCAAAGGGGCATTTTAAAAATATTTTGTGTGTTACCTTTATTTATTAAATATCGTGTTCTTCGCACTTAAACCATAAAATTCAGTTCAAGAGAAATATCACAAAATAATTTTAAATTGAGTATATTTTTAGACTTTTCAATACACAGTCTCATGTTCTGGAGATAAAAATGTTTTTTCTGTACAACGTTGCCATTGCTCACTTTGAAATCTTCGAGTTTGTTAATCAAAAATTTATTCAAGTTTCACAAAATACGAAATTGATAATAAAACAAATTTCAAATTTGAGCTTCCAGATGTCCATATTCACAGTAGGATTATGCCATTAAAAACTGGATGGCTCTAGGTACCATCGTTTTATCACAATATGAGAAACATACATCCATTAATGCAAATTCTTCACTATTTAATTTCTTTAAATATAATGCAGGGTGATAATATTTAGTGGCAACAGTTTGAAAAGTGAAACGGACAGAGTGAACTAACTGATGCAAAATCACAAAACGAAAACAATAGTCCTTCAGAGACATAGCCCCTTTGGATTAAAAAAAAAAAAAAAAAAAAAAAAAAAAAAAAAAAAAAAGAAAGAAAGAAAGAAAGAAGAAGACTCTACAGTAGCACCCAAACTAAAAGGTGATGGGCGATAATTCATCATCACCAGGGTTTGGCAACTGGGTCTATTAATCCCCAGCTGATCCTATAAAAGGAGAAGTATATGAAGTATTTTCTCACACCTTTCTGCATGCCGCCTTCCTGGTGTAATTGGAAGCATACTCGATAGGTCTTTTGTTTGTTTATTTATATGTTTTTTCTGGCCAGTCCTATTTTTTGATCATATGACCAGATTGTGCCAGCTAGGAAGATCGAGGCTGTGACCTTATAATGATGATGATGATAATGATATTCAATATGCCCAGGGTTGAGTCCTGGCGAGGGCACTGCACATTTTTCACATCTGCTTCAAAAAATCTAATGACTCTACAAGTTGATCAAATGTCATTGTAAAGGCTGGACTGCAGATGAGGGGCCAGTCGCCAAATGAAGCAAATCCCGCCAAATCTGGTAACCTCTTGGCATCATGAAAATCGTTATAGTTTATAGTATTTTAACGGGCTTTTTGAATTTTTGTCATTTCACTGTGCTTTTAGTAGATCGTGTGAGCAAAATGGCTGGCGTCAAAAGAGTTGAACCTGTGGATTTTACTTATTTGATTCGGTTGCAAGATAAGGGCTAAAGATGAGTGATAGAATGGTGCATGAATTATGCTTTGATTGCGAATATGTATGAATGTCCTAAGTGTAAAAATAGTATGAAATTAGTTGAAAGTAAAGATGCGACAGATTTTTGTGAATGGAAGTGTATGCCCATTATGTATGTGGTTAAGCACGTGGTTGAAATGAGCGCGCCATTTTGAATTTCATCTCCATTGTATTGTTACATTTTTAGTGTGGATATAAACAAATGCGAGTTTTTACTGTTTATGATAAATAAAAATTTATTGTAAAAATATAAATTACATAGTTAAAATTGTTAAACCACTTTTTTTTTAAACTATACTATTGCTCATGTTTCAGTAGATCGAATTTTGAATTTTATCTTCCTTTTTCTTCTTCTCCTTTTTTTTTTTTTTTTAAAGTTTTAGCTCAAATATGCATCAATGCTTTCCAATCATTTATTGCTCATTTACTGCTTATTACAATTTCTTAAATTTCGTGCTAAAACATTTTACTCCATTTTGCTACTGTCTTAAAAATGGTATATGATATTATGTAAAGTTTTAATATTGTTGATCCCATAAAGTACATAGTTATTAACTTTCAAATACTTTATTGTTGTTTTTCTTGAATTTCTGTTTTAGATATTTTTGCACGTTTACATGATCAATTTTTTGCATGTTTACATTCAAATTAGCAACCGTCTAATATGGCAATATGAGTTAGTGATTTTCTAAAACACGCGAAAATTACCGATTTGTCGACTTTTCGAAAACGCGCCATACTGGCCTGTAATATGCAGTTTTACCATAGTAAATAATCAAATCCTGCTTTTTAATTTAGTTAGACAGAATAATAGAAAGTTTCCCCTTTTCTTTACATCAGACAAAGTTTTATGGGCTTTTTTCCCCACCAGCAATTATGATTATAAATAAAAGTAACAAACATACTTTAGGATATGGGCTATATGTTTCTTCTTTCAACAAGCCATATAAATGCTGAACCTTGCTTCTGTACTTAGAATCAGCTACACGATGCCTATTTTTATACGAATCCATAATTTGCTCCCACAGTTAGTTATAACTCTAATTTAGTCCAGGTGAGAGAATATGAAAGTATTTTAAAATCTGAAAAGGTAATGAACAATGCATTAAAATAAACTATAAACCTTCAGTTTCATCATCTTACAATTAATTAGTTAATTTTTGCTTGAATTGCTGAAGACATGAGCAAAAACATTTCTGCATCCATAAAGCAGAGACTATATAAATGTCACAAACATAGGTATGAAAAGCAATTTGAATAAAACAAACAAACAAAAAAAAGTGACTTTAGCAATTAAATAATTACTTTTTTAAATAGTAATTAATTAAATGTCAAGATTGTTAGGATCAAATTAAAATTAATTTGCAATTACATATTTCAATGACCTTTTGCAATTAAATTTTTATACATATTTATGAATTTGATTTGCTTTATTAAATAAAAAGGAATAAAAAAGATTTGTAAACTAAAATTAATCACTCAAAGGTAACATACTTTAACTTTTATTCACATTATTTAAATAAACGAACAGCCTTTGCATATTACAGTTTACATTGCCCTAATAAACAATTTGGCTCTATTGTAGAATTGGGTACCCTTTCGATTGGTGAAAAATTTTGTTCAGTTTTGGCGATGAAACCCCATTTCTGGTTACCATGAGAGTTTTAACTTGGTTATAGTTTCTTGATTTTTTTAAGTGAAAATAAATTGATGTGCACATGGACAAAGTCAAGACAATATGCAATGACTAGTTTGTGCAATTCTCCGGTGTTTTTTGAAGTGAAAATAGGTCGATGTGTACATGGACACAGCGTTTGTGCAATTCTTTGACTTCTTATTTTGGTTTTGTGTAGCGGCCATCTTGAAACTGTGCCTTCCTGGCGCCGCTCTTGGCATCAAAAAAGAATCGCCAAAAAACAAGGGGTGCCCAATTGTAAACTTTTACCAACAATTTATTTAGAAATGATCAAATACTGTTTCGTATTACACAATGTAGCTAAGATTTCAGTATACTGATTTATCAGAATATCAGTTACGTATTAATTTTTTAAATGTTGCAGTCTCTTTTCTTCTCCCAGTACATTAAATTTTTAGCAAACAAACAACTTATGTTTTCACGCAGAGGTTATGCTTTAAAAGTATAAATTCTAGGCTACCTAATGTGATTTTCAGTTCATACATATTCGTCCACATTAATTATGATAAAATATGCAGTGAGGAAAAGATTTAGGTTCATTGCACCATAAGAATGCATGCAAAATACATAATAGTCATGCCAAATTCACCATTACTCTTTTGAAGATAACAGATGAAATCTTTTGTAGTACAAGTTACAGTCAAGTTCTTTAAGAAAAGTACATGTAGGAACAAACGAAAAGTTACCTTTCTTGGAAACGTGCTTCAGGAGTGGTACCTGTTTGCCTTTTTGCATCACTTGAAATTTTTTAATGATAACTTTTTCTACCAAGCCAACTATGGCTTACAAATGGAAATTTATGGAAAAATAGAAATTTATGTTAGCAGTTAGCCACACTGGCCTTTTAAACAGGGCTATGGAGTAGGAATCAAAGTTTGGCAGATTTTTGGGTCAAAGGAGTCGGAGCTGAAGTCGCTAAATACACGTCGACTTTAACTCCAGATTTTGTTCTAAAGTTTGAGTATGAAATAAAATTAAAGCAAATTGGGGGGGGGAGAAAAGTTGAGTTATTATTTTTATTTACGAATGATATACATTAATAAATATTTTCTATTTTACTGACATATTAATGAATAAATATAAGGGAGGAGGATGGATGTGATATTTGCCTTTATTGATTAAACTGATTCATTTACTTACTTCACCTACTTACAAGTCTCGTTGGTAAATTTAGGTAAGCAGCAAGAACCTCAAAAACTGATGCCATTCTTAGGAAGCTAGTAGAAAAAAGAGCAGTTATTGATCAAGCAACGCAATGGGGAAGTATATATTTGATGATATAGAGGTTGTTAGAATTAAGACAGTTTTTAGGAGATGCAGATAATCCTAATGTTTCACTAACAAAGACTGTGGAATGATCTTGCAGAATTGGAAACTTTTCTTTCTACACCATATATAACCACAAAAAAGCTACAATCTGATGAATTAACAGGAGGCGAGAATGGAAGTTTATTCTTTCTGAAATGGAGGGCTTATTGCAGAAGGACTGATTTACTTCAATGAAGAAAAGAGAAACTAGTTTGCTAGACAGCGAGATCTTGCAGGGTTCATTATATGCAGATCCAAAACACAGGATTTTATTGGATGAATAAACAATTTAAAAAGGCAAAGAAAGCCATCTATGAACTTTCATTAAGAATAAAGTTATTCTCAGAACAATTGGAGTGTTCAAATCAGGACAGTCAAACTGCAGACACTGCAAGTGAATCTCTATTATTCTCTTCCAGTGATAAATTAGATTTTCAGAAATATTTGGATAATACTGAAAAGGCTAAGGCAAAGCGAATGGAAATAAAGAACCAAGAGCTTTTAGATATAAAAATAAAAAAATACAAGGTGTTTATAAAGTCCCGAACCCATTTTGATGTTTAATAACTCATAAAATAATGGAGATATAAACAAACTTATGGCATTTATTGATGGAATAACTTATATATTTTCCTTTTCAGGTTTGAATATCTTTACTTTTGTAAATATCGTCTGTGCGTGTGGTTAATTTTAGATAATTTCATTTTCCAGTCAAAATATCTGTACTTTTCAAAATATCATCTGCTTATTAATTGCATTTTTCTCTCTTTTGTTTTTGGCAAGTTGAGTTGAACGTGCAATGCCTGGATATGCCATTGTTCAAGTTTTGGAACCAGACCCATAGACTCCAACCTTCAGCAAACCTTGTCAGTAGTCAATGCACGAACGACGTATTTACAACTTTGAAAATGTGCGCGTAACACATGTTGTAATTAGTAACTATTCATTAATTTTTAATTAATAATTAATTGTAATCAATTTTATTACATCTAAAATCCATATACATATAAAACTGAATAATTAAAAATATACCTCGTAAATTATATGCACATTTAATTAGAAATTTTCTTTTAACTTCGCAAGCATTCACTAATAAAAAGTATTTCAAATCACTACTAATCATGGAAAAAACCAGAAGCTATAAATCATATCTTTATTCTGGATATGATTTCCACAGGGAAATAAAATTTAAATAACCAAGAATAATAAATATAAGTATTAAACAAAATACGTATAATTTACGAATGCAAAGATTTATATGTAGCATGCTTAGCAAGCTTAAGTTCTGATTTTGAGAATGTTTTTTTATAACACAGTTCTTCATTTGCCTGCATATTTATTTTTTCAATCAAAACTGCTTCAAGAGTTTTCAGACCTAAATTTGGTCGAAATTCCGTCTGATTTTTTTTAACAATAGAAAAAATTCTTTCGCAAGCAACATTTGAATGAGGTATTATTAAGACAGCAAGCATTACAGAAGGCAATACTTTGTATTTAATACACCCATTCATATTTTTTAATTTGGCAATTTCTCCCCATGCTATATCAATACGCAAATCTACAATTTCTTTCAAATCATCTACTTGATACATGGAAAATTCAATTTCCACTTGATTAAGACATTTTTCATCAATAATGGATGGAAAAGTATTCATCAAGAACAGATGAAAATGAGACTTCAGTTCTCAAGTTGATGTCAGCAACTTCAGCATGTTTTAGAAATGGATCACTTAGTGGAAATTTATCAATTATATATGAACATGCAATTACAAAAAAAGCTCGCACAGAATTGAAAAATGATTTCACTTCCCTTTCATTCAAATTGGCATTTTTTAAATATAGTCTTGTTTCCAAACCAATCACTAAATTTTCATTTTCTTTTTGTTTACTATACTTCTGAAATGGAATAGACAATAGAGTAACATCTTCATTTTCTTTAGAAATTACTGATGGCTTTACGAATCTAACATATAAATTCATTAAAAGTTCAAAAAGTTCTCTTCTCAATTTATGTATATAAGGAGCTTGTTGTTGCAAATTAATATTTACTGTTATAAACAAAGGCAAAGTGTTTTTCAAACAAAGTATTTTTCAAAAATAACAAGTACAATTTGGTGGTAGGTGACTAACATTTTTTTAATGTTTTGCAATCTCTTTCCTTCATTTTCACTGTTATCTGATTGATCTCCAAAAAAATTTATCACAGCATCCCACTGTTCCAAAATCCTTGTTATAGATTCTAAAAGAGACAACCATCTCGTACTGCAATATTTCAAAATTTATTTGCAAATTAATATTTACTGTTATAAACAAAGGCAAAGTATTTTTCAAAAATGACAAGTACAATTTGGTGGTAGGTGACTAACATTTTTTTAATGTTTTGCAATTTCTTTCCTTCATTCTCACTGTTATCTGGTTGATCTCCAAAAAAATTTATCACAGCATCCCATTGTTCCAAAATCTTTGTTATAGATTCTAAAAGAGACAACCATCTCGTACTGCAGAATTTCAAAATTTTGTGAGATTTCGCATTCTGTCCCAAAATTTGTTGAGCAACTTTGAAGCTATGCTTCCGTTTCGAACTTTTCTCCAAGTAAAAATATATATCTATTATCAACATTTCAATTTCTGACCCAATTAATTTTTCAGTAGCCTTTTTTGCAGCTATATGCAAGAGGTGGCACGGACAACCTCTGATTATATTTGGTTAATGCATTTTGATAAATGATGCTACACCTTTAAACTTTCCAATCATATTACTAGCATTATCTGAAGAAAATGATAAGCAATTTTTCCATTCTAAACCTTTGTTTTTAAAGTTTTCATTTATATAATTAAAAATAACTTCTCCTGTATTATTCGTGCATTCTAAAATAGAAATCAATGACGTAATTATCACTCCCTTTTCTTTACTGTTATACGTTATAACCAATGGGTACAGCTTGTTATCATTACTTCCATCAGTACTTCGAGAAAATGATGTACTGCACACTGATTTTATAATATCAGCAACAGTACTATGTGCACGCGTTTTCACAATAGCAGCAGTTTTGGTACGACCGCAGCTAAATTTTTTTGCTATGGCAGAATCCGGAAACATTCCTTTGAAAAGCTCTTTGGAATGATCCGAAACAGAAAGCGGTAGATTATGTTCTATTAAAAAACGAACAAAATAGCATTCGTCTTGTATAGAATCTGTTTCATCATCTTTTATTAAGAAATTTGTTATTTCTTTAGATTTTATGGTGCCATGTTCTATATGCTTTTGAGAAAACACATGCCGTTTACAGTCATCTTTTCCGCTGAGAAGTCTTTGTTGCATACACTGCAGTGTGCGTGATTCACAGAAATTTCGGACGCTTTAATGCATGGAAATTCTTAAGAATATGAATCTTTAAACTTCTGCTTTGATAATTTTGGCATCTTCGTTCGAGATAGCATTATTAACAAAAACCTTCCACCTGAATCACAGTTCACAAGACAAACGCTACGCTCTCGCCGTAAACTACACAATGGAGCCGAATGCAGCCTAAACACACATCAGCGAGGAACCTGAGAGACAGATAGAATAGATGAGACAGATGTTTGGTGGGAAATTGATAAGTCGTTAACGGTTGGAGTTACTTATCTACAATTGGCTAATTCTTCAAAACCAAGAATGCACTCAACACATAATATATGATAACACGAGTATTCAGCCAATCATCGGAAGAATTAGTTGGTTCCGTTTTGCGTACTGGTTCTCCTGCTCTTGTTTCTGTAAAATCCGTAGTTTTTTCCATACTTTTCGTAGCTCGTAGATTTTCATGAATTTCCGTAGTAGTTAGAGTCTATGCAGACCATAGGCCTAGGAGGATAGCCTTTGCAACAGATATGCTAAGAAGGATAGAAGACAATGCTGAATTTCTGAAGTGTATAATGTTCTCCGATGAAGCATCCTTTCATCTTTCTGGCATTGTTAATTGCCATAATGTGCACATATGGGGATCTGAAAATCCCCATGAATACCATGAGGCACAAAGGGATTCCCCAAACATCAATGTGCGGTGTGGACTAATGCACGACCGAGTCATTGGGCCTTTATTTTTTTAAGAAAAGACGGTCTCATCAGTCGTATACTTAGACATGTTGGAAAACTTCATATTTCCACAACTAGAAGAGCTTCAGCCACATGTCTTTTTGCAACAAGATGGTGCACCACCCCATTGGGTACCACTGTTCATAGTTCTTTGAACAACCGTTTACAGGAAGATGGACTGGGCGAGGAGGCCCAATTCCTTGGCCATCCAGATCACCTGATATAACGCCGCTTGACTTTTTCCTTTGGGGATTTGTAAAGGACGTTTACAGGAGGAGAGTGTCGAACATTGATGACCTAAATGCCAGAGTTACAACCACAGTAGCCTCTGTGGATGCCGACACCTGGCGTGAAATTAAATATCGACTTGATATTCTCCATGCGACGAAGGGGACACACATGGAAGTTCCTTCACAAGGGTCATGAAACTTTTTGAGTCTATCTAACCATTTATGTTATTAATGTTAATCTATCTTTATTATTTTATGAGTTATTAAATATCAAAATGGGTCCGGGACTTTATAAACACCCTGTACAAACAAGATTTCTACACAGCCTTTGAAGAAATAGAGAAATATGACTACTCTTGCAAGACACCTACCTCTTTTAAAACCTATATATCCTGAAAAGTTAAAAGAAGTAGCCTTAACAGTAGCAGATCTTCTGCCTACTTAAGTTAGTGTGGAAAGACTCTTCTCAGCTCTGAAGTTTATCAAATCGGATCTACGGTCCTTTAACAAAGATCTTATGAAGACCATTATGCATATGTTATACTTTTTGGCATGTGTGTGCATAATGAAAGAGTAGTGTTTATGTGCATGCATAATGAAAAAGTACTGTACACACGTGTGTCATCTATAAACTATTCTTATAACTTGAAGTTATTTACAGTACCAGATATTTATCGCATATTACATAAAAACTTATAACTAAATAATTTAGAAATTCAAATATTTGTGAGGGCTGTGGGTTTTTTTAAATGAATGCATAAAGTTCTAGTTTATGGATCACTACATAAAAAAGTTATTTATGACAGTGGGCTCCATGATTGAATTGGCAGTCATCCAAGATATCTCACCGAAATCTCACCATCTGTTCTTATATTTCACTATATGTTGCATAGCAGTGGATCAGTGATTAAAATTTGGGGTCCGATATAATAAAGAAGTACCATAATTACTGTTGATATGAAGTTCTAAAAAGTTTAATAATTCAATTAAGCCTTTTTTTCCCCAGGATACTTGATTAAGGATGGAAAATATGGTGGTCAAATCAAAAAATATTATTTGACTTAGAAAGTAATTAAATCATCCATAAATATCGTAAATAAATCATAAGTATACAAATATCACATTTTTGATGGTAGCAAATGTACAGTTCCAAATTATTTCAAATGTACATAAACTAATTAAATTTCAGTAATTAAGAGGATAAATATCAACAGAAACAGCAAAGAAAATGTAATCAATAAAAAAAAAATCAAAATCTTATTAAATAGTGAAGACTAAAATGTGGTATGAATACTTAATTACTATAAAGTACTGGAAGGTATCTGCCTCAACAAGATTGCCATTGTAGAACAATTTTAGAAACATTTACATGTAATTATATTATACATGACAAAAAAAGAAAAATTCATACAGTGAATTTGTTTTAACAACTAGAAACTACACCCAAAACAGACTACCACCCCTCAGTAGTTTCATTCATTATAAAGCAAGTAATTAATAACTGCTACTCAAATCAAGATTATTTATACACACAATTCTTAACTTTTTATTACGATACCTATTATGCAGCTGTCAAACTGAATTCGCTAAATTAATATATTAATGCACTGCTTATAATTTAATTGCTTTTCAAAGACAAGATATAAGTTAACAATGCAAGATTTAATTTTAAAATGTCATTGTAATCCTTAATAAAATTGCCCTTGAGTTGGCAAAATCTGCAAACTTAATAACCGTATCTATAATGTGGAAATTTCAAATGCTGCTTAAATTATATTCGATGGTTACATTAACATGCATCAAAAATATTTTTTCAATAATTATCAAAAAATGTTTGTTTTTCTTGACAAAGTTAATATTCCACAAATCTAATTAATCATTGCATATATTTATTACTCAAGACTCACTTTCTTAAAATATCTATTAAAAAAATGCAATATACAACAATCGGGAACATTCCTTAAAGACACAAAGAATGAAATGGAATTTATCCAATAACAATAAATATGAAAATTTTAGGCTCTAGTGTAGAATTGGGTGCCACAAATTTTGTTCAGTTTTCGTGATGAAACCCCATTTCTGGTTACCATGAGAGTTTTAACTTGGTTTTTAGCTTCTTGATTTTTTTAAGTGAAAATAAATCGATGTGCACATGGACAAAGGCAATGTGCAATGACTAGTTTTTGCAATTCTCTGTTGTTTGTTTAACTCAAAATAGGTCGATGTGTAAAGGGACACGGAGTTTATGAAATTCTTTGACTTCTTATTTTGGTTTTGTGTAGCGGCCATCTTGAAATTGTGCCTTCCTTGAGCGAATCTTGACTTCAAAAAACAAAGAGCACCCAATTGTAAACTTTTACCAAATTTTAAATCAAAATGTACAATGAAACTGAATAAATTAAAAACAAAATATGACAAGAGTAGAAAAAATGCAGACTTATTACTATCTCATGTCTTGAAGCATAACTGTAGTTTATAGTTTTTATACTATAATACACTAACAGAAATATTTAAAATTTATTAATTATTAAGTTACAATTTCAATTCATAACATAAAATGAGTTTATAAAACTGCTGAATTTATTATGTATGTTGTAATTTAAAAAAATTTAATTGACCTGACATCCTGTGTGCATATACTATATATCCAATGTTTAGGCAAAAAATTTGTGCTGGTTTGGTTTAGTTGATAGGAAACTAAATCAGACTAAATAATACCTAACTAAGGCAGTGAAGCATCAGTCCCTTCTCTTCAAAGGAAAATAAAGTAAGCCTATCCTTTTATTCTCAATGACATTCATTCCCTTTCAATCCTTTCTTTTAAAACTCTTATTAATTACAACTTCATTTTTTTAAATTTGTGCGCAAAAAGTTACCAAAGTGATTAGATTTATATTAAATACATATGTTATTCATAATTAGTATTCTCAATATGGCTTTGACATTATTAAATATGTAAGAACAATGGCTTCAACGCGTCCAGGTAGAAATTTCAAATTTTAGCATGAGAGAAGTAATGAATCAATGCACATCGATAAATTTAAGTTTTATTCTTACTTACTATCAATTTATTATGAATTTTGCCTTCAGTCAATGTTATTGTAGTCTACAACTGAAAAGATCCCATTATTTCCTTGGAAGCACTTCTGCAAAGCACCCGGTAAATGTAAACACCACCAAAAATGCTTTGTGGAAGCGTCAACACTAGCTTTAAAATAAAACAACACCTCGCGCTTATATGCTGTGAAAACGACACCCAACATAAGAGTCAAACTTCAGAAACAAAAAGATTAACACAGAGAATCAGTTTTTAACTTTTTAATCATAGTACTTACTTATTTGACATAAGAGAATGAAGCAAAATAAATATGAACCAATTCGAAAATTTTTCTTTCACAAGCAGTATAGAAATTTTAGGAAATTAGAGGATTTTATAAACTTAAAAAGAGTTCAAATAAGAACTTTTTCAAACTCTGCGCGAAACCGTAACAAATGTCTGTAATATTATGGTTGCCAATATATCATTAAAAATATTCCGATAAAAAGAAGCCTTTTTAAATTCACGGCGCTCTATTTACATTGTGTTGAAATTAATATTTAATCTTAATTTTTCATATTTCTTGCTCACAAAATTTTACACTTTATTTCCAGAAATTGTTCGAACATACTATGTTATTTTAAGTTTTGCATTTTTTTTCAACTGACAAAAGGTTTCTTACAGTTTTCCCATATGCTGACAGTGTACATTAAATAAATTTGATTCTGTCTAACAACAGCGAATGGATGCTTATTTATTTCTGAGAAATACAAACTACCTAGAATTTGTTCAGCAGCTGATGCCTTAAATTTAAGCATATAATTAATTTAATTGTTGATGGCAACAGAAGTGACGAGGATTAATTTTCTATTAGAAGTATTGTTTGTTTCCAAAATGCCGTTGCCGGTCCAAGTTTCTCTAGGTCTCTTTCAGGTATAGTTATAAACTGTTTTTAATAATAGGGAAAATATTGTTTTCCTGCAATAAAATATTGGTTGCAGTCAGGATTATTTTGATTCTTATATACCAGTGAGTTTCATCATTGCGTAGAATGTACAATTAAAGTTCAACTAGTGCCAGTAGTACAACACTTAATACATCATCGTTGAAAGAGCATTTCATAGACTAAAACTCGTCACGTTGAACTCATGCAACCCAAATAGTGTAATAATGGTTGTTTTTGATTTTTCTTTCTCAGCTATAGGTATCTGATAGCACGTCATGTCTAATTTAAGAGAAAATTCTTTTTCCATCCAAGATTAAATGAAAGTCCTTAATCCTGGGTATTGGGTATCTATCTGGAATGGTATGTTCATTCAGACATCTATAATCACCAGAAGCTCTTAGAAATCTGTCTTTCTTGGCAACTAGAAGCAGAAAACTAGCCCACTAGAATTTAGATGGCCTGATTGGCATGTCCTTTGGTAGCAATATAGTGCTATACCTTATATCTGACTTTAGTGTGTGATAAATTGAGCTTTGTAATACCAGGGTATTGCCATAACAGCTCAAAAAATTTTTGGGAATTGCACAGCATGCTAATCGCATTATCTTCAGATATTGACCTTACATCATTATAGATAAACGTATTTGTGATACTATCAATTTATTTTTTATGCTGAATGTCAAGTAATAAACGGAACTAAATAAAAAAGTTGGCTCCTAAAATGGCTGTGCTTATTTTTATTTTGATGAATGGCCATTGACAGTGGGCAGTAGGACTTACCACTGATTCTACTGCTAATTGGAGTTTTCTGACTGTGTCCAACTGCAAAAATGTTTGCATTTTTTCCCAAATTTCACAAAGAGGTATTTTTCATCAGGTTTAAAATGCCTGCAGTATTTGCTGTAACTTCTATTTCTTCGATGGTGATAGAGCATGACCTCAAAGTAACCTCAAAAACCTACCTCAAAGTGTCCAGGTGTGTGGTTACAGGTGGTCTGTATTGGTGTAGTACCAAATACTGTCTAACCACACTAGCGAGAGCAGTTTGGCTGAGGGCAAAGATGGGTCAATTTAATTCAATGTTAATGGGTGAAAGGCACGGGTATTTTTCCCTCTCGGAGGTCGAAGGAGAACCTTTTACTAAACTACCATGCTACTGTACTCACCACTACATCACTGATATATATGTTCACTTCCGCGCCGAACCGGATGTTTACATAAATCTGGAATGCGTGGTCGGACAGTATTTACCAAAGTTCACATATAATATTTATTATGATGACAAACACAACACAGTATTATATGGACAGAAGATTGATACATATTCAAGAATGGCACTACAAGATTTGCACTCTTTTGATCTGCAAGATATATGTCTATACATGGTGAGTTACAAGGCTTAATGTACATGATGATTTCGTTACTTAACTAACGAAATTCTTTTGCCACATCAGCGCTACCTATATTATCTCAAAATTCAGAACATACTTTAGCCCATGATATTCATCTACAATATTCATTACTAATAAGAAGGATTTGAACAAATAATAAGTGGCACATTAAATTTTAAAGTGAAATTATGAATTTCAAAATCACTATAAGCTGAAAGAGAAAATTATTAAACTAATTAAATAATTATCAAAGTTATTATTACCATACTTGGATATAAAATAGTATTACAAAACTAAAATCAAACTAAAATACTAAAACAATAAGTATATGAAATTAATAAAATTTTAGGGTCATAAAAAAAATGGCAGTGGAAATTTGTTGATAGGAATGTTTGATTACACCGTTCATAGTTTTTGTGTTCACTACTTGTACCTTACCATCAGATCCTAGGTAGAGTTATAAGGTATTTCTCCCATCTTCTTCACATGCCTTTGTGGTGTAGTAGTTGTCACACTCGGCGCATATTCGAGAGACCTGTGGTTTGAGTCCCGGCAAGAGCATTGCTCATTTTTCATTACTTGTGCTTCAAAAATACCTAATATCTTTACAGAGTTTAATCACTCTACCTAAGTGTCATCTTAAAGGTGATAAATTATCATCTTTCACAAGTATCACATCATTGATGTTTAAGTTTGGTTTGTCCTTTTGCCATTTTGCATGTACTTGCAGTTGAGAAAGATAGTCTGATAAACAGCATTTCCAAAAGTGCTGAAAACGTTGTTCAGTTTCCAATGCTCCACAGGCATTACATCAATTACATTTGATTCAGAAATGGTTGTTAGCACGATTCCAGTGAGGAAGTGACCAGGTGTCAAAGGGCTGAGTCACTGGAAATTGTCACTATAGATCTAGAATTCAAGAAAGCTTCAACTTGAGTTATTAAGGTGAGAAATTTTTCAGAAGTGAGTAACTGAGCTCCTTTTGTATGTTTTAAGTGATTTTTCATTTGTGTAATATCATTCTCCCATAGACCCTGGAAATGTGGGACAGAGCATTGCATTTCCAAGCAATGTTTTTTTGCATCATCTGGTTTTGAAACTTTTCAGATGATAAAATTGATGCCATAACTCTTTTTAATTTACGTTCTGCACCAACAAAGTTAGTCCCTTCATCAGAAAACATGTCCTGCGGTTTGCCCCGATGGGCCGTGAACCTTCTTAATCATGCTAAGAGGCTTTGGAAGAGAGATCACTCACAACCTCCAGGTGTGCTGCTTTTGTGGCAAAACATATGAACAGGCATATAAAGCACTTGGTTGGCTTTACTCATCTCCCCTTGTGGGATTTCACAAGGAATGGCCGTGCATAATTAAGGCCTACTTTGGGAAAGAAAACTGCTTGGCGCAACTCAAGATGCCAAAAGATTGGCCATTATTCGAGATATTTGGAGCATTCTATGCAGTTTCTAATAACTTTGGGTACAGCATCTGTACAGTTAATTATCCAATATTTCTGTTGGATAGCTGAAAAGTGATGTTCCACCATGGAATTTCTTTATAAAAGTGCGTAACTATTAATTCAGTCACGTGATGTTTCTTAGGAAGAATTACCTGGTGTGTTTGCATTCCGTAGGCTACCTCCAACACAAAGAATATTTTCATTATTCAAGAATGGATTCAAGGAGATAATTCTGCTGCTAGAGCTGATATTTTTCCCTGCTCTTAATGCCGAGATTTTGACTTTAAAGTCATTTTCTTGGACTAAATATACAATAATATCTCAAACTCTTAAGTTCAGGAACCGTTAAAATTCTTTTAACTTTTAATGTTGAAAACTGGCATTTTTCACAAATCTAAGACACTATGCCGCTACATGTTTGAGTTTATTCCAGGATGAAAACTCAAACAAGGTCTCGAAAACTCAAACAAGGTCTCAGGATGAAAACTCAAAAAACAAGGTCAATTTCAGTTTGATTATTGGATGCAACGTACATAGTCTTTCGCTGCTCTTCAAGAGAAAGTTCCTCAAGTTTAGGATCTAAAATAGGTTCAGCTCTTTTATTACTGAAGTTACCTCACCTTAGCCAAGGTGACCGTGAAACCAAAATTCCTTTTCTGTAAGATCTATCAACTTTGCACATCACGATACAACATCTGCAGAATTTTCAGTTTCTTTGCAAGACTGCCATTGAGAAGGAGCGATTAAACTTCGTATCTCTCTAACACGATTTGCTACGAAAGGCTTCCAATTATTGGCAGAACCCTTATTCAGTGAAGCACTATTTGAGAGTAACTAAAGCAATAAATATTGCATTCCTTGATATTAAGGAGCATTTTCAGATAGTTAGCTATTCTTGCAGTATTAGTGGCTGCCAAATGAGGAAGTGTAAGCTTCTTTAGCAGAGCTACTCTGCTTTTAGATAGTGCAAAGGATGTCTCCAAAGTAGTGAGATTGTGAAGATATATTACTATCATATTCGATGATTCTGGCATTGACAAAAACAATTAGGATCATATCTTCTGTATTAATTGCTGAATCACACAAGAAATATTTTCTAGGAATATTAATGTTAACAAGATCTTCGATTTTAGAATACCGTGTTAAGAACTTCCTTCTTAGTTCATCAGATACCTCGGAATTCCAATCACAACCCGATTTCCATAATTCTTGAATTATAAACTTAGCTCTAATTACATATGCAGAAAATCCAATTGGATCATAAATTTTAACTACAGTTTGCAAAATGAGTTTATTTCTTTACTATTTGTTCATTAAGTGATACTCTGTTACATCTACACTTAAATTGTCTTTGTTCATATATCCTTTCAAGCCTAGAACTTTTAAGGGGTTTTTATTTAAATTATTTTCCTCAATATTGATTCCATTTTTTATCCATAGTTCTCTTAAAACTCCAGAATTGCTTTTCATTTTATGAAGATGCATATTTACATCTTTCAGAATATTCACAGGAATAGTCAGATAAAATGTTTTATCATCATTTTTGTCTCCATGCAGGTCATCTACATACAAGAATTTATCTAACCTTTCTACAACATCACTATGTTCCTCTTTATATTTCTTAATAGTTACTGCAATCGTGAAAGGTGATTGATGAGTTCCTTAAGGCAATGATAACATTTTGTATATTTGAAATGGCGAACCAAATAAATTTTAAATAATTTTTTGAATCTTAATCAAGCAAAATAGAATGAAACACACCTTTTATATCTGCCCCAAAACTTATCTTGTATAACTGGAATTTTAAAATGATATCTAATAAATTGCTATGCAAGTTGGGTCTTTGAATTAGACATTCATTTTGTCTTTAGACAAACAGTCATAGATGATATGCACAGTAGTAGTTGCCTTGTCAGAAGGAATTACAGGACTATGAGGTGCAAAATAGCTATCCCTCTCAAGTTCACCATTAACAGCATTAGAACATTTTTCAATTATTTCTGTCTCTAATTAATTAATTTATTTAATTTTTTTAATTAATTTATTATTAATTAATCTCATTAATTAATTTCTTGTATTCACTAAATAAACTAAAAAGGTGGTGGATGATGACTCTCCGCCACCAAGATTTGGCAGCTGAGTTCCCTAATCCCCAGTCGCCCTTTAAAAGGGGTATTTCTCCCGCTTCCTTCGCATGCATTCGTGGCATAGTGATCCGCACGCTCGGCGTGTATTCGAGAGGTCAGTGGTTTGAGTTCCTGCGATGGCCTAGCTCATTTTCTATCTCTCCTGCTTTAAAAAAATGCCTAGTCTCTACAGCACTGGCTATGTTTTCTTAAATCTCGCCACATAATTGTACACTGCAGACACACAAAAAAAGGGACAGTTATATATCTTCCATTCTACTGGACCGATTGACGAAATTCAAATTGCGTTTTTCATGTCTCGAAAGCGCGACTTATATATATTAGAATAGAAATATATTAGATTTATATATAGCATTGTTCTAACATAGGTATTGTCACCCAATGGGTGTTTTTCTGAAATAATATACCAATTTCTTTTCATATTTCGATTCTACGACTCAAATTGTCTAAATATTAAATTTTGTAAAATTCGGTGCGAAATTTACGGAGAAATTCAAAAATTTAACGGGGTGAATTTTTTCAGTTTAAGAAATTCACTTGCTGAACTTCTTAATACATGGCAACCTATTTTCGTATTCCTTCCATTGTGCAGGAGCGAAAAAAAGTCACATCGTTTCTACCTTTTTGCATTGTGCGTGAGCGGAAAAAAAGTCACATCGTTCCTACTTTCAAATAGTTTTAGCAAAGTGTGTAAACCACATTAGATATTATTGCCATTTTCAACAAATATGGCAAATTTCAAAATGCTCCAATATATAAATTCACATATATCTTTGAAAATTTTGAATAAAAACCTCTAATGTTTTGTAGGCATACTTAGAAATACATCTACTTCAAGTTGATTGTAAAAATTTTATGGGTTATAATTCAATTTTTTTTCAAAAAATGTATAAAAATTATTTTTTTAAAAAAAATTAAAAAGTAAACCATAAAAAATGGGGAATTTTGTTTGGAGTGAACTTAAATTTTGAACTGTGAAAGAAGGAATCAAGTAAGTATAATAAAAAAAGAGATATATTAATAAATACTTACCAAATTTAATTAACATTGAGGAGCTAAAATTTTGAGAGCTAATTTTTTAAAAGCTGATTGTGTGATTTTTACAAAACTTGGCAGTTTGGCATAACTTGAATATGGAAAAAATTTGGCATGTCATTTCAGAAAAAGCCCAATTTTGTGTCAAAATACCTATCTTGGAACGATGCTATATATAAATATAATACATATCCTAAGTCATGCTTTCGAGACAGGAAAAACGCAATTTGAATTTTGTCAATGACCCCACTAGAATGGAAGATATAAAATTGTCCCATTTTTTTTTTTTTTTTT
>KK121203.1:71296-90162 GCA_000611955.2 Stegodyphus mimosarum
TTTTTTTTTTTTTTTTACAGTGTTATACTTTTGCTCTTGCTGCATGTTTATTCATTTTTGATGGGGATTTCAAATTCAGATTGTTTATTTAAAAATATATTCGTTGCTCTTTTCTTTTTAATTTTGAATGTGATGTTAACAATCTTTAATTTACCGAATAATGAGGTGGATGCTATATCTTTTTTTCAAGAAAGAAGTCTTTTACCTGACAAAATGCAAAAATGGCCACAAAAGGAATTTGGAGTTGCAGTGCGAAAAATTGCAAAAAGAAGAAG
Organism: Stegodyphus mimosarum; assembly: GCA_000611955.2. Classification (NCBI taxonomy): domain Eukaryota; kingdom Metazoa; phylum Arthropoda; class Arachnida; order Araneae; family Eresidae; genus Stegodyphus; species Stegodyphus mimosarum. Next base: position 71,572 of record KK121203.1, read on the forward strand.
GGTCCATGTTGGAAAAGTGGAAAATATTGTTTGTCACTGCTGTTAGATTTATCTACTTTTTGGTGCAGAATTTAATGTCCATAAAAGTGTAAAAAGCAGTTTAATGCGTGTGAAATTTCTGCAGTTAACTGGAACAATTACATACAATAGAATAATAATAATACAGATTTTTAAAAATATTCTTAAGAAACAATATGTGAGTATTATTGTTATATATTGTGTTGTTTATTTTTACATTCACTCTTCAAGAGTTCGGCGAAATTAAAGCTGAGATCTTGGTGAAAATCTAAAATTGCCAAATATGGTTGGGGGTCTACTATAACCTTAGAAGTATTAAAATCCTTAAGCATGATCTGTAGAATTTGAACTTTAATCTTTGATATGTCATATTATACATGCTGACCAATTCTTCAAGATATTTTCACTGTAAATTTGAGGAGTTCTTTGTTTGTCTGGTCCCAGACTTATTTTTGTAAAATATTCTGTTTTATAGCATTGGTATATGAAGCCAATTTCTAAATAACAGAACCATTTGTTATGTATGCAATCATTGGAATATAACAAAGTGATGTATGAATTTTTAAAAAATGTTAATGCATAAAATTGCAATGCCCGTGAATTATAATATTTTAATTATGTTTTTTTTCTTACGTTTATTATTCAGAAGTTAATTTGAAGATAAATTATCATACAGTTTTTGATTTTTAATATACTGAAATATTTTGCTGTACATTCTATTTCTGTAGAGTTCTGTAGAACCAATGCAAGTTGATGCACCTCCAGATGAAAATGATACTTCAGAGGAAGAAGTCTACATTGTGGAAAATCCTACTTTGGTAAGTTAAATAATGAAAAAGTTTCAATATACCATGCATTCACTAAACATTTTTTGCATAGAACATGATTGTTAAAAAGAGTTTCTCCGCTTTCATTTTGCAAAAATATATAATGCTGTATTGCTTACTTGAAATGTTAAAAATCTAAGTTTTTCTCCTCCCACCCCAAACCAATGTTATCAAAACTGAAAATTTTCAATTGTGTTGTTATTAGAGTAATGGTTACTTTCTGATAAGGAACACCCCCAATGAAAAATCACAAACACTTTGGTGGCTTTAGATAGCATTCATGAACTAGTTGCCAACTTTTGAGAGAAGCATTTATTTCATTATTTTATGTTTATTTCAACATAGCATGCAGTACTGCATATTATTTTACATTCATTTAAAACATGAAAAACTGAAACATTTATCATTTTCAGGAAATCATTCTGTAATTTTGTTGTGCTACTGTTATGCAATTTTTTGCCTGTTCCCCAGGGGGGAATCAGAGACTTGTACAAACCTGGCAGTGTATGCCAGCCATGATCATATCGTGCAAGAACGGATGAGACTTGAATATAATGAAAATAAAAAAAAAGCAAATTCCATAGTTCCTTCATGATTGGTTATGACTAGGACAAATGTACTCAATGAAGAAAGAAAGACTAATGAAAAGGTTGTCATATAATTTCAAAACTGCAAATTCATGTGTACCCAATCACACCTGCACACCTTTTTGGTAACATGGTGCATTGCTTCATCAGTATTTTTTGCAGCATTTCAGTGGGATGTGGATAATCAAAAGTAATATCTTAACGATATTTAGTAATTTCTGATTACCTGAACCCTCCACCGAACTCGTCAATGACTAATTTTTCATCAGTATAATATGTGAAAGTCAACAGCCACATTCAAAATGGTAGTGTACTAAAAATTTCGTATAGTCAGTCAATAAAATTTTAAAAACACTAAAACATCGGTAATAAACACTTACCTTTTCCAAGAAATTATTTTTTGTGTTGTTATTTTCCTCCTGTATACAGTGATTTTTTTCACTTCAAAAAAGAATTCGAGAAGTATACAAACTTGCTATCTGTGTATTTCAGTATTATGTACTGGCCACAGTCTCGCCAGAAATTTATAGCTAAAGTATCAAGAAAAGAATGAAAAAGTCACATGCAATGTCAGAGATCATGTGATTCTTTTAGTGGAATCAGCTCATTCGACCTCTGACATCATTACGAAATCTGTGTCTGTGTGTTCTGTAAGTTGTGACGTATAATTCAATTCTTGGCTGTTTTATTATGTATATACGTTTTGATAAGAATCTTTTGAATTTATGTTGTGAATTTTACCTTGTTTATAATTTCTTCATTTAATTAATTCTCAGTTAATTTAGGTTTTTTCCAGCTAATTTGCTCATATCCATTATCAAGAGCTTCCTCACGCCTGGATTGTGAAGTCTGTTGAACTGATTTTTTTTAGTTGTCAGTTTATTTTTTTTTTATTCATTGCTTCTTACTTTACATGTAAATGCTTTTCAGTTAATTTTCTGCTCAGATTGTTGAACTTGTTTCACTTTATCAGATTTAAAAATACTAGTAAAAATATGTTCTTCCCTTATGAAATTAGTTTATGTTGGTATTTAGAAATCTGGTTTTACTTTAGTTTTTAAGTCTGTGACTTCATTATAAAAACTACTTCAGTATTTTATTTTTCATTGTAACAACATACATATAAGCATAGATACTTACTGCATGAAATGTCTATAGATTCATCCAGTATTTGAGAAAATGATGATTTACTATTTCAGTTGCTTGTTCTTTAAGCAGTCCAGGTGAAATAATCTTATAGATTAGATGCATTTTATTATATGTGAATGTAAAATCATAAATGAGGAATTTAATAGCATTTCCTTTTTAAAAATTTCACTCAAAGAGTTAGTAGATTCTATTGATGCATGGCAAGCGTTAAATGTAAAAGTTTTCAGCTCACATTGATTTATGCTCTTCTGAGACAGTATTTATTGAAAATTTTGCTCTGTGCTTCATTAAATCAGTTTTATGTACCCTCTGTTCATGTTTATATAGTTTAAAGTAAGCTTTTTTCTTGTCTGTTTTTGCATTATTTCTAACCATTTCTCAACCATGAGTATTTTAAAACCAAACATTTTGAAAGGTGTATCTGAACTTTTTCACATTACTCATAATTTGTATTTCACTTGACACAGCAGCTATAATTTGATTTAAATTTTGTATTCACCATAATATTAAAAAAAGAAACATGAAAACTTGCACCATTAAGGCTGAAAAATAAGAGTTAGATGCAGTTATGCTCTACAGTTTCAGAATTGCCAGGTGTCAATTTTTTAAATCCTAAATAAATTATTACTTTTCTATGAATCAATTTTCATAAATACATTGTTTTAACATGTTCACACTTTACAGCGAAGTAAAAAATGTTGAAAAGGATGTAAGGAAGAGATGAGTGGTAGACAATCTGAAAAATTGCATGATCTGGCAATACTGACTGGCCAAAACAAACCTGTGTTTACCTCATTTATTCATGATTTTTCAGCAAGAATACAAATAATCAGAAAGTAATGAAGATTTTCTGTGGTAAAAGGTAAAAGGAATGCAATTTATATTTAGTACTTTCTGGTTATAACACAAGATAGACTCTTAGAATTAATCTTGCACTTTAATCTTTTTGCACTTAATGGGTGTATATATTCCATGGCATAGTCTTGCTTTGCTGTTGGGAATGTAAGCCTGATTTTGGATTATATTTAATTTTTTTTCCACTTTTTATAAATACTGAAAAGTATTTCCCAAGAATTAATGGAACTTAAATTGTGCAATTTCCCTTGGCCATAGCGATTTTTGGCTTGATGTTTCGTTTGATCTGAGGTATTTGCAGAACTTATGAAAATTCAACCAGCCAGTATTTGTACTTGATTCCGCTATACTTGATTGTATGCTGTCGTACTAAGTTTATCCCCACAATTTTTTTTTAAAAATCTAATGGTGGGCACCCTATTACGCATTGGCCACTCCTGAGGCGAGAAGTGATGGCCATTTTATTGTGGAGGCACCTGGTAGGCAACCACTATTGCCTCGTATGAAAGGATGGACTTCACAACTACATTTTCTCCAGGATTCGAACCCGGGCCTTTCAGTACCGCAACAAGCCTAACTGCTATACTGTCTGGGTGGTTACACAGTACTATATACCTTAGTTATTAATTTTATTTTTATTTACAATAGGTGCTCCTTAATGTGATTGCTGTTAATCTTATGAAGGGAAAATATATCGCTTTTTGTGGTGTACAATTCAATTAATATTATCAAAATTTTTTGAAATGAATTTTTAAAACTGAAGTGAGTTCTCTAAATGAAGTGAAATTTTTAAAAAAATTGTCAAATGACTGAAAAATGTCACCATGGGATTAATTAATGAGTGTGCTTAGTTTTTACATTAGACAAAAAAGCAGCCTATTGTTTTAGTGTGGCCAGATTTTTGAGAACTCTGTTGATTTCAAGAATGATCAGATACAGGTTTCTCCTCTTCATATAGTTGAAGATGGCAGAATATATTTTGCCAGGAGCTTTCTGAAAGAAATCTGTGCACTTCGTGTAATAAGCTTTCTGGTAAAAAAGTAAAGATGAAATTGAGGAATTTCCTATAGATGCTGATATAAGGAATACCATTTAAGTATTAAGATTAGCGGTACAGCATCGGTCAAGTAATTTCCAGAAATATTATGAATTGTTCATAAAAGAATGAGCATTAAAGACATATCATACAGTTATTAAACAAATCCATCTTAATTTAAATGCTGCGAAAGTATTAAAAATATCACCATACTATTTGTATGTTTATAGTTGTATTTAGTCAGTTAAATTCCATTAATATTTTGAATGATATTTTATCTCAGGGATGGGCAAACGTTTTCGTTCGCGGGCCAAAAATCGAAAAAAAAAAGTTCGGCGGGCCAAGATTGAAATATTTTACGAATAACCCAAACAAGCACTAGCTACGCTATACTTTTAACAATTTCAAAACCACTATTCACAATGATGCTATATGTCCGCAATCTTTCCATACGCAATCAATAATACTAGAATTCGCAACAAAAGAAAAGACCGCTGGCTGGAGCTTAAAATGCGCAGTCTGCCAAATGTGAGGTCTGATTCACTTATATTGGATTCGCATACTTCTCCCCGAAAAACAGATAACGATTCTGAAGCCAATCTACAGCATAACTACTAAAGTACTTTCGGATTTAACACTTTACCAATTGAAAGGTGTTTGTGCTTGCTATTTCCATCGATTTATGTTTCGTAAAACAAAAATAGAGACAGAAAAAAGATCATCAATAATTTGAACAAAAGGAACAAAAAAGGTAATATTTAAACAAAGTAGAAAAGGAGATATTTAAATATATATTTCTTTTAATTTGCCTCGGACCGGCAAATTAAGATTCTATCCGCGGGCCGGATACAGTCTTCCAAGGGGGCGGATTTGGCCCGCGGGCCGTAGTTTGCCCATCCCTGTTTTATCTCATCATTTTATGTTATTATTTGGTCAGTATTCAAAAAATAGCTGTGGACAAATGGGATCACATTAAGTTGCATCTACTGTATTTAAAAGTAATTTAGATGAATAAAACTTTCCCCCCTGTTCATAATGTTTTCCCGAGAAACTGTAAAAAACTTACAAAAAGAAATTAGACAAAAAAACATAAAATTTAGAATATCTAATCAAATATAAATATATATTATATGAAAATCATAGTATAAGTAGTTCAATAACTTGATTCATGCAACTGAAAATGAATGTACATCAGTTTGGATTTTTTTTAATGGTGTCACTGAATTATCAAAAACCTTCCAGAACCTTGTGATTTTTTAAGATCCAGCTTTTTTATATTTTAGTGTTGGCAATTATGCTATATTACATTGAGTAACAAAGGGCAAACTTTTTAACATGAAGAAAGGTTATTCATCTAATAAGAAGTCTAAGGGGAATACACTGTAAATGCTGAATATACTAAGAATGCTATTTCAAGGAATCAGTTCTACTTATCTTCAAAGGTGTTTTTCAGGCATGAAAGTTTTCCTTGTTTTCGTGGAATTCCGCTTTTTTTAACGTCACCCAGGCTGTTTCTGAGATCGATGCAGAACCGTTGAGAATCGCGACCGGCAAATGTGTGTGTGGGGGGGTATATATGTATATATATATATATATATATTATCTCTAAAACTTGTCATTGCCTGAAAATAGGCAGTAATATATAACATAAATATGTATATTAGTGTGTTGTAATGTTGTGTACAGTGTTCATGTATCAACTGTTATATTAAGTTACATAAAGAGCATCTTAAAGAAGGTTAATTCATTACAATCTCTTGATTTACTTTTTTTTTACAAGTGGAAGATAAAATTAATAGCAAAATAGTAAGTACAAGTATTATTTTAGTTTAACTATATGCATATGCTTAATACTTTTTATATTAAAAGGTTGATATTTTATTAAAATGCATTTTTTTAGCTCGCGCGTGCGCATTTAGTTTTTGTGTAATTTTGTGTCCGCGCGTTGTTCAGCTTTTTTTGCCAACTTGCACTTTCATACCTGGTTTTTGATCCTGAGATTCTAGGAAATGATGGTAAAACTTATTATATAGCTGAGAATTCCTGAAGGAAATATTCAAAAATGTGATTCTGGAGTCCAGAGTTATGATGTGTTATTAACAAAATTCAATATCATGTATTGAAATGGTATATGCTAATAAAACTAATAAAGGGAGGTATAAATATGTGGAGTGTTAAATCTTGGCTGGATGTATATGTGGCATAGACATAACTGAGTAAAATTGGGAAGTACCGAAATTGCTTAATTGTGATGCTAAAACTAGTCATATTATAATTTTTTCGAGACAATCGAATTTCTATTATTTCCACCCCCTCCCCCCAAAAAATTCTGTGTCACCACCTGTTGTGCTTTTTATCAGGTTTTTTCTTTAAATTGCAAACGATTTTTAGTTATAAGAATAATAACATATTTATAGATAGCAATTTATTATTACGAAGAATTTTTTCTATTCTTAATTACCAAAAACACATAAGCTGAAATAAACAAGGGCACTAAATGGGAGACATAAATTTACAAATATCTGCTAGAATGGCAGAAAACATTTTGACCTTTGGATATCGATGTTGTTCCACATGATCTGTATTTGGTAATATTCAAAATGTTGACGGGGCAGTGCTTGTTTGGCTTTTATTCTTCCGTTTAACACTGCCCCAAAAACATTCGATAGACTGGGTATGACAATTTGTGTGTAGGAGATTAAAATTAAATGAATGATTCACTGTAAAGGGATCATATCTTGCAGCTTTCAGTTTGAATAATTTGTAAGTTTCCAGCAGTCCGAGAATATCATTGTTCCATCTATTATATTATTCTCTATTACGTGCAATAAGGCCTTAATAGAGCCATCGGGAATAGTGACTAGGAAGTAGTCTCCCGTGTCTTGACACAAACCACTGAAAACCCACTGAAGAGATAATACACAACCTATATTATGTCTCCTTTTTGTGAACAAACTTTTATGATTTTATCATTACCACCAATCTTAGTTTTAGGATGAGACATCAGAATCGCAACAAACCTATAGTATTTAGATAGGTCAGATAATTTTTCTAGTCCACTGTCATATTGTGATTTAATTGAAGCTATCATTCATAAAAATCAATGGAAGTCAGCTCCTCGCACCGCAGGTAAATAAGTTGTAGACTGGTGAGAAACTGCTTGAATTCTCAAACCACGTTCTTTTTCAGATGGCTTTCTCTTCTCTGTGTGACTAAAGGTAGCAGAACAATTTAGCTTTTGACAAATATTTGACTGTCATCATATGCTTATTTGAACACAGTCTTTATGGGTAAAGTATTTTACCTTGAAGGAATATAATTGCTGCTTGCTCAGTAAATCTCAAATTTTCAAATCCGTTGCAGTATAATAGAAAAATTGAGTGCACAAGCCAATGAGTTGCACGAGGCAAGCGAATCAGTATATGATTTAGTCCCCAGATGCAGATGAATAGCTATTAAATTTAATTAAATTTTCAAATTAATAAGCGTAGCATTCTTTTCCGTTATACACCTGCCACGCTTTTTGGCTTGTGACAAGTGATGATCTGTTGGCCATCACTTGTGTGTTATTGTCATGTATAAACTATTCTAATGACTAGACACTGTTAACAATTAGAAAAAGACAAAATACATGGTAGCCGCCTAATTGGAAAAAATACCAACTTTTTGTATGTCCTCCCCTCCCCACTAAAAAAATTCCACATTTCTTTTCATAACAGTCATCTAACTGCTAAATTGCTTGGTTGTCAAAGAAAAGGGTACACATGAACTGATCCAGTTTGACCCTAATTTTTACAATAGCCTTTCAGTAAGATAGAAGCATTTGAAACAAAAAAAAAAAAATTATACTTGTTGTTTGAGTGCTGTTTTAAGTATCAGTATGTATGATTTGTTTTAAAGGCAATTTTCAAAGCAAAAAAGGAACTAATTTTAACTTGCCTTTGATTTTGTATCCTTATTTCAGTATTAATTTATTTTTGACCATTTTTAAACATTTAATACTTACAAGTAACGATATTTTTCTCATAAAAAAACTGTTTAAATAACAATGAAATGAATTATTTGAATTATGTATGTGTTCGGAAATTTTAAGTACTTTAACTTTAATTGCTAAATATTCAAATTTAGGAATTACATTTATTTAATTTTCTTGGTTATGCTCAGAATACTTTTTTATTCAATAAAATAATTTTTACTACTTTTTTTTTTTAAACAGTTTGAACATATAATGAATTAATGGATTTTACACAATAATTTACTGCATTTCAGAAGCAGACAAAGTCTTTTGATCAGATTTTTTTTGTACATTCTTTTGACATTGACAACAAGCTGGGGATTTCTTTGGAAGTTTCGTAGTCTATTCTCTACATCCTTAATCGTCTTAGGATCCTTTTAGAGTTAGTTCTGTGCTATATTTATATTCTCTGATCTCTCAAGAAATGTTCCTTTATTAAATCAGCAGCAAGTTTTCTTCAAGTAATTTCATCGGGAAAAATGGTTGTGAATTTTTATAGATAGGATAAAAATTTATGCTAGTGATATTTAATAAACCAAAGAGTTGTCAAAGCCCAACAGTGACCTTTAATATTATTATAATTATTTTTTACACTGAATATGTTCTACACATCTCATTCACTGTATTTATTCGTCCTTTGGTCAAGTTGTAAAAGGTAATCATTTGAGGTTTACATAAATCAGCTGTAGTCGAATTGATTCTATCTTCCAAAGTAAATGAAGAAAACACTAGAACAGCTTTTCTTTTTTTAGGAATGTGAGATTAAAGCAATTCTGTTCTGATAAAATTCAGAACGTGAATGTTGTACAGCCCTTGACTTATGCAGAAAAAATTCTTTCAGAGTTGCTTTTTTCTTCATTCTGATTGTATCAAGAGTTGTAGATTTGTTTTTCTCCAGCAATTATAATGCTAAAGGGAAATTCATGAACCATCCATAGTTATAACCATACCAGTTTTGACTAATTGGAGTAATGTCTATTCATGATATCACATTGTGTTATTGCTTACTCTGAAAGGTCCATTAAATTGCTATCGAACATAAACCTACAAATTATGTGTATAAGAAATTCAGGCATCACATAGTGCAAAAATTTTATATTTCACTAGTTTGCTTAATGTATTGGCGAAACTGCGATCTTCCGGGAAGTGGTTCTAGTTGTCTGACAGTAGTACAGTGCTCAGAAATGCATTACAGTTTTTGAAAATTATTAACTATTTTTTCAAAAATGTTTCTTATTGATAATCTATCAAATTCTGTTGTTGTTTGATGACTGTGTATGTCACTGAATTTCAGATATCAAAGGAGGAAATGAAAGCAGCTGATTGACATTTTAGTCAGAAAAAAATTATGTTCTTTTCTGTTGACCAAATACCTTTTGCATTCAAATGTGCAGCTGTCATTAATGCCAGCATAATAACGTAACCAAAGAGAGCTTTTTTTTCTGTTTTGTTGATTAGCGAAGCATCTCTTTTGTAATTAAATTAGGTTTTAATTAAATTAACATAAATTTTTATGCATTCGACAATACCATTTACAGTATCATCAAAAATTACTAAAATGTGTCTCTAACAGTTGTAAGAGGTCTGTGATTGGGCTTAACACTGGATCAGTGAGACACAGTAATACATGATCTTCATTGTACATTTATTGGAGGAGGTCTTGCCATCCACTTATTTCTGTCTTTCCAAGATAATATTCGTTGTTATTATCTCTGTCGCTCAAGTCTGAATCCTCTAATTCCATTTCTTGTTCAGTTTTCATATTATGTTCCTTTTTGGAAGCCTCACTGGTTTTAGACAAATCTGAGCTTCCATCAATTTTGCTGTCTGTCGAAATATTTGCGAGAAGATCTCACAGCCTCTTCTGCACCCGTTCATACCCCATAAGATTCATAACATAAAATAACTGCAAAACATTACCACATGCAGTGGGTAAAATTGACCCAGGTTCACTACACAAGCAGAATTTTTTTTTTTTTTTTTAAGTTTCTATTCGTAGAACCTTTTTCTACTAGACAACCCGATAAAGTACCAGAAATGACGGGTGCAAGTTTTGAGAAATTCCTAAAATATCTGCAAACAGTAGGAAACATTAGGCAAAAAATGATGAGAGCTTGTGCTCACAGGGTAATAAGAAATGGATGAATTTAAGAATTTAATGCTTCATCCTTAAAATTCATATATAACCAGATTGTTATGTTGGAGGGATTAAGGGGAATTTTGGAAATTCTAGCCATTAATACATGGACTGTCAGGTTATATTCCTCTCTTATCAGTAGGAATTATCTCACTGTGACTTTTTTTTTGGCCCATACAAATTTAACACCAAATATTCTTCAGGAGTTAATTTCTAGTTCTGTAGGGTACTGCATAATTATTTACCTAAAACTGCATTAGAATATAGATGTATTTGTCAGAATTGGAAGAATAGAAAAGTAACTGGGAAGAAAAAAAGGCAATACTAATTATATTCTTGATATCGGTGTTTTTATGATAATGTTATGCAAAACATTAGATAAAATCATGTATTAGAAATCATGTATATTATTCAGGAGTTTTGCTTTGAGTTTTTTTATGCTAGATAAAGAGCTTTAATGTTTTCTGGAATGAGCTAGTTTAAAACATGATAGAGATCAAGTAATAACTAAGCCATTTAATATTTTTAGAAATTATTTGTTTCTTATTATTGAATATAAAGTGAATCGCTGTTCATATTTTTAGGATTTGGAAGCATATAGCAGTAGCTACTCAGGTTTAGCCAAGCTTTATAGATTGCTTTACATTGCTGATCACTGTCCTACCTTAAGAATTGAGGCATTAAAAATGGCATTATCTTATGTGCAAAACACATACAATGTGAGCATGTATCAAATGATCCATAGAAAACTCCTTGAAGCAGCTGGGTAAGATATTTCTCTATTATGATCTCTTTTGTACATAGCTAAACATTTTAATTATCATAAATAAAAAGTAATTGTTGGCTATCTTAGTTTTAATTTTTTATCTTTTCTAAATCTTTTGTTTAATTTCAGTTTCAGCTATTTTTAGCTGTAAACCTCAGTAGATTAGACTCATGCTACTAACCAGTAATTACATTTTTGAATTTGGTCACTAAATTGCGATGGAACCTTTGTTCATAAAGAATCATCTGAATAAAATATATTTCAAGTCACAAATACTCAATTTCAAAACAAAATATTTTCAGACTGTAGCTGAAAGTCTCAAAATTTGAGAATTACGTATGGAGTCGTCTGTAATTTTTTCCTCCCAGTACTGACATTCTATGAAATTTATTATCAGTTACTCTACCTGAAGACTTCCCACTATAATCTTAAAAACAAAAGGGTGCTTCTTTACAGTATCTCTCCAAGCATAGGGCAACTATTCACAAATTGGTAATCTCATCTATTTCATTAATTTGATTACCAACATTTATTTGAATAACCTTGGATTATTAAAAACAAATGTAATTTTTTCCTTTAATTTAATTATTTGATACCAATATAAAATTAAATGAGCTCCGGTAATCTATTCCACAGGATTAATACTCGGGAACTTCTGAAAACATCATTTTAATGCTCTCCATTGCAAATAATTAAATCTGGTAAACAAAATTTGGCAGCAGGTGACCCCAGGCTATGAAATCAGCCTGGAAAATTTTATGGCCCGATTGTACTGCAGAGACTTTTGACTCTTAGGACCTTTATTGTTTTCTGTGATGTTATGTCTTGAGGCAAAACCATGTGTTTAGAAGTAGACAATGAAGATATAGAGGTGTAATTAGAGGACCATAAAAATAAGTTCAACGAAAAAAACTGCAACAGCTTCAAAAGCAGCAGCGAAAAGGTGGAGGAAATGTGTTCAGAGGATGGAAGATGTTAGTTGTTTATTCTGCAAAATTTGTGCAAAGTTTGCAGATAATATCTCCTTGAAAAATCAGTAGCAAGTTACAGCATATGCATTTTCAATAATGATAAAATTAAATTTTCATCAGTTTTATCTGTTTAGTATTGTGTTTATCATTTATTGTCCCAGATTTAATAATTTCCTTTAATTTTGTGTTATGAAGAAGTTCTTAGTATCCTATTGTAAAAGTTTGAATAAAGATTCATCTCTGGTCCAGGAATGAATTATTCCACTTTACATTAATTCCTCTGGAGAATCTAGTTTTGGTTTATGAAATTTTGGATGATAAATGACGCTTAGGAACAAATTAAAGTAGACTTCCTGTTTAATCGAAGTCTAGGATGATGTCTGTAATTAATCCAGAATCATGGTTTATCTAACAGCAGTTAAAAACATATAAGAATAACCCATGTTATAATTAATAGAAAATTAGTATTAACCATTTACTAAATTCATTTGGTTAATTTGCAAATTAAATCAGCATTTAAAACAGAAAGGTGCTTGGGAACAGAAAGAACAAAAATTTTATATATAAATAATAATTATAATAAATATATATAAATAATAATTATAATAAATTTAAATTCTTATGGGGGGTCATTTTGGATGGGGTCATAAAAGAGTTCTTTACTGTGTAACAATAATTTATTAACAGGCTTAAGTTGCACACGGACATTACATTTAACATAAGAAAACTACAGAGCGACAGTCTGATTCAACCTATGAGGTGTGTCACTTGCCTTTTACTGTTGTATTTCTCTGACTACTCACCAGAGGGCACCCTCATTGTTATAGTTGGTCCAACAGTTTATATTGTTGTGTTATACGGGTTCGTGGATTTGAGAGTATCCGATGAAAACACGATGCAGAACAATAAAAAGCACAATTTATTTACAAGAATCACTATTTACAGCACAGTTCGAAAATTACCTTTAAAAGCGTCGAAAATCTACAATAAATACGCTGAAACAATCAGCAACACAGCTTCGGGCTGTAACTGTAAAGGTAGCTTCACGGCAACACTAAACTTATAATAAACACCGTGGAACAATCACCAATACACTGTCAAGCTATACTGTAAAGGTAGCTTCACGGCAAAGCACTATCTCGATCGCTTTCCGTTCACAAAACTCTCGCGTAGCTTAGCACTCACAGTAAGCAGCTATTCTCACAATGCCGCCTCTTAGAAACGCAGGGGTTTATATAGCTTTTCCTTAGGTTCCACACGTTTCGAGAATTATCTCGACAGGAAGTTATTCTAGAAGCTTCCCGATTGGACCATGGGATATCGCCGATTTGGTCGCCAAATGGGCGATAAAGTCGTCAATCTGGCAACCCTACCACACACTATTTTATGGCAACCCTAGTGCTATGCCGGAAAGCTTACATACAGGCACAACCGCCGAATTTTTCGCAACAATATTAAAAGATTGGTTACAAACTCCCCTTATGGCTCTGCCGACGTCCCGGCATGGAAACATAACTGGAAGATTTGGGAGCTGTTGTAGTCTCAGGCTTTTTGGTTTCCCGGGCAAGGGGACCTCTCTTTCAAGCATTATTTGAAACCATAAGTTGTTGATTAGTTTGGGAATGCGAAGTAACTTTTGGCGGTTAGCGTCTCTTCCTGATTGGAACAATGGGAGAAGTGCACGTTTCTTTGAAAGGTGCTAGTGCGGACGCATGGTACGTCCCTAAGGGTTCTGATGGTTTATGAAGGCTTGAAATAACATAGCTAGTAGGTGATTTCTATGTCATTACCAAGTATGAACCGCCACAATTTGGTACAAACTTTGTAAGTCTTTTTGTTTTTTACATTACGAACGGGATGTATCACGTGGTGAATAAAACATTTGTCATCTTCCTTTGTCATATGGCTTTTTACGTTGATCTTGCTTCATTTCGATATGTTCTCATATGTCCTTTGAAACAGTTTGTAAGATAAGGGGTGATTTCAGGAACAAAGTTATCATTTTCAACCACAGCTTTGAAATCGTGGACAATGTCGTCGACAGTCCTCAGCTGTTTTCCAAACATTAGGAATGCTGGTGTATGTCACAAATGGCCATATTTATAGGGAAGCGAATAACTGCGAGTTTGGAATGCCAGTTGTCATGCACATTTCCTACAAGGATTGCAAAACGAGGTTTTAAGTCTGTATTTTTCCATTCCACAGTGTTAGATTGAGGAAAGTAAACTGATATCAAGTTTTGATTGATATTTAATGTGCAGCAAACTTGTTGCGTGACAGCACTGATAAACTGGGTTCCGTTATCGCTGATGATTCTTCGTGGTATACCATCCCGCATGAATACTTCTTCGATGAAGGTTATAGGACAGTTGCGTGCTATAGCTTGAGCAAGGGGAAATAATTCAATCCCATCGGGTAACACAGTCTTCGACAATGAAGATCCATTGTTTTCCAGTATCAGTTTTTGGCAGTGGTCCAAACAAATCAATAGATATGATCTCAAAACGTTGAGAATAGACAGGGGTTCTTAGCAGTCCAGCTGGCTTTTGGTTGGTAGCCTTGTAGCAGTTGCATTCAGGACAGCTTTTCTCATAGTCAGATGTGTACTTTTTCATACCAGTCCAATAATAGTGTCTGGCAATTCGTTGGAATGTTCCTTCCTCTTCGTGATGTCCAGCCATTGGGTCATCATGGTGCTTTTGCGTGATGGATTCATGCTCGGCAGTTGAAATGACTAACTGGACTTCTTCTAAATCAGAGTTAGGGATGTATCAGTAGAGAACACCTTGATTCATTAAAAATCCGTGTTCAGTCCAGTTGGCACATTCTGCAGTTTTCTGAGTGGATTCAAAACTTTCTATAATCTTTTTTAAATTTTCATCTTTAAGTTGGGATTCACGCATGACTTTTAGACTTCTTGTCAGCATGTCCACTACAGATTTGAGGTTCAAAAGCCATTTTAAAGGTTGATGATCAGATGCTGTAATTCTGATACTTCTACGTAACCACGGAATTTCTTCAGGGCCCAGATGACAGCGAGGGCTTCTTATTCAGTCGTTGAATATTTCGTTCAGCCAGAGAACGCAATCGGCTGGCATATTCAATAGAGTGCTCTTTTAACCCTTCCCCTTGAAGTAAAACAGCTGTGAGAGCATAAGTGCTTGCATCGGTTCGAAGAGTATGAGGTTGAGTTCCATTAACTTGCTTTGGGAGGTGTTATGAGGCAGTTTTTTAGAGTTTCAAATGCTTTTTGCTGGTTGAAATCCCATTCCCATTGGACTTTCTTCTTCGTTAGATCACTGAGAGGTCGTGATATTTCACAAAGTTTTGTATATATCGTCTAAACCAAGAGCGCGTTTGAAGTAAGGATTGGAGTTCTTTGACATTTTTGGGAAGTGGAATTCCCTGGATAGAGGAAACTTTTTCTGGATCAACTTCAGTTCCATTTTGTGTGATCCAAAATCCCAAATATTTCACACGAGAAAAAGCGAAGTGGCACTTCTCTCTGTTTGCGTGAAGTTTGAAGAGCAAAAGTCTTTCGAAAAAGCTTTGAGATCGGAAAGGTGTTTCTCGAATGATTCTGACAACATGATTGGGTCATCCATATAGGTGAGGTTTAGAATGTCTTCAAGTCCATTGCAAAAATGGTCTATCAATATCTGGAATGTTACTGAGGCATTCCGAAGACCAATGGGCATTCATAAGAAACGAAGGGAGACAGAAATGCTGTCTTGTCTTGATCATCCGTATGAACCTTCACTTGGTGATAACCTGCACGAAGATTAAGGGTCAACATGAAAGGAGTAGGTTTTGCCTCATGTAACAGGTCATCCATTCTCGGAAGTGGGTAGGAATCCGGAACTGCAGTTCCGTTCAGTTTCCGGTAATCTATGCAGAGGTGTACAGTTCCATTAGGTTTTGGTATTAAAACAACTGGGGATGCATAAGGTGATTCGCATTCTTCAATTATTCCTTCAGATAAGGGCTTGTCAATTTTGTGCTTTAAGATTTGTTTCTTGACAGGGTTCATTCTGTATGGTGGTACAGCTACTGCGGGATGTTTTCCAGTTTTAATTCTATGTTCTATGAAAGGTGTTGCTTCTTCCCCTGGTTGGAAGATAGTTGAATATTTACTCAATAATTCATGTAATTGTGATCTTTGATGAGGCGATAGATGTTATCCTTCACATTCTCTTAATAGTTCAGTATCACCTTCCGACGTACATTCGGTTTGATTGCTGGGTTTAAAACCACCATCAATAAACTTAAACTTCTGTTTTGGATTATCATGGTAAAACCGCCAATGATTTAGTAGGTCCAAAACAATTCCAGCGCTTCTAAGAAAATCCGATCCTTAAAGTGTCCTGTTACCCTTTGCTGACAGGCATGCAAATAAAGTTATGCGGAATGATCTTCCTCCAATGTTAATGTCTACCTGAGTCATGTGGACCTCTTTCTCTCTTTGAAAACCATCAGCGAGTGGGACCATCATAGTAGTTTTCTTAGATTTTGTTCCCTATTCTTTCAAGAGATTATATAACATTTCTCCCGCTATAGTGTGAGTAGCGCCAGTGTCAGTGCAGACAATTCCGTAAATCCGTTAATTCTTAGTCTAAAAGAGTCATGTGAGGTGTCTCCACAGACATTGTATGTAAGTTTATAGATTTGAAGTCGGCTGAATCTTTACTTAAAGAAGGAGAGCAGGTTGGACACTTAGCCTTAACGACGCCTGATTTTCCACAACCATAACAACTAACAGTTGGTCGATCTTCTCTTATGCCAAAATTTCTTGTCGCTGCGTTTTTAACAATTTTAGGGTTATTTTTATAATTTTGGGGACCACTACATTGAGAAGGTTTTGGAGTGTCCGTACTGACATTTCTACTTCTGATGTTTTTAGCTTCTTCATATAAATCCAGTTTATCAGCCAGTTGAAGAGGATCAGTGAGTGAGAAAAAGGCTCATGTCATCACTTTTTGGATTAAAGTGAGGAATTAAAGTTTGTAATTGTAACTTAGGAATATCTGTGCCAGTGAGTTTTAAAAGCAGGTATGAAATCATGACTAGCACCTGAACTAGCTATTTGTATTTTCAATTTTTCAAGCTCGTGCTTGCATTCTTCTATCTCTTTCCTTTCATTATAATCGCGTTCCTCACGCTCTATTCTTTCGTTAAATTTGTGTTCTTCTATTTCTTTTCGTTCCGCAATTATACTAAAAAACAGGTCTTTTGCAAACTTTTCAGTATATCCCTTACTCATTAAAATTGCATCCTTAATACCAACTATTGTCATTTGTTCAGTAACATTCACATCGAGTTCACTTGCTAGAACACACTATCTTGTTTATGTCCTTTAGCAAAAAACCACGTATTTCACTTAATATAAATTATTGGATGAACAAAACACTTTATTATGACACTAAATAGAAGGTTGTAATGAGGTCACCTTACCCAGAAAGATTTGTAGTCATTTTACCACAGAATGTCAGTACACTAAAGTTAATTAATATGAAAAAAAAATATAACACAGTATCAAAATAATATATGAAAAAAACACCCTTGTTGACTAAATACATAACAGAAATGGCACAGTTCAAATAACTTTTCTTCTCTAAATCATCTTACCCTACATTAAATCATCAAATGTAAATAATTTTCTACCAATGTAACCGGAAATGCAAGAAAAAAAATACCAGTAAAGAAGAATCGTTATGGAGGCACAGGGTAATAAACATGTCATTGAGTTATTGGTTCATCAAGTGTATTTGGCACCAGCGAAATCGAAACTATTGTTACGTGCGTACGGGTTCGTTATATATTGAATGCACAAGTCGTAAAAAAAGTTAACAAAAATTTATTCTTTCCACAAGAAATAAATTAAAATGCTGAAATATTTCTTCACAAATCTTCGCACAATATCACAATATCTCAAACGTTTAGCAAAAACTCAGTTCAAAACAGATAAAATAGTTCTATGTCACAGCGAATTCGCTACAATCAATACAGCATTAAGTAAACAAACAGCAGTTCGCTTTTTACAGCTACAAGTATAACAGCAACAACAACAACTAACTAACTAACTGAGATGAGCTGTTTTACCTCGGCTTTTATAAGCTTTTTAATTATCAGTAGAACAATCTCAATTTTTCTAGATTTTTCTGGATGGCAACAGTAATTACGAGATATTTATTTATTAAGCATTAAATGCACGCGCTCTTTTATTTTTATTG
>KK121203.1:100086-128332 GCA_000611955.2 Stegodyphus mimosarum
CTTTTTTTTTTTAACTAGCAATTCTAATCTTCCTGATGTCACTGGTGGTCTGAATGCTGGAGTTTTGCCTTTGGACACGCAGTGGATTGAAACTAAAAGTAAGAAAGCTGCTCTGAAATTAGAAAAGCTTGATACTGATCTAAAAAACTATAAAAGCAACTCAATCAAGGAAAGTATCAGGTATAAATTACTTGTATATATAAAAGAATTAATGTTCATGTGCTTTTTCATGCATATCCTAATTTATTAAGCATGTTATTTTGTTGTGCACTTAATTGATGCAAACTTGCAAAATGTATTGCATGTACAACAATATCTCTAACTGGTATTTCTATTGTAGACGGGGCCATGATGATTTAGGAGACCATTATTTGGATTGCGGAGATCTGAGCAATGCATTGAAATGTTATTCCAGAGCAAGAGATTATTGTACTAGTGGAAAACATGTTGTGAACATGTGTCTGAATGTCATTAAGGTAATTCAAAATTTCAACAGTTTTGCATTAAAATTAATACATGTATCTGAGTATTTTACTATAAGTCTAGATTAAGTATGTTATTAATTTATTTTGTTATTTGAATGGCCTGAAATTCTTGAAGTTCCAGGATACTTTTAAGTTATATCCTGATATACCAGGATACTTTTAAGTTTAAAAAGATTTAGTCCAAAAACTTTTAAGTTTATGAAGTTTCATTACTAAAACTTTACTGTAGTGTAGGTTACTAAAATTTCTTCCAATAATTCATCACTTTAATTAAATTTCTGTTCCTTGTAGATTATATATGAAAAGCCTTTTCCAGGGTTTGTATGGTCCTTAAGAGTCTTTAAAAGTCCTTAGGTTTTTTTGCAATTGATTTTTGATCCTTAAAAGTCCATAATTTTAGCCAAAAGTTGCAAAAGGTCCTTAATTTTAATCTTCTGAAATTACTGTCTGTTTTTACAACTGCCATTTTCATTTTGAAGGAATATTTTTGGTGATTCACTAATAAATATGTATTTCATGGGTTATCGCTTGAATTTGTTCCTATTTCTAATATAAATGATTTGATACTTGATTTTCTGTGCAAGGAGCAAATGATAAACATTTCAGAATTATTTCTTTTTATCTTCTCTTAAACAACTTTTCTGCTTTAGGGATGTAAGTTCTTTTCTAAAGTGACTCTAAATTTGCCAACTTATCGACATATTGTCTATTTTAAGATATATTTTTTAAAGCATTATAACATTGATAAATTTCATTAAAATAATGGTAATATATTAAATTTATACTTCAGAAATAACATTAAAATAAAACGTTTTTATTTTTTGTTGTCATATTATAATGCGACATTACTTTCCATTTTGGCGACTTATTATTACAATAATTTGAATTTGAAAAATAAACAAAGTAATACTATAAAGCACAATTTATGAAACAGTTCTTAGCAAGAGCAAAATAGCTATGTAATTATTTTAAAATGGCTTCTTTTTATTTTTATAAGAGATTTTTCCCATGTAATTGTCTCAGAATTCCTAGAATATGCATCATTTTCCTCTATAAAATTAATTTTGCAATTTTTCCTCGGAACCTCCCCCCCCCAAAAAAAAAGTTCTGCTTTTCTGCTGTAACAGAATTGGTAGGATTAATTTCTCATCAGGATTTTAGACATTAGAAAGTTTAAAAGGATTCGAAGGCAAGATTTACTGACCCACGGTTCTAAAAAATTCCAGAAAAGTGTGATAAAATGAAAAATGGCTTCATGGTATTAACACGTAATGGATGTATTTTGCAAGAAATTTGTGACCAATTTTTCACTTTTTGCAGAATTTTTGGGAAAACAATGAAAATATAATATTTAAATGTTTTACTTCTGATCCTAGAAGTCTTTCGCTTAATATGTTTATCTTCCCTTTATTTCTCTTCTTTTTACTAGATACAAGCATGGGAAATATTAAAAATGCTTCTAATCTTGTCATATGGACAGGCATCTGTAGAAAGGAAATTTTCTATTAATAAAGAAATTGAAAACTGACAATTTAAAAGATTCATCTTCTGATGTCTCAGTGCATCATGCTCAGGCCAATGATCATTTTGCTAAAGAAATAAAATTAGCTGCTTCTTCTATGCATTCTAAATACATGTAGTTTTTAGATCAACAGAAATTTTTAATTAAATCCAAAAATTCTAAAATGAAGAGGAAATTTATTGAGGAAAGAAACTGAATACATAAAGAGAAAGAAAATTATCCTTCAAAGATAGAGTTATTATTATGTAAATTAACCAGTTCTTTATAATTTCAGTCTTTACTACAACTTCTCCTTTGCGTTTCTTCACCAGAATGCAAACTGATTAGATAATATTTAAACTGAGAGTTTTGGATTGTAAGAGTGTATTTCTGGCCTCTGCTTCTACTCTACATTAGTTCCTGTCAGCTCTAATTTGTAATTATTCGGATTTATCGCTGCGAACATTTAAATTTATTACTATGATAGAGTTACTGAGACAGCTTATAATTGAGTAGTCTTTGACTTCTAGTCCACGTTTTTAATTTGAATTTGACTTTTTCTGTTAAGTTACATCACAGTGAGCTGTAGTTGATTTTGTTAGTATGTAATCGTACTTTTATTTTTTAAGTTTTGCTTAAATAAAGAGGTTTATTTAAACCTATGTTCTACTTTGTAGTTAATTTCAGACATGGCAGTAATTTGCTTCACGTCTGTCAGGTATTTTAGACTATTTAACTTTTACCAGATCAAGTGAAACCTCATAGGTTTTTTTGTCGAGACTTGACAAGTTAGAAGATGAAGCAGAAACTAGTAGGAACATTGGTCGGTGTATTGAAACAAATTTCTTATTGTTATAAAAGTTGCTTAAAGAAAAGAAAATTGATATGAATTAGTCAAAAGAAAAAAAGAAACATAAATATTCTGTAGTATGTTTTGTCTATAAAACATAAAACTTTTAATGTATAATTATCCTAATATCATTCAAGAATCAATTATGCATGTTTTAAACTGCGAAATGTTATTAGTGATTTTAATAGTGCTTTTTTAGAAATGCTTTAAAAAAAAGTTTATTAGTGACCATGTAAATCTATAATGACTAAGGGTATCTAGCTACCTAATTTAATTATTTGTAACTAATTGATCACCTTTAAAAGTTATCTCTGCATGTTAAAGGTAGTCGTTGCCTTTCATTAATCCTTATTGTGGTCCTAAGATACAAAACAAAAATATAAAAATTAATGTAAATCTTATTCCTTACAACTAGTGAGACTTAATACAGAATAACTTTATCCCCTCTGGTGCTTTAATGGCTTATTGGAACCTTAAAGTATATTAACTGGGCTATAACTCTAGTACCTCTATACAAAGCTATGACATGAACAGTGTTAGACAGGCAAAAGATAACTAACTTTCAAAACTTACCAACCATGCCAACATCAGGCCTTCAGGTCTGCTGTTATGAGCAGGTCTCTGTCTAGGCACGCAGCAGTGGAGGCAGCAGCCAGTCTTCTGTTACGGATCATGGTGATTATGATTTTACTTCTCATTTTAACCAATGCCTTTTGACATAAAATTTGCCTGCTATTTATTAAACTTCTAGACTGAATAAGTGCATGATGAAATGAAGCATAAAAGAGAAAATCAACATAAAGCTGTTTTTAAAACGTAAATAAAATGTCACTCATCTTCTTTAAAATATGTTCAATTATTATAAGTGTAAAATATTTAATGTTATTTGATAAATTTTAAAAAATTGATTTTATTGTCAAATTTGTTTTATAATTAATTTATTAAATTATGTTTAATATAATGCATCCTACTTATGAATCTGTTTTATTCTTAGGATGGTATTACGAAAGGGAAGTTTAGGTTCATTCATAGATAAAATCTTTAATTGAATTATTCATTTGCTGATGTGGCCTTAATTTTTTTCATTAATGGCCCTTAAAAGTACTTAATTTCCATGTGTAAAAATGTGTTCTAATAATAAACCAATTATTACTTGTTGTTCAGTTTACTAATAATAAACCAATTATTACTTGGCAGCTTTAGTGCAAGTCTTCGACTTTTTAAATTACTCATAATTACTTGTTTAATGAGAATTATCATTCTAATTTAATAGAAGTTTTGAGCACTATGTTACTAACAGGGAACTTTAAATGTATTATCTTCAGGATACTTTTAAGTTTAAAAAGTTTTACTACTAAAACTTTACTATATTGTAGATTACTAAAATTTATTCCATTAATTCATTGCTTTAATTAAATTTCTGTTTCGCAAATGTTGTTCATAGTTATTACTTCCAATTACAGAAGTGTTTTAAATGACAAAATTATTCATATTTTGGCAATGTCAGATATTTAAAAAAAATTATTTTTTTGGCAAATGGCAAAATTTATCTTTTAATGCGGTTTCCTGATTCCTGTTCTTATATTTGGAAAATTTTATATTCGTTTTGAAATGATTTAATTTGAAAATTTGCAATTTTTTCTGTCACTTTCGGCTTGCCTCAAAGGAATCGGTTAATGAAGTTAGAATAAGTTAACATTTAACATGAAATGAGGAAATAAGTGTAAATATTGCAACCATTTGCAGTATTTAAATGTATTTCCTGCAAAAAATGCAGCAATGTGCATAATTTAATAGGCTGCGTAAGGAAGTCAAAGTATCCACATCAGATTTTTTCATAGAAGAATACTAATCGGGGAAAAACCATGTAAAATAGGCATAGTAGTAATATTTTCACTTTAATAATGTGCGAATTCAGTAATTATTGATTGATTCTTGGTAATTCAGTACACACTGCTTAATGTGATTGTGGTTAATGTTACCTTTTGGACATTGTTATTGAATTGCTAAAATCTCACCTGTTTGTCTACTAAAATGTGGAAAGTGCATCGCTTATTGTGATAAAAAAATGTGGTTAATGTTATAGAATAAATTTTTTAAACCAAAGTAAATTTTTAAAATTGTTGAATAACTGAAAAATGTCATCAGGTATGAGATTAAGTTAATAAAACTGCTTGGTTTTTAGTTTAGTTAACCATTTAAAATTAGAGAGGAAAGCAACCTTTTGTTTAGTTTGATGCAGATTTTTAGTAACTCTGTTGATTTCCAGAATGATCAGACACAGGTCTCTCTTTATCAGATAGAAGATATCTATCTGTCAGAGGATTTCTGAAACAAATTTAAGCACTTCATATAGTGAACTTTCTGAAGAACAATAAGATGAAATTGGCGAATTATTTGTAAATGTTGATATAAGGAACAATTTGAGTATTAAGTTCAGGGTCAAATAATTTCCAGAAATATTAGATAATTTGTAAATGAACGTTTGCATAATGCTTGCAGATGCTCCACTGGTAATGACCTTTTTTTTCCTACTTATGTGCTGTTTTGAAGGCTATTTTTTCTCATTGTTTAATGTTAGCAAAATGGCTGTGGACAAATGTGATCACATAAAGCAGCACCTTCTGTTTATACCTTTTAATGAATTGAAGAAATTAATTACCATCTTTATAATAAATTTTCTTTCGTAGTATTGCATTATTTCTTGTCTATTTATTAAAATTATTTAGAAATTTATGATAGCAATGAACTCTTGTATGCAGTTTTAATTTTCGAATTAAACCACTTAACATGAGACGAGTAATTGATATAAAATAGTTCAAGCTTTTCACTTCTACAGCAGCTTTGTTAATATTTAAGTTGTATATATTTTCTTCAATGTTTTGCTTTAAAGCCATATGTGGTATTGTTAACTTACATTCAGCCAATGGTATATCAATTCTTTTTACCTTTCGGCAATAACTTTTTTTTCAGTATTTGTTCCAAAGTGAGGAGAAGAGAGCAAGTTCAAACCTAACATTTGTTTCTTCGTCACCATAATTTAAAATTATTATACAGGAGACTAGCTGTAAGAAACTTGACATGCTGTCTTTGCATCATTTGAAATATGCATTAACTTTTTTGTGATGGGCACCTTAGTTACTGAACCACTCTCACGGGGAGCCATGCTAACAAGATACACTGTCATGTTAAGACAGGCATTTTGTGCTACTAAGCCTAACTTCAAAAAAATTCAATTTGTGGTCCAGTTGTTCCAATTAGAAAATTATATTATAAGAAAAGTCAGCTAGTTGTCAGAATTAATTTAAAAACTTTATCATTATTGGCATTTGAAGTATAAAAAATGTTTCACTAAGCAATGCACAAAATATTTGCATCAACATTCGCCAAACTCTCAAGAGGAATGAATAAACCTCTACAACAACAGAACATATATCCCCATATCATAATCAGCTGACACAGTTAATAGTTTTTTATGCTGTTTTTCCTCTTTAATTCTAAAATTAAATTTCAAAAATAAAATGCTGTAGCGGATTAAAGGTTAACATTCTCCAGCTCCACAACAGGCATAAGAGGGGAAGGGGGAATAATAATTAAATATTCTATCTAAAAATTCATATGTGTACACCCTTTCTAAGAGTCAGTTCAAACAGCAATTCGTATATGACCTACCTGGCTGTGAAATACAGTCGATGGCCAATGCATTTATGACACACCCATCCCAAAAGGGTTAATTTAATTTGTAAACACGTTTTATTTACATGCACAGCACAGCAACTGTGTACAATAAAAAGGCCATAGGGAGTTCTGTGGCACCTATAATTGTCATGCATGCATTGCTTCCACGGTACTCTCTATCAGAGATGTTGTGAGATCAATTGCTCATCTGCTTTACATTTCTGCCTGTTAAATATTTCTACTACATAATCATATGTTAATTGAATAACCTTTTTATCTTGACACATTATTATTATTATTAAGTTATCTGTTTATTGCAAATACATATAACCTTTTTGTAGTCACACATTTTATATGTACTTACTTTGCAAAATTATTGCGTTATACACAATATGTGCTATACTTTTCAAATGCTATTACTGCAAAAGATATTCTTATAAGTAATTTGAAAAATAATAAATTTAAATCAAAAATTAAATAAAATATGACAAAAAAAGGGGGATAAATAATAAATCTAATTTTTCTAGTATTAAACCATTGTGTAAATATACAGGAACTTGAGTGGCCTGCAAAATTTGAAAAGGTTATTTTGTCTTTTATTGATTGCTATTTATTGCTGTCCAGGGAGCCATTAAACCACAAAGTAAGAGAATCGAAAAAGAGTTTTTTGTTTTGTTTTTGTTTTCTTGTATGCATGCAGGCATGAGCTGAAAATTTTCCTTCTAATGTAGGTATACTGCTCAACTGAAGCACCAAGGCTGGAAAGATTTTTCGCTGTAGAACATTGCTTATGTCTTTCAAGTCATTTTCATTCGCTATCTGTATTTTTAGGGGGGCTTATGTTTACACTGCTGCCCACCGTAAATGCAACACCCTGAAGGAAGCGTGCAAATAACATGAAATTTACTACGTGCATTAGCGGAGGTGAGATATGCAAATGATTAGAATTTCAGCGCAGACGCACATCACGCGCACCTGTGGCACCACTTCAAAGCGCTATTTAAGGCTTGGAGTTTTTGACGATTTCAAGTTCGGCAATTGTGTTTTTCTTGTGGTTTTTTTTAAAAAAAACTATCAATTATGCCTCATATTAAACAGCAATCATTGTGTGATCAAGTATCCAAGTTTGACAGAGGAAGGATAGTGGCCTACTGAGAGTGTGGATTATCTTTCAAGGAAATCGGTAGTCGTGTTGGATGAAACCAAACAACTGTAATGCGGATATGTGACCGTCGGATGCAGGAGGTTACGACAGACCGATGTTTTCGATCGCATCCACCTCAGTGCACCACTTCACGTGATGACAGGAGCATTGTGCGCATGTCAATGCCGGATCGGTCAGTCACATCACGAACCATAGCACAGCACATTCAGTCTGTAACGCGTTATCCAGTGTGCGCGTACTATGCGACACCATTTACAGCAGAGTGGTCTGTCCGCAAGACGTCAATTGCTTCGTCTACCCTTGACGCAGAACCACAGACGTCTCCGCCGCCAATGGTGTGATGAAAGAAAGATGTGGACGTCAGAATGGAATGAACTTGTCTTTACTGACGGGTCACGCGTCTGTCTGCAACACCACGATGGTCGGATGCGAGTCTGGGGACAAGTCTGGACGACGTGGAAAGGGAATGCTGAACAGCTGTGTTATGCACCGGGTATTATGGTATGGGAAGGTATTGGATATCACTCTCGCAGTCCTCTAGTATGCAACTGATACTTTAAACAGCCAGCGCTACATCTCCGAAGTGTTGGAGCCAGTTGTCCTTCCTTACCTTCAGGGTTTGCAAACAGCCATATTTCAACAGGATAATGCGCCACCACACGTGGCACGCATTGTCCAAGGGCTCTTCGTCAATCGCCAGATTGATTGCTTCCCTGGCCGGCTCGCTCTCCAGATCTTTCGCCGATAAAAAACATGTGGTGCATGGTTGCTGAGTGATTGACCCAGATTACATCCCAAGCTGCCACACCAGATCAACTTTGGCAACGTGTGGAAACTGCTTGTTCTGCTGTACACAAGAACACACCCAAAGTCTCTTTGAATGAATGCCGAGGCAGCGGTGATCTCCAACAGTGGCGGCTACTTTGGGTACTGATTCTGGAAGGAACTACACTTCACAGAAGTCTATAATTTAATCATTTGATACTTGATCAACATGTTATCTACTAAATAAATTTTGTTGTGATATCTCTTGTCTTTCTTGATGTTGCAATTTGGGTTGGCCAGCAGTGTATGTTGAGCTAAATGAGATTAATTAAAAATGGCTGATCTATTGAATGTTTTCCTGAGCTAAATGAGATTAATTAAAAGTACTGATCTGTTCAATGTGTCCTCAATAGTAAATGTTTAAGCTTATTGTTATCTAGTGTTTACAAAATCTGTTCTCGGTTTTTTTACCTTTTCTTCCCCATTAGGTCAGTGTTTATCTTCAGAATTGGTCTCATGTGCTGACATACGTTAATAAAGCTGAAGTGACTCCGGAAGTGGCTGAGGTATTATCCTTAGTTATTTTTTTATGTAACTAGTTTTTTTAGGTTTTAAAAAAGTATTTTGATATTTATGAATTTAAGTTTCTAATATATTGTAATTTTCTCTATATTAAAATATTTGTTACATAAAATCTTTCCTTAGCATTACAAAAAGTGTGACAAATATGCTTGACTGATATTATTGATCTCAGACTGGTGACCCATGAATACATTTCAGTTATCTGTTTATTGCAAATACAAACCACATTTGCAATAAACAGATTTTAATTAATTTAATTAAGTTTGAGTTTATTATTGTTACATAAAGACCAGAAATCTACAAATTTGTTGACTAGTTTTCCTCATGCAAATTAGATCGGAGGTCAATCGGCGGTAAGCTAACGTGGTTGCCACTGATTGGCCGATGACGTCAAGATCGGCGGGTTGGCCGAACTATATATATGTATGCCGGGGAATCGGTGAGATGGGGCGTTATTGAGTGCTGAGTCAGCATTATGATACTTTCCTTTCAATGGTTTTTAAAAGCTAAAATATTAGCTTATTTTATTTAAGTTGTAAAAATAAAACATGGATTTTAATTTAGATCGGTCTTATAGTTTTCTTTGCCAATATCTCCACTGCCATTAAAATTTACATAATTTATAATGTGCTCTAAATGTTGCATAAATATTTGAAGGTACACATTCATTAACTTTATTCAAACGTGTTCAATTTAAGTACACTCAGTTATTAGTACATTATAATAAATAATAACATATCGAAGTGTTACATAAATATTTGAAGGTATGCATTTCATTAACTTCTATTCAAATGTGTTCAATTTAAGTACACTCAGTTATTAGTATATTATAAGTACAATTTTTGCACTAAGAATAATTGCTTTGTTTGGAAATATGTTTATATTGTTTTCCACAGTTGACAGTTCGACCAGTGAGCATCTACAATTCATAATGTAGATAATTTCTTGTAATTTTTCTCCAGTGTACAGATATTATACAAATAAATTTGTATTTTAGTGTATGCTTTGAAGACATATTTTATAGATGTTAGAAAGAGAATATATTTCATTATTCATTCTCAAGTTTTATTCCACTTGCAAAGTTTTCTCTGAAATCTTAGAAAATTTTCAAGATCTGTGTTTTTATTAAGAAGTTATTTGATAATTAAAATGTGAAATAAATATCTGGAATATTAATTTAGCTCTCAGCATGCTTGAATTACAAAGTGTAATCAACAGATAAAAATGTATTGTGGGTATGAAACCTTAGATTTCAGATAAAAAATAAAAATAAATTTGAATTTTTTTCATTTGTGTTTTTATGATCATTGTGTATGTATATTTTGATAAATATTTAGTAAGCAAATTTTAAAATGTTTTAATTCTGTTGATAAAAAAATTTTCATTTTGCTAAAAAAAACTCTGGCTCCATTAGCTGTTTTTCGGTTGTGCATTCACCCAGCACAAAATGATTTACTTTCATGAGTTTTTTTTTTTTTAAGTCTTTTATTTATTTGCTGTGGCTTAAGACATTGTACTTTTGTACAGTTCTGTGAGGATAAATAATAGTGTAATTTCTCTCAAAAAAAGTGTGAATTAAACTTGGTATCAGAGTAGTCTATGTCTTTATAATACTGTGATGGCCAGAAGCCTGAAGCTAAACATATGAGGGCTAATTTTTTTTTTCCAAGGTCCGATTGGTCACTAAAGGAAAGCTTCGGGGAAAATACGCTAGGTCTGTGTGCAGACATCTTGCGCAGTGTCATTAGTTGGCCCGGGGAACGTGTCGATTCGCAATTGTCATTTCTGAGGACGTAGGGAGCACATAAACGTGCTTTGAAAAATAGGGTCTCCAGCCAAATGTGAATTGCGTTCAGTCATTTGATTTCTGCATGCTGAAGGAAGCAATGCAGCTGAAATTCATAGACGAATGAGTAAAGTGTATGGAGAAACGTTCATGAGTAACAGGTGCAGGAACTTTGAAGCTGGACGCACAGATGTTCATGATGCAGGTGGCCAAGGAAGGAAGCCAGTGTCAACCGATGATCTTGTTCAGCGCGTGGATTAGGCGATTCGCGGAAACTGTCGGTTCACAATTTTTGGGTTCAGTGATTTGTTTCCTGAAATTTCATGGTCTGTAGCATTTTGAGTAAAAGACTCGAGTACCACAAACTCAGTGTGAGATGGGTTAAGATGCTGTCTGACCATCACAAAACTCAGTGAATGGGTGCCGCATTAACCTTCCTCCAGCGCTACCATCACGACAGAGATGAGTTTTTGGACCGAATTTTCGCAGGAGATAATACATGGATGCATTATGCAACTGAATAAACAAAAGAGCGATCAAAACAGTGGATGCATTCACATTCCCCTACTCATAAGTCAGTGAAGTTCAAGCACACATTCTCCACCAAAAAGTGTACGGTTACAGTGTTTTGGGACCGAAAAGGTGTTCTCTTGGTGTAATTCATGCCCCGTGGCACAACCAACACTCCAGCTTCGTACTGCATGACTCTTCAACATCTTTGAAGTGCAATTCAGAACAAGAGAAGAGGAATGTTGTCATCAGGTATTGTCCTTATTCATGACAATGTGCGGCTACACACTGCAGGTGAAACAAGGATCCTCCTACAGCATTTTGGATAGGAAATTTTTGATCACCCACTATACAGTCCTGACTTGGCTCCCTCAGATTTTCATCTCTTTGCCCACATGAAACACTGGCTAGGAGGATAGCATTTTGCCACAGACAACGAGCTGCAGACCAGTGTACAGAATTGGCTGAAAACACAGGTGGCTGCTTTCTATGACGAAGGTATTGGAAAACTGGTACCACATTATGACAGATGTATGAATTGGAATGGTGATTACATCAAAAAGTAGCTTAACGTTGTATCACATTGTTCCATATAATATTTTCTTGATTCTCACTGTGATTTTCATTTAGCGACCAATCAGACCTTAAAAAAAATAACCAACGTATTTAATTGCAATGTATACGGTCAGATCAAATTTTTAAATCTGATGTGTCTTTTTTATGTGATAGAGAAATTGATGTATCAGAAACTTTTATTTCCAAATGTTTTATGTCTGATGTATGATGAAACTTTTTCTTATAGGTGAATGAGAAAGATGCAAATCAGTTGGTCCTTACTAAATTAAGGTGTGCTGCCGGCTTGGCCGAATTAGCCACCCGCAAATACAAATCGGCTGCCAAAAATTTTTTGCAAGCATCCTTTGATCACTGTGATTTCCCAGATGTAAGGCTAATTTTTTTTTATTATTATTTTTGGGATTATTGTACATGTTATTTAAAATTTAAGCAACTTTTTTTGTGAAAAAGTAAACCAAAAAGCTGTTTTTCTGTCTTGTTTGTATTTCTCCCTTTTTTTAAATACTGAAAAATTTACATTATCTTGAAATTTGGACTGTAAAGGAAATGTTACTTAAAAACTGTGTGTTTAGTTATAGATTCAATTTATATTATTTGTAAATATATGTTACATCTGTACAAGTTGTTGGCTTTATGTGTGCATTTTGTATGTTGTAGCTTCTTTCACCAAACAATGTTGCTATGTATGGAGGCCTCTGTGCTCTTGCTTCCTTCGATCGTCAAGAACTTCTGAAGAATGTGATATCCAGCAGGTAAGGTGCTATTTAATTTACTCTAGTAAATTAATCTGCTGTAAAACATTGAGTTAGATTACTTTTTTTTTATATGTCACTTAAATGTATATATGTTACTATTACAAGATATGCATAAAAACAGTTTGTGTAATCAGAGTGTTATAGTGCTTGCAATGTTTTATTGTTCCTTGTTTTTTATTATTATTATTTTTTTTTTTTTAGTTATGAAAATATATATGTGCTGCAGAATAAAATAAAAGGAAGAATTTATTGTCTTCTAAAATGTGAAGTTTCCTAAAGTATTTCAGTTGAAATATAATGAATTTTATGTGGAATTTATTAAATTGTAAATTACTAAAGAAGAGTATTTAGTATGTTGCAGTCTTAAAAACAGATTTATTAAAAGTCAACATATCTGGTTGTAACAAATGTTACGTTCTTAATAAATAAAAACGTTTTTAATAAATAAAGTTAGAAAGGGGAAAAAAAACATGAAAGCAGTACCTTTAGTGTGGGTAGTAATCGCCAACCAAATCTATGATTTTCTGCCAACATTTTAATAGTTTTTCAAAGGCTTTGGCCCAAAAACTTGGTGGCAGCGAGTCCAAAAACAGATCAACCTCATTTCGGATAACCTGTGCAGAATGGAAGATAGCACAACCAAAATGTATTTGTAGCCTTGTCAACATCAGTAGGCTGGCCAGAGGCCTCTGCTTATTGAATGTCATAGTTCTTATTTTTAAACTTCTGGTACCAAACCTTCACAGTGTTATGTGATACAACATTAGTACCTAAAGCTGTACACAGGATTTGGTGACATTCTGTAGCTGACTTTTTGCAACAAAACTGAAAGTAAATTATGGTTCTAATCTGGTAGCATGATAATTCCATTTCAGATACTTTGTACTTAATGATTACGATATTTTTTTACAAATTTCACAGCACAGTATTCTAAAGCAAGTCTTTTTCTTTCAAATGCCAAAAATCATTTGACAAAATATGACTCTGATACAAACTGTTTGTTTGGATGATATTTGTGGTGGCAGAAAACTTTCATTAAACCCAATATTTACTTATTATGAAATGTTGCATTCAGTACCATATGGTGGGAGAGAAAAACTAGTCAGACGAACCATTCCATATTAACTGGGCCTTGCCCGGTTGCTTTTCTTATGGAGGTTCTTATAAAATTGTTACACATTAAAATATATATATATATATATATATATTAAAAGTAAGTGTGAAGCAGTCAACTTTTGCTAGTATAAATAGTCCAAATTTCACATTTGGTACAAAGACATAGTTGTATATTCTGAAGCTTCACGAACACCCTCTTCTTAAAAATGTAAGAAAACCTTCTTTCAGTTAGGATAGATTCATGTTTATGTTTCATCATTACCCATATTATACACTCACGTTTGTGAAAATTGCAACACCAAGAAGGAATCGTCATAATTGAATGCAATTTAATACACAGTTGAGTGGTAGTGGTACAAATAAATGATTAAATGTTCAAAGCAAACAAACAAGAACAAGAGATCAGAATCAGTATTTTGTGTGGCCACCACGCGCCGCAACAAGTGCTGCTACACGACGTGGCATGGAGTCAAACAAAGTTTGAATGTCTGACTGAGGAAGAGCATTCCATATCGTTTGTACGCGTACCCAAAGTTCGTCTGCAGACGCAACAGGACGAGGATCACGAGCAAGACGCCGACCAATGACATCCCACACATGTTCAATTGGCGACATATCCGGGGAACACGCAGGCCAAGGAAGAAGCTGTACCTGCTGCGCTGCAAAGAAGGATTTAACAATCCGAGCAGTATGAGGGCGGGCATTGTCCTGTTGAAATACAGCGCCTGGCAAGCTTTGAAGGAAGGGAACAGCTTCGGGCTGTAGAACTTCACGGATATACCGGTTGCTGTTCAGATTGCCCACAATTCGTAGCAATTGAGATCGTCTATGATATGCTATGGCGCCCCAGACCATAACTCCGGGTGTTCGTCCACTGTGGCGTTCGATAATGCACTCCGGAAGGTGGCGTTCACCGGCATAGCGTCTGACACGAATGCGGCCATCATGGTACCACAAATTAAAGCGGGATTCGTCAGAAAACACGACATGCTGCCAATCAGCACGCCAGTCTCTATGCTGATTGGCCCATTGTAGCCGCAGGCGGCGATGGTCGTGCGTTAGGGGGATCCTGTATAAAGGAGTCCGTGCGCGCAGTCCACACTGCAGCAGACGTCTACGAATTGATGAAGCACACAATGAAACACCTGTAGCTATTGACCACAGTGCTGCCAATTGTCTAGAGGAAGCTGTACGGTCCGTCCGCGCCATGCGGACCAGGTGTCTATCATCGCGAGCTGACGTCACATTTCGGGGTCCACTCCCGGATTTCCGAGTTGTCCGACACTCGTCCGTCCACTGCTTCCAAACGCGCATCACTGTGCTGCTGTTACGCTGCACACGAGAGGCTACTGCACGATACG
This sequence comes from Stegodyphus mimosarum, assembly GCA_000611955.2. Lineage (NCBI taxonomy): Eukaryota > Metazoa > Arthropoda > Arachnida > Araneae > Eresidae > Stegodyphus > Stegodyphus mimosarum. The sequence continues at coordinate 115,217 of KK121203.1, forward strand.
ACAATCCAGCTTCACGAAGGCCGATGATTCTCCCTCGTTCAAACTCTGTAAGTTGTTCAAATCTCGCTCTCTTTCGTCGACGAGGCATAAGTACAGATTGAGTTAACGTTTACCACTAGCAGATAACCACCGATAACCATACACGCCTCGCTACAGCCGTCTATTTATTCGGATCCATCAACCGTTCAGAGGGCGCTGCTCAGCATACGCATGCGCTACGGATTTGCAATTCTAATCATTTGCATATCATGCGCTACTTTGCATTTCCTGAAAATTTCAGCTCACTCGCGTAAGTCCTTCATGGTGTTGCAATTTTCACAAACGTGAGTGTATTTTATAAATCAATTTTTCTGCATAAAGGGCAAAATATGTACTCTTCATAGGTATAAAAATGCATAAGTCAGTGTTCTCAACCTTTTTCCTCTCATGCACCCCTTTCACCATTAAGCCCAGTATATGCCAACACGGTCACTCATTCGGATGGAAAGCGTTGACCAACCAGAAGCGAGTTCAGAGGTGGCATTTTCCGGACAATCGGAGAACACCTGAGTTGATTGAACTTCAACTTTTCAACGTTTGTCGCGTCAGTTTCAGGCATCTTGTTTCAAACGTCCAGTTTATACCACAGTTTTTAAGTGATTGCACTTTAAAAAATTCTCCTTGATGAAAAAAAAAAAGTGAAATGGACTAATCTTAATAAAAATTTCAGATAATAATAAAAAAATGCATATGCTGTTAAAATAAATAACTTTATAAATTATTTAAAGGAAAATTCTCAAGTTTATTATCTGGTTGTAACGAATAAATAATAATAATAAACCTTAATAATCAACCATAAATTATATATGGTTGATAATTTTTACAGAATAATCTAATGCCACAGATTGTTGCGAGAAAATAATGATGGATTTCGAAATTCCAGATTTTGAATTTTTCTTAAAATATAGCTACATTAATTTAAGGTTGCTCTTGTTGCCTAGTGGATAAAACTTTTGCTTCTTGAGTTAAGGATTCAAGTGTCACCCGGAGTGGTGTTGTAATGGAGTTGGTATTTTTAAAAAATTATATACAGACAATATTATCGCTAGTTTCAGAGTAGTCCAGATGCTTCTTCACTTTCCTGAAGGTGAAGTGTGAAAACCATATCGCAAGCTACGTTAGCGCAGAGGTGACATGCTCAAAGAGAAAATTCAGTGGTTACTAGGGACTTGTATTGCAGGTTCGGGCCTTGCTTTTTCATACCTTTGATGATGGTGTGAATGCAATTTTTTAAGAAATATCTACTGCGACTTTTTTTGGGAGGGACACGAGAAGCTTGCATATATTTTTCATTTCATTTCATTCATCATCCATATAAACCTAATTTTCGCTCGACATTGTGTGCTTTATCTTTCTTTTGGCAACGAGCCTTTGGTATAATTCATAAGATGATCTGACTAATATGATCTGATTCTATTTCGGCTGACACGAGACTAGCAAAAATGATATTAGTGTAAAGTTGTTGTTTCATCTATCTATCTAAAATTTAGTGAGTTCTGAATTTTAAATGAGTAGTGACGAGTAAACCATTTGTTTAAAAAAAATAAGAAAACTGTTATTTATACAAAAAAGAAGCTCGCTAGTATGTAGCTGACTTTATGGAATACTTCTATGCATTTTAATGGCTTCATGTTTGTTTTTCTGAAAATGTATTTCAAACAATTTATATATGAACTTATCCAGAGGTTTAATCTTGATGATAATTTTTCATTAATTTAAAGAACTTTTGCATGAGCATTAGCAAATTTACTAATTGTAGAATTCAATTTTTAACGCAGGAAAAGAAGTATTATATAAAATGAAGTTACTTTAATGAATTTTAGATAAAAGTGACCTTATAAAATAAACCTTTAGATAGTGGCTGTTCATTAATATATGAATGACTAATTGAAGTAACTACTGTTACATTTGAGGTAAACAATGTGTACATAAGGCAGAAACTAAAACATTTATTTAAAAAAAATTGCTGTTGTTTATTAACTTAAAAATAACTGCTTTCTTTAAGTGTGATATTTAATTTAGTAATGCTGTAAATCCTGCATATATTTAAAAAATATATACTTTTTTATTGCGTTATTTAAACCAATTAAGGAAAGTTCATACATCATGCAAAAATATTTATGGTATTCTACCCTATGAAAAATTCACTCATGAAATCATGAAATTAGGATTTTTTAATTACCATTCAACAAAATTCATAAATAAATTAAATTAGATGTATACAACAATCCTTTTCTGGGATATTCTATTCCTGCCTTCCAAATGATTCTTTTCTGCAATATTCTGGCAAAAATTAGTGTTCTGCTTTTGAATAAGTGAGGCTAGAAATTCATCGAATCGATGAGGTGTCATGTGAAAGTAATTAGAAGAAATTTCCTTTTGTTCAAGTGCATTTCTTCAATTAAATTATTTTCATCTCCTTGCTGCAGTCATCTCTCACAAATTAATATAAACCACTGCATTCTGCTTCTCTTACACAAAGAAAGAAGTAAAATAAGTTTTTATTCAGCAGAAATTAAATCAGTTTTAATTAAAAAAATGTAATCGTAAAAAGTCAAAATATTACATAAAAATTTCATGTTTTCCCCCAAGTTTCCGATACAAAGAGCCATCTAGTGCGAGCATATGACAACTTTTAAAGCGAAAGTTGCCGCGCTGGTGTGAACTGACATACGCGGAAAGCATTTTTTTCCGCATTTCTGCTTTTCGCCCCAATGGACCAATGTGTACGCAGCTTTACTGAGCAATCATCCCCTTCTTTCCAAAACTTGAAAAATACATATGCTTTTATTTAAATTTATGTTATTTTTGTTGTGTTTTATAAATTAAACAAGAAAAAGGTATGGGAAATGTTGATAAATACCAAAACCTGAAAAAGTCTAATTGTTTATATTCATAAACAGGTAAATAAAAGGCTGACCAATTTCCCTTCTGGTTGAAATTGAGAACTTGTGGTCTAGATTCATCTGCTCTGGTCATATTTTTCTAATCAACTTGTTTTCTTTGTTTTGGTGGGGAGGAACATTTTTCAAATGCCATTTTCTGTTAAATTCTTAAACATTTGCATTAGTTTTAAATCTAGTTGTAATTATAATGGCTTTAGAAATTAGCTTTAAGATGCCACTGTGTAAAATTATGTTCACATCTGTTTATCTGTACTAAAGATTTCCTACTGGTGATGGGTTAGATTAAATATTTATTTATTGTTGTTTTAATCTAACAACTGTAACTGCTTTCAAGCAGTCATTAATGTTGGCATCTCACTGAGGTACTGACTTTTATTTTCTTTGAAAATTACCTTTTTTACTTCCTTGTACGAAGTAAGTATTGTAATCCCAAAAAAATTCAGGTACCATATTTCAATGAAAATATCCATTTTGACTGCTATTGAATGCAATTTAACAGTATTTTTGTGTGACATCTGTATATAAGGGCAGAATAAAGGACTCTTTTTCCCCAAAAAAATTATAAAACTGATTTAAATGGATTCTGAAGAGATTTTTTTCATGGCATCTGTGCATAGTATGTATGTGTGTATGATCTCAGGTAACTCAAAAATGAGTAACCTCAGAATGTTGAAATTTTGTATGTAGGACTGCTTTAATATGTAGATGTGCACCTCTTACTTTGGTTGCAGTCGGCCACACCAGAAGTACATGCATATATCCACTGTTACTCGGCTCAGTGAGCTCAGTTTCTTTATTCTTATATGTTTGTAAATTGTGCATTTTTTGCTTTAAAAATTATTGAATTATGTTGTTATCTTCCGATTAAGGTTTTTATGCCTTTAGTAAATTTGTATGCAATATTTGCAGAATTATTAACAATTTAAAATTTGTTTAAGTGCAGCTAAGCCTAATTTTTGTTTAACATAGCAGCCATATTTGTGTACATTTGAAACTTAGCAGAATAGTGATTTGTGTTGCCAGTCTTGTGGAACTAAGCTTTGCAACAACAACATCTTCTTTTATTATTGCAAATTAATTCATGCTTAATCTGTTCTGAATTTATCATTTAAATTATTAAATTATTGCATATCTTGACTTAGCATAGCATCCACAACAAATTAAGTCAGTATGGATGCCTTCAGTGTCTTTTTGTCAAGTGAGACCAAAAGTAAATTTTCAGTTCTGTGCACTGAAAAATATGCCAAATTGCTTGTTTTTGTGACTGGCTGAATGGTTTGTTTTTGCGTAGAAACTGTAATTTTAATTGTAAAATTTTTTTTAAAATTATTTTAGTTGTATTTGGTATTTTATGTTTTTCTATATCTTTCAGTTTTAAGAAAAACATGCGCATACTTTAATATTCCGTACAAAGAAGTCGTGGTGTACACATTAGTACACATTTTGGATATAAATAATTCTGAACTCCTTGCATAGCATGATTGCCTTCATCCAGTTATGGGATATTTTATCGTAACTTATGTAAAATATTTTGTTTTTCATATTGTATTTAATGATCTAATTATCTTGATGAATGAAAATTTATGGAAACAGATTAAAAATCATTATAAAAATTCAGCAAAAAAGTGCAGTGTAAATACAGATCTTCACGAGCAGATCCAAAAAATTAGAGGGTTAAAAGAGTGGATATCTTTTAAAATCAGCAAAACTTCATGAAGACAATTAGGAGATTTGAAAGATTTTTTTAGGTATTTTATTGAAATTCTTACAATGTAGTTCTTGAAATTTGATAACATGAATCGCATATTATTAAATTTCAAGTCAGCAGATTTTGTAAAATATTCCCTTGTTGTATATATTGTATGTGCATGAATTGTCTGTTTGAATTATAATGGAGTGACATTGCCTGTCTTTGTTAAATTTCTTTATCAAAATTTTTACTTTCACTGTAAGATTCTAAAGTAATCAAAATGACAAATTAGGAAGGTCTTAATTATTACATTTTTAAGTTCCATATTTGCATAATATTATAGTTGAAAAAAATTTAATATTAAAAATTAATTTTAATCTTTACGTAATGCATATCTGATTAAATTATTTTAGACTGTAGTCCTGATGGCTGGATTTGTTTGCAAAGTATTATTGCATATGAAAAAATACCTGTTGAACCTGTATGAGACATTTTTATCCTTTCAAATTCAACTACAGAATTTTCAAACGCTATCAATAAACTATTAAAAAATATTAATCATTTTATAGAAGGTAAATTCCAATGTTTCTGTATCAAAATTTAGTAACGATTTTAAAAAATTACAATTTTCTTTAAAACATTTTTTAATAGCTCTTTCAAGTTGTTTCTGGAATTGGAACCTCAACTGCGAGATATTATATTTCGTTTTTATGAGTCTAAATATGCTTCTTGTTTGAAACTGCTGGATGAAATTAAGGTATCTGTCTCTTTTTCACAGTGCATTATTTAACTGTTTTATTGCATTATTAACTTTGTTCCAGATTAGATGTAATTTATAATTTATGTATTTATTAGGATAACCTTTTATTGGATATGTATCTGGCACCCCATGTGAACATTTTGTACACACAAATAAGAAACAGAGCGTTAATCCAGGTAATATTAATATAGCTTTGATGTTTTAAGTGTTTAGAATTTTCCTTTTATAAGCTGTAAAATCTTGTTTCAATTGAATTTGGAGATCTTCAGAGTGATTAAGCAATACAATCTTTGCATGAGAACTTCACAAGTTTATTCGATGGTGGCGCTTGTTAAGAGATTTAAACGATATCTCTTTAGACTAAATAAGATCTAGGAGTAGATGAGAGTTAACAGTGTGAAACATCAAAGACAATTTGTCAAATTTTACTCTGCTTTAAGTGTTATGTAAATGAGTCGTGCGAAAGGTTCAGTCACAAGTTTGATTACAAGTGGTTAGCTGCACAGATCTGGGAAGAATTTTATGGGTAAAAATGTACCTTCTCTTGCATTCCCTGATAGATGTTCTTTGAAGCAGGATATAGTGATCAACCAAGCCGCTTCATGATCTCCTTCTATCATTTATAGTGCAATATTAGAGGATGCAGCAGGTCATCAGGAATGATTCTTTGCTGTGTTCAAGGTTTTCATAACCATACATGTTGTTCTGGTTGATTATTGTACTGGTAGGCTGTGACCTCAGTGTGCCTAGTTGAGTTCTTTGTTGCATTGTGATCATACAGGAACACACTCTGACAATTAGTTATGTGTTATTACAATCACAGTCACTATATTTTTAGAATGTGCTGACCTTTGGCAACATCTCCATTTTTATATGTATTGTTATATTCAAAGTACCAACAGTTTCTATACTGAGGATTATGCACCTGGAGGAGAGTTTCAGGGAAGAATGCGAATTTAGTTACCTATTAAGTGTTGAGCTTTTGTAATGGATTTTTTTCGAGTGTTAGGAAGGGGAAATGATCGTCTAGCAATGGTGAAAGACAAAAAAAATCAAAATTAAAAAAAAATTCTATGCATAATTTTTTTAACTTTAAATTCAATTTTAAATTATAGTTTATGGAATTTGCCTGTTATAGCAGAAACTGCAGTATAATTCTGCAGAAATACAGTCTTTTGCTAGAAAATTAGTAAGTGGAGCATTGATGAGATGCATTTGATAGATAGCTGAAGCGCACTGCTGAATTTACACAAGAATCTTTTTTTTTTTTTTTTTTAACAAAAACTATTGCTATGTAAAAAGAACAGTGCAGAAAAATTTCAGAAGGATTTGATGGAAAATGTGTTTTTACATCTGTTATATAATTCTTATTTAATAATTAAAATTTGCATATTAAATTGTTTAAGTATGTTTTATTTTCGTATATTGATGTTTTCTGTCTAACACTAAATATCATTAGTTTGGAAATTCATTTTATAAAAAATTAAGAAAATTGCAGATTTTCAACCAATAAGCAACTGTAAACATTTTATGCATTAAAAATTGCACCAAGGCAGTTGCGTTAATATGTAAATACCCTCTGATATGTGTTATAATATTTTCCCTAGTTATTTGAAGGTATGTCTCCTTTTATATTCCAGATTATCAGTATGGGGATCCTGCATTAGCTTTCTTCATTGTCACAGTAATGAAATTTATTGTAATTAATCATAACTATTCATGACATGCAAATAAAGTATATTGTATTTACTGGAAAATTCTATGATAAATTTTTAAGTAATAAAAATGAAGATAGTTTTATTTGAATGATGATTTGGTCTGATAGGATTGTGAGAAAGAAATGAGAGAATCACAGTCCTTTTCTTCTTTCCTTCTTCAGAATTTCTTTGAAATTGCAGCATCGTTAGCTGTACTCCCAAAGATATTGTTAGTAATGCATTGTTATTTATTTTCAGGCATATCTGCAAATATAGTGAGTGTTGCTTAAATTGAATTTACTCAACTTAGCAGTAGTTACACAGTATATATCGGTGTGTATGTATATATATATATATAGTGTAAGATTAAAAAAATCAAAATTCTAACTTTAATTTGCATTCTTTATATCTGACTCTCTGATAATTCTTCATTTTTCTATATTTCAAACCTTACATCAGGGCAAAACTAGTGGTCGTGACATAATTTGGCACAGCCTGTGGTGAAGATATATTTGCCCTGAATAAATTATTCTGCTCTGGAACTTCAGTCGTCTTATGTGGAGGAGTGGTTGAATAAGAAAAATTGTAATATATTTGTGTACTGCAATTTTTTGGGTATCCTATCTATTCTAAAATTTGGAATTGCTTGTACTGCAATTTAGTGGGTACCCTTTCTATTCTAAAATTTATAACTGCTTGTTATAAACTTCTCTAAACTGTGTCATTTCAAAATTAATAGTTAGCATTATATGACTTTTACATAATGCTGATGACATAAATGGTTCAAACAAAAACTCAAAAAGTTAATAACAAACTATGACTAAAATTCAAAATAATAATTTTAGAGTATTATTAATAAGACAGTCAAATTACATTAAAATTGATTCACTCTGAAGTAAGATTTTGTCTCGAACTCATAACGCACTTCGCTTCTCCTTTTTTGGCTAATGCATGTTCCTTTCAGAATTATATTTAAAAAATATAACAGTGCTGGCTTACCCATGTGTGTCGACAAGAAATAAACAGCAATATTAATTCTGCCGTAATTGCTTCTTATTGCATAATTATGACTTTCAAATTTTACTATATGCTTTAGCATCTGCACCATCATTAAGTTTCTAAATTATTACACATATATGCATACACACACACACACATATATATATATTGTTCTTATGATTATTGCCTATGTAATTTATTAAGTATTTAAACACTGTAATTATTGTGCTTAGTATGATAATTAAACTTTTCTCCCTCATTCTGCAATTTGATTTATAAAAATACCAAATTTTAAAACAAAAGCATGGACCCAAAGGAGGGGGGTCATATTTTCATGTAAAGTACGGTATTTTCATAAATTTTTTCATTATCGAAAAAGCAAGGTCACGAAGTTATGGAACTGAAATATTTTCAGAGGCAAAAATTTTATCACAGAAATGCAAGTTGCAACGCTTTACTTTATTTATTCAATAATAGCTGATTTGTTTTCAACTACTGAACATTGTTCTTATTATTTCAGGTTTGATTCCCAGTGATTATGAGGTTTGATTATTTTTATGACATAAATACGAACGAATTTTGGAAAATTCTTGATAAATTTTTCTTCCATTGTAAAAGGGCCTAATATTTTTTCACTTAAAACAGGGATTCATAGCTCTTTCCTCACTAGGCAAGGGTCAAGTTGTGGGCCATTGTTAGTTCGACCGGGTTTGATTCGAGACGAAGGGATTGGCTAGATGAGTACTTTTGTGTTTTATCACCACATGCAGGGATGGCACCAGAAACGGTGCAATTGATGTGGATGCACCAGGTGGTCACATTTAAGGGTGGCAGAACTTTTTTAATTTAGAGAAGTAACATGCAGTAAAATTTAATGATGGGAAATTTCTTGGAATTTAGGAAGGTTGCAACAAAATTTAGGTCCCAGAGAGATCACACCAAGTGGCAGAAGGCCCAGTACAGCCCTGCTTGCGAGTATCCTGTCATAATCACGTAGACTAAGTCTTAAGCGGAACTCATGTTAGTTTCCCTCGATATGTGTGAAGTCTTTTTTAATAAAAATGAGTGCAAATTATAAGTTGAAAGTTGCCTAATTTAAAAATATTCTGAAAATTTTAATGTCTTGCTTAAATCTATTGCTTTGATCATCTATTTAAATTTTATTTATATTGGCATCCTTGAACATATTTCTGATTTTGATTGTAGTATTTCAGTCCCTATTCATCTGCAGACATGAATAAAATGGCTCAGGCTTTTAATACTACAGTGAGTGCTTTGGAAGATGAACTCATGCAGTTGATTCTCGATAATCAGATTCAAGCAAGGATTGATTCTCACAATAAAGTATGTAATTATCACTTGTGCACATTTCTGTATACTGTATTCATTATAACTTCAATTATCTTCAGTTATTTTTTATATTTATTTAATAAGCTATATTGATGTTTTAAAGTATTGTGCTTTTGTAGTTTTTTAAACTTGTTTCAAGTTTTCTTTTTTCTAGATACTGTATGCCAAAGACATTGATCAGAGAAGTACTACGTATGAGCGAGCCATTAAGATGGGTAAAGAGTATCAGCGGCGCACAGCAGTAAGAATTTTTTCGGCTGTTTTATTTTATTATGATGATGATATAAACCCAAACTGTATTACAGAAAGTATGTTATTCATTTTAAACTGTCTAATAAGTAGATGGTGAAATGCTGTTAGGGGGAAAATTTCTGGGATGTACTTGCTAAAGTTTATTCGTACCTGCCAACTGTGCCATTTTTACGTGGAGACTGCTGATTTTTCAACAAGTTTTCCAGTGGATCATCAAATCTTCCATTTTTTTAATATTTTAGCTTTTACTACAGAAAACTGCTAAGCAACAGGTTTCCTCACGATAAATGACATTTATTGAATTGATGAAACTTAAATTGTAGGAAATACGTTCCCTCACTATGCTGGCCGATCTGTGTGTTTGACCATCCGGTCTCTTTTAGCTCTACAATCTGACCCCTCTCAAAGTTATCTTTTACAAACAACTATTCATAATGCCGTTGAGTGTGTCTTAAAGGCAACTTTCATTACAGTGTACTCAAATTTTAAATTGTTTGACTTTTAACCTGGATAGAGAGCATAGATTTTAAAATATTTTGGAATAGGGATATATCACCAGTGTTTTTGTTTTTGTTAGATGGGCCTGTCCTCTTTTAGCCATAAGGCCGTTTATTCGGCTAGGGGGGCTGAGGGCTTCGCCCTTTACATTACATTACAGTGTTGTGTATCCAAGCTGTCAGCACGGTTATAAATGCTCATCACGTGCTGCATCTGCTCCTTTACATTCTACTGGCTGCACACTTGAGAAGCACATTGTATCACCCCACAATGCTGATTAGTGCTGTAAGTTTAATTATTTACACTACACACCAAACAACAGGTGTATACCCCATTTCTTAGTTGTGGATCTTCTTTTTTTAAAATGTATGCATATTTCTTCACATGTGATAAAACAACAGTACCTAGAGCCATCCAATTTTGAATAACGTATGTTTCCACCCGAATATGAGTATCTGTAAGCCCGAGTTTGGAATTTGTTTTATTATCTATTTCATATTTTGTAAAACTTTAAAAAACATTTGATGAACAAACTCAGACGATTTAAAGCAAGCAATGGCTTTCTTGGAATTGTCTAGGCACATAGGAGTTTCATGTTTTTGTGCATGTTTAGCATGATTACAAGCCCTACGAGTTTTTTTTAGCCGGTCCTCCACAAAGGCATCTTTCCACTCAGATAATACCCCTTTTGTGCTTTGTCATAATCAGTTAACCTTATTCAGTTTAATGATTCTGTGGCTTTGATGAGTTGTGATAACTAATTTACATTTTTAAAGGATCTTAGTAATGAAATTTAAATCCACAACGAGTAAATTTACAAAATCTTAAGATTTTGCTATAGGTGTTTGACCATGCATGTTAATCCTGCAAAGTTCACAACAAGCAACTTTTGTACTAACGATAAAAGAGACATTTTTTTATTACCTTTGTCTAAATTTTCTTGGGCAAAAGAGACATGCTTGTCAACATTTGTATTATCTTCCATTTTTCCATACATTTGTTTTGTGTTAATAATTGGTTTGGTTGCAGTAGAATATTTATGACTGCATTTTTGATTCTTTGTAGTTGGTACATTTCTAGGATTCTATCATATCTAGAAGCTGATGTCAAACTCCTGCAGCCCTTACTAGACTGATAGTGAGTTACCGCTTAGTCTGAAACAATTCACCAAGTCATGAGAAGATTAAAATAACCTTTTTTTCTCCCCCTTCTAAAGTAAACAGAAAGGCACGTACTCATGTGGAAACTCATGTAGCGTGTAGATAATTAAATTAACAGAAGGTTAAATTTTAAATGTAGATAACATAGTCTGAGACTACAGATAAAATAGGCTTGTTCAGATAGTCACGGTGCATATTTTAAAATGTCAGTTTTTAAGAGCCTAAAACTGGGCTACAATTTAGGCGGAGCTGCAGATAGTAAGAGCAAGACGTGGCTGCCGAAAGCTCTCGACTAAACATTAAAACTCTCGGCTCGACAGAATACAAATAAGTCATTTGTATTCTGTTGAGGACTGAAAAGGAGAAGTTATAATCATCTTAATGAATTAGTTAACATAAAATACCTTTAAATCATCTTAATGAATTAATTAACATAAGACAGAATATAAGACAGAATAATAACATAAGACAGAATTAAATATGTGCCCAGAAATGACAACTGATAGTAGAATTATTTGCATTATATTATGTAAGAATTGTCGAAGTTCAATGGAGACTTACCCACTGAGCTAAAGTCATGCTGGGAGGTTGTGACCAAAATAGTAGTAATGGCGATATTGACTATGAAATAAACGAATGCTTTTTAAAAATGACTAAAAACCAGAACATAAAAATCTTGCAGACAGTGTTACTTGAAGAGCCAAAGAACTCTTAATATTTGTGGACTGCCGAACGAAGTTATTTCAAGTTATTTCGGAAAATGGCGGTGAGGACGTCTCTTTTGTCACCAGTATAATTGGAGATAACTGAAAAATATCAACTTAAGGAACTATTAGATGCTTTATTAGTATTATTTTAATCTTTGGTAGTTATTTGATTATCATGAATTTTTTTTAACTAATTTTATTTGTATAGGGAGAAAATATAGAAATGTATAAAAAATTTTCTGGATTCTATTTTGTAATGGTAATTAGGTGAACTGAGGGCTTAATTAATAACATTTTGTTCGGTTGATTTTGTCTTTCCAAAATTTTTATGATTGCTTTAGTACTTTTAAATGAAGAAAATAAAAGAAAGGACTAAGAATTAAATTTGTACTGATTAATTTTAATGCTCCTTGTGCAAATTGTTAATTGTTTATGTAATGTTCTGATGTTCTTAATCAATTTCATCATTTAAATTTCTCTCGGAATGATTTGAAACCGTTTTATTGTAAATTAAAAGATTTAAATTTTAACCTAAAATATCTCCTATTTTTCCAGCAACTCATTCTGAGAGCCGCTATGTTGCGTAATAACATACAAGTTAAGGTGAGTGCATGATGATTTTTGGCCATGCTACTTTATGGTAACTTTCTCATTTTTAATTTGAATTTTACGCAAAAAGAACATTGATACCATTTTGAAATTGATTATGTATAATTTTGTAAGTTTAAATTTATTCTGGTTCTAATTCCAGAGTTCTATTGTTTTCAGTTTGAGTAAGAAAATGAACTGTAATAGGTCTACTACTATTTTATAACTAAAATGTTTCTGATTTGGTTATTTACCTTATGTATATAATAAAATATTACCAAATAATAACTTGTACATAGCCACTTAATTGGATATTAGATGAATATTAGTCTCGAAGCATGATTTTGCATTGTTTCGCTTTTCATTTCTTTTTCAAGTCTGTAGCAGGATATTATCTTTCATAGTTAATCTGTTATTAATTAACAAACTAAACTATTTAAAAGCAATAGAGGCAGTTTTAAAGAATATAT
>KK121203.1:128469-157504 GCA_000611955.2 Stegodyphus mimosarum
TTAAATAAAAATGCATTGAATTCATGATAATCTGAATGCACATTTAGATAAACATGGGAATGCTGTGTATCTTCTGTATATTTAAATTCTATAAAATTATAATTCTATAAAAATATTGAATATTTTAAATTATATATGTCATGAATTCAGTGTATTTTTAATTAGATTCAAAAGTAAAAGAAAATAATATTCTTAAGAACTGCCTTTAATTGCTTTTAAACAGTTTAGTTTGTTAATTAATAACTGACATATTAAATATGAAAGAAAAATATATTACATTTTTCCAAATGGCAACAGACTCCAATGAAAAGTGAAACAATGCAAAATTATGTTTCGAGACTAATAGCCATTTTGTGAGGGGTAATGGGGCTTCCAGTTATGTATATACAATAATACACTTTAAGATTTCCATTACTCCTCAAAAAATTCAGAAAAACTGTGTTTATGATTTATGTATTGAGCATATCAAAGGAGAAAAACTGCTCTTTGATGATATCTTAGAAATTGTAGGTAAGTTTCATCTGTTTTGAGGAATTGTGCACATTCCTTGTCCTCTTCTGTTAATGGGCAATAGGTAGAATGTGCAAAAGCATACCAGTGATATTATTACGCTATGTACTATGCCCAGCATTGCTGCTCATAATTTTTTGTTTTAAAAAAATTTTAATGTGATATTTTTACTTCATTGCTGATTTTTTTAAGAAAGAGCAAGAAGGATTTAATATTTTGACAATTCCTAAAAGACCTTCAGATTACTGCAAGATGATATTTTAATGTTAACACAGTACCAAAATATTTACCAATGATATGTAAAGGAGGAGAGGAAATGAAACTAATATATTTTTTTAAAATTATTTATCTTTGATTGTATTTTCGAACAGTGGTCTTGAATGTATCAGCATTACTATTTTAATTATATTTAGTGTTAGCATTTATACTTTGTAAAGCTATATTTATAGAGAATGTTACTTATACAGAGTGTCCCTAAAAGAATGTCCCAGTTTCAATGGTATATTATAACAGTTTGATAAATTTATTGGTATATTATAACAGTTATCAAATCGAAGGTAAACTAACCTGGTTTTTTTTTAGAAATATTCAGTATGTGCACTTCCACTCAATTCTGTCTCTCAACTCTGGCAAATCATTAGGTAGTGGTGGAGTGTAGATACATTCTTTTATAAAGCCTCAAAGGGAAAAAATTGCATGGCAGAAGGTCAAATGAACATGGAGGTCAATGAAAAAGGACTCTTTTCGTCTCAACCAGTCGAGGACTTTGACATTCAACCGCTCTCATACAGAGAGATTCCAATGGGGATGGGTTTGCTAAATAAAGTTTACAAAAAGTCACCCTCTTTTAATTGGGAAAAGAGCCAAACTTACAATATTTTCAAATAAGCTACCCCTGTTACAGTAGTTTCAGTGAAACAAATTGGTCCTTACATGATGAAAAGTTGACTCGTAACTGACCGCCACACGATCAAGGAAGTCATCTTCCCGCTCAAACACTTGCAAAGTCACAACATACACCATAGTCATATGGCTTTAAAACATGTACCAACGGTAACCAGTATGGACATTTGTAAATATTTTCTTAAAATCTTGCAAAGTGTTGTCTGTTCAAGACTCGATTTCTGAACAGATTTCTCAGGACTATGAAAGTAAGATGCTTTAATATGGTCCACGCACTGTACATGCATTTTTGGTCGTTTTGTGCATTTCCCATATCTGGTTGTTTTGAATTGTCTATACCATTGGTGGATGTTTTTGGAGCATGGTGGATCGTAATTAAACTTTAAAGAAAATGCACGTTGAACTGAAATTATAGATTCACTGTGTTAATAAATTGCAGAACACAAAATGCTTTACACTTGGGAGTCGTCATTTTGCTTACCTGGCATTGCAAGTGAGAAAATGACAAAACAGTAGTTGTGCATGCACCTGTCTAATATTGCTTCAGATATTCTTTAAATTTGACCTCGAACCAGAACTCTACAATGCTTACAGTCGATGCTATTAAAATTGATAACTGGGAGATTCTTTTATCGACGTACTCTATTATGCAGACAGTAATAGCTTTTTCTTGAAAAATCAGAAATATGTATTGTAAATATGGGGCATTTCAAAGCATATGGAAAAGTTAAGTATTCGTTTACAAATGAGTTAGAAGAAAATAAAATGCATTAAATAACATCAACAACTCACAGAAAAGTTGAAAGAAATTAAATATGAAACCAGTCCAATCCCTAAATCTTGTAATAAAAAATGAAGTAATATTTCTAAGTCTGTAAATTTTGTAAATTATTTCAATTTAATTTTAATATTAGTAATTGTATATATTACTTTTGCTTTATTAGGCAAATTAAATTCATTTCATATAAATTTTTTATGTATTATTGAATGGAAAACTCCTGTGTAAAGGAGGCATTTGAAATTTTCAGATGAACTATAAGTAATTTAAAATGGTTGATCAGCTAATTTTTGGTGAATAGAAATACAGTGGTTTTCCAGGGAAATTGTCATGATCGACCTCCTCTTTATTAGTGAATCAGATTATGATTGTATTCTTCTTTTCTTTTTTATGTATTTCTATTATTTTCGGAGTTTCTTCAGCTTTAAATGCACTGGTTTTTTTTGGAAGGGGGGGGGGGAGATTTAGGGTACTGATGTAAGATTTCCTTCATGTCTTTGGTGTTTTCATTCTAAATTTATTACTTCTTTGTTTAATATACATACACTAATTTCCAAAAATCACAAAAATAGCAATAACTGGTTTAAAAAAGAAGCCATACTGTATAAAATTTGAATATGTTGTCAAATAAGAGTTGCTGACTAAAACTGCGGTATGCAAATTAGTAGCGCTTCAGTCGGAAAAGGTCACTTGCGATGAGCAATGTCTTTCCACATGAAACCATGAATGTTGAGGCCTTTGGAGATGACATCCTCGATGCTTATATGCACCCTAGTGCCAGGGCAATAGGTGCTAATTTCCTGCTACAGGACTTGCATTGTGGGGGATTATCTTCAACAGCAAACAGTTGAGTGCATGGAGTGGCCAGCTTGATCACTGCACCTGAATCCTGCTTGGGATGCTTTAGAAAGATGTATAGCTGCTCTAAATTCTCCTCTTCAGACTTTTACCATGCTTGCAACTGCTTTGCAAGAGCAATGGCTCTCACTTCATACGGAACTTATAGACTGCCTAATTCACAGTATCGCATATTGCTGTTATGTGTTGTACTGCTTCCAGGACAGGTTGCCCATATTTCACTCCATATTGAAGGCAATTTTCCTACACCAAACTGACACATGACACATTGTATTTTTTTCATTTTATACATATACCAATTTCTATAATACCATAATTGTCTGGTAATTTCTTTTCATGTTCTTTTATACCTTACTATGTCTTGTATACTGTGGGTCAGTTACGTTAGATTCTACACTTTTTAAATTATTGTAATTTTTCTTTAATTAATAACCACTGATATATATATATATATATATATGTATGTATAATATTTGATTTTATAATATATTAATGATTATTTTCAAAAAGTAATAGCCTTATGTAGCCTGAGTAATATTTTGAATTTTTACTTCCTTCTACAAAGTAAAAAGGGAAGTATTTAAAAATTATCAAATGAAAACAAATATCTGAGTTCTGAAGTTGTCAAATAGTATTTTAGTTGTTTTCTGTTTTGTTAATTTAGGATTTATAGTATTGTAAATTAAGAAGTTTATATAGAAAACAGAACTGGATGAAAAATTAGCTCTGATGATTAGAATTGTTAATTACATTTCAGTTAAACTTTTATTAACAGACTACTGGTAATTTGTTGACATAACACTGGTAGAAATATTAAAATGTTCAAAGAAAAAATAATACTTACCAATTCTTTGATAATCTTTGTTCATATATATCTTCAAACTTTGTCGATTCACGAAACCGTCGGAACTGTAAGGTATTTTCTGGAAATCCCGTCCCACCATTAGAAAAATATCTTTAAATATTATTTTAAGTAAATCAGTACGTTATGCAAGTATTTTGTGTTAAAAAATTTTAACGTAAAATGAATGTAATTTGCTCATTAATATCATTAATTCGGGCTCCGGGTGTCACCTACCTCGCATTCTATTTAGTAACCGGGATGTGCTTGTATTCCAAAGGTAACTAGATGCATATTTACATTTTTTTAGTTAATAAGCTTTCAAATTTTAATTGCGGCATCCCAGGTTATGCACGAAATTGCAATTTTTATTGTTTTTCTGTAAATGATCATTTTAAAATTTACTTAACATATATGTAGAATGTAAATGCACATTTTTACGTAGTATTTATTTTATAGAGCCCACCACGTGAAGGATCCCAAGGAAACGAACTGAGCATGACGCCCGTAAACAGCACACCGAGGACATAAAATCCGATGCATTAAATTTCCGTTATTTCCCGCTATGATGTATTTCTGCATTTTGTGAAAAAGATCTTATCAAATTCATATTCTGTGTGGTTTCCCCGTTTCATTTATATAATTAAATATCCGCGGAATTTGTTACCTTAAGTACATTATTTACATGTGTGTGTCTGTTATATGGATGCACACTGCTTAAGTTTTAAAAAATATAATTGCTTATGTAGATATAAGATGCAGTATTGCTTTGTAGTAAAAATATGCGAGAATCCATTTTTTTTCTTAGTTTTCGGACTTACACAGTTAAGTACTTATTCAAATGATACGTGTAACATAAGCATCTGCTGCATTTCATTTTCTAATATATTTCTTTTTCATAATAATTTTGAAATGCTGTCCCTTAAAAAAAATTATGTGGATTTTTTTAAAGTTGTATTGGATCTGCATGTTTATTTTTTAATGGTTATGTAAAATATTTTATTAAATAAATTTTTTATATGTTAATTTGTGTGCACGTATGCAGTTACCAAATATTTTAGGGAAGAAAGACTTCCTATTGTTTTGAATGTTATGAAAACTACAATGTTTTGGTGCATCGAGATAGGATTCAGAAATGTATATTTATATGTACCCGCCACACACGTGTGCATTCATACATGTATGCATACATTTCTGAATCCAGTGCCAGTAACAGAAAAATACCATAGTGTTGATGAAATATGTGAATGTCTTAATAATAAGATCAACAAATTGTCAAGAAATGTGTCATCAAAATTCTAAAGCCCGCAAAATGTATGCATAAAATATTTACTTTTTATTACATAATTGTGAAATAATTTCCATAGCAGTTTAAAACTTATCAATATCAAATTTATGCTTCACTTAAAAACTAGCATCTTTTTTGAGACCATAAAATGCACCTTTTTATTTAAAATTGAAGTTTATCTTACTTATTATCTGAAGGATGGTTTTTACAGAGAAGAAACTCTTTTATAAAAATTGTTTTAAAAACTCTGGTACATTTTATTGTCTGAAAAATACTCTAAATTCAGTTTCTTTTCCTATGCTCATTTTATGTACGTACACGTTGCTTTCATCTGAACAACTTTGTAACAAAATTGAAAAGAGCACTAACTTGGCAGTTTTGGGAACATGTGCAAGATCCTGAAAGTGTATTCAGGACTTCATAGAAATGAAACCGATTACATTTTAGAATTGCTCGTAAAAATATATCATCGAAACTTGTGCTGGAGTCACAAACACATTCGGGAATTTCACGATATCGAAGCTTTGTTCGTACTACTCGAGATACCTTTAGATTTTGAAATGTAAAATGATCGTCATTCTTGTTCATCGCTTTGTTTCAAATCCACCCACTGATTTGTTTGACAGCTTTAGTGATTTCTCTGTGAACCAGTGCACTGATGGTACCTCCAGAAGCAGCAACGGAGATTCCCTGGTTATAATCTGGAGATGGAATCGGAGGCACTTTTTCCAGTCGTCCACTGTTAACACCAGAATATAAATCACAGTTGCTGTGCCCTCTTTTTAAGAAATTGCTCCTGTAAGCCACGGGTAGTTGATAGGAAGGCACGATGGCAGCCGATCGTTCTCCCGAATACTTTGAAATTTCACCATTAATTTCGTTAGTAGGTATTTTAGCTCCCGGGTCTGTACGGGTAGGATGCATCATGAAAAAATTTGATTCGACGACTTTTGTTTTGCATTCTATAAAATTGTGTGTTTTGCTCGTTTCTCTCCTGTCTTCCGAGCGACTTCGTGGTGCAATCATGTGCTTAGAGTTAACTTTTGGGTGACGCCGTGTCAAAATACTCTTGTCTTCCTTGAATTTATAGATGTTACTTTTCTGATGGCCCACGTGAGAATCCGATATGTCTGGATAGCTCCAGTTAATCCCACTGTCCGATTCGGATTCGCTGAGTGCCGAATCTGCAGATTCTTTGTCGGAGCTGTAGATTTTTGATTCAAAGTCTCTTTTGGAAGTAAAATTCTTACTTGTCTGAAAAGAATTTTTTAATGATGGTGAGTTACTGTATAAACTGGATTTAATACTTAAATTTGGTGAGTTTTTTGGATCACTATAGCAAGAATTGTCAGATCGAAAACCCTTAGGAGGTCGAATAGTTGGAACATCTATAAAAATTTCTTCAGTTCCTAACTGTCCACTGTCACCAGAAAGTAAAAGGTCGTCATCGTCGTCATTTAAGAAGTTTCTTGTGGTGTCTGTTGGATCTATTTCTGCCACAGACTGAAAAGGAATTTGGAAATCTAATTAAGCATTTTAAAGATAAAAATATCGAGGAAAAAAAATTTACATAATAGTTCAGTGGTGTATTTAATTAACCTCTTTGCTCCATGGGGCCATTACCTCAGAGTGCTAAATGTCACTCTGTGCCCAGTGCACTCAGTAATTAAGCCTAATCTGCAAAAATAATTTCTATAGCATCTGTTTTTTATCAAAACACAGTCCAAAATCCGGGCGTTCAGTATCTGGATCACCAGCCAAAAAAATAAAAAAAAGTAATAATAAAAAGATCTTCCTTGCAAAAGTCTAGGAAGGGAAAATAGATTCTTGCATGGCACTTTCAAACCCTGCTGGCTCAGGAGTCACTCTGTTACTAGTGACAATGGTGGTGTTAGTCAGGGTCACACTTCTGTCTGTTGAGTGGTTGTGGAGACGGCAGACCTGGCATTAAGAATTTACCTTCGTCTGTGGGTCTTGCTGCATGGTACCTCTTTAAATTCTAAAATAGTTACCATCTATTCAGATTCCATTACTATTTCCTCTCCTGTACTCTTAAAAATTCTGCCATACCTAATTTTTGCTGCTTGATGCTTCTCCAAGTTCAAAAATCCTTGTTGCCCTTAAATTCTGACACCTAGTACAGTTGCTCATAATGCACCTGTTCTGGTGCCATCCTTTTGGGTAGTAGCACTTTCCTATCTTGCATACATAATAAATAAAGTGCTAATGTTGCTTGTGTCTACATATTATCATATTATATTTAAACCTTATGCTCTAAAATCGGGGAATTTCCCAAACCCGGCATTGCCGAAGTCCCTAGTGATTCTGAATCTCAAACTTTGTACTGTACCTTGATTTTTTCATATATTATTTAAATGTTATTATTTATATTTATATTAATCTTAATATTTACACTTAAAAATATAAGGTCCAGGAATAGAAATAATGAAAATGTAAAAATTTAAATATTTTCTACATGCCTGTTGCCATGCTTTATACATGTAAATTTCTTCCTCAGTGAGGCTTTTCTAAATCCTGCACAGTGTGTTGTAAATATGGCATATTTTACATTGCGATAAAATTTGAATATCATAGAATCAAATAGTAAATATCACTCATAAGAACAAGGTTAGCATTGAGGATAAACCATTCAATTAAATTTTATGCTATTCTGACATCATTTGTGTACATTTAAAATTTCACATGAAATATTTTGTTCCGGTGCCTGAAATGTGATATGGTGGATCACTAGTGATACTTTGCTGTGATTATTGCATTTGATATGATGGTAGGCTTACGAAGGGAAACTGAGAGCAAAGAGGTTGAACTGAATTTTTGCTATATATACACATGCATGTAACAGGACAAAAATCAGCAAAATATAAAATACCAAACAGATAAAATTTATTCATAAATAGTGCACAGATGCACCAACCTTATATTGTGTAAACATATGAAATATAAGTAGTTAAATTTTTTTAAAAAAAAATATATCACAATCAAAACCTTAATAATGAGAAAATCAACTTAGTAATCTCATCCCCAGAATGCAAAAATAATCAGAATATTAAAAAAAAATCAGAAGCAAATTGCACAATTAAAGCTAAAAATTGAAATAAATTTAAGAAAATTTTATACGTTTGTAACATAGTGCAATATGTATATTCTTGTGAAAAATTAAGAAAATTTGCATTTTATGTTGAATTTCTGAAAAACTAATGAACAGATTTTAATGAAATTTGGTAATACTTGACAGTTGGCAGATGAAGAAGCCCATGTAGCAACCAAACACACTCCTGCAGCAAGACTTTTCAAGTCCATTAGGGGGATGGCAAGATGAAATTGAACTCTTAAAAAGCATCCCAGACATGCTTTGTGGGTGTTAATATCAGAAGATCTGGCTGGCTAATCTGTGCAGTGAATATCCTCATTTTCAGGTAATCGTTAATCAACTGAACCTGGTGTTGGTGAGCTTTGTTGTCTATTAACAGAAATTCAGGACCAGCTGTGCCCCTGAAAAGTCGAACATATGGTTCTAAGATCGCCTCTGCCTGTTTAACATAATGCCTACCCAAACCATTACACTTTCACCACCGTAATAATCCCTTTCCCTGATGAAGAAGGGATGGTATCATGTTCCATGCTCTCCAGATACACGATGCCAAACTCAATGTCCAAACTGAATCTCGACTCATCTATAAAACAGCATGGTATTGCACTAAAGTCTGGTTCAAGGCCCATGTCTGCACTTAAATATGCTGTCATGTGTTGAAGTGAGCGAGTCTTATAGCAACTGTAGACTCTGAAATTTGGATTCTAGTGGCACCACACAGCTTACATGAGAGCTGTGAAACTATAATAATCTTGTGTCACCATGCTGAAAGTGCCATATTAGCAATCCTCATACCTCTTTGGAGATCTTGGTTGTCCATGTCTTCTTGATATGGATTCAGTGTCTTGAAACTATTCTCACAAACTGGGCATAAATTGAGCTCTGTAGCCACCTGTACTTGTAATTGGCTTGCCTTCAGCCTACCAACAAATCTCCATCTCATTTATACATACATAGCTAGCTACCCATTTTTACCTGATACCTTATAAAAAAATTTACCTAACTCTTATGAGAAACAGGCAAATGTTTTGAAGAAGTACAAGCACACAAATCACCGAAAACTCTTCATGCGCTTATATCCCCTCCACAGACACGCACGTGTACACTTACGTATTCGACTGAGAATGCTTACATAATTCTTTGGCAGAATAATTAGTACCTCTGGTTCAATACCTTTTCTAAAAATAGACATAATTTGTAAATTCTCTTAATTTTGCATAATTACAGTATTGTAGAAATTTTAAAATAAAAAAATCTTAAAATTGTTTCTGCAAAAAATGGTGCTGAAAAATTAATTAATTAAAGACAAAAGGAGTAATTTTGAACAATTAAACAAATTTAAAGTTAGTACTATTTTGAAATTTAGAATTTAAAAAAATATATAAATAATTTTGTAATTGAAAAATGTAAAACTCAGTAGTTTTAAAAGAAGTTTTGAAAGCAACAGAAATATGCAAAAAATGGAAAAGGAATAGAATTAAAATCTGATTCAGCTTTGTCAAGAGAAGAGATCAGACTTCAATTGAATCCCATTTCCAGGGAAAACCACTAGATTCTATTCACTCAAAATTAATAAGTATTCACTCAAACATTTTAAATTTATTTTATTGCTGTTTGTCTGAAAATTTTTTAAATTTCAAATCGATACCAAATTTATATTTATTTATTTTCTTTCAAAGGGTTGGTTCAAAATTATTTACTCTTTTTGTATTTATGTGTTTGTGTATGTATATTGTAGTGTTGGTTTTATTAATACTTTTTGAACAAATGAACGACTGTTGAGTTTTATTGTAATTCCAAAGGAATCGCAGGTGACAAATAACTAACTTGCTTTTTAATGATAAGAGTATTCAGAGAAAGATACTCACCTTTAACTAACGTAATGATATAATAAATCGCTAATAACTCCTTCTAATTTTTCCATGTGATTGGATGAGTTTTAGAATTTATTCAAAGTAGTTATGATATATTAGATTCAAAGACAAAATTTTACTCCTAAATTGAAGTTTCAGTAGGGAATAATAAATTAATCTACTGTGTGCTTTTTGTTGTAATGATATATAGCACTAAATTATTTAGTTATAAAGGCTTTTCCTGAAGTTTGTGAATTGGAATTTATTTAGAGTCCAAATTGTTAGAAGATTTGATATGTGTTTCCTTTTTGAAAAAGGCCTTTATATCATATACATCCTTTCCAGAGATGCACTAGCTTATCAAATAGAAATTGCAGATGATTTTCTGAAAGTCTGTGGAGACTTGCCGAATATTAATCGTATTGAGCACATCTTTAGAGCTCAGTAACCACTTCCTCAAATCAGCGAGATCCAGACTTGGTGGGACTCGGGTGATTCCGGATAATTTTCGAATCATAAGTTTGCACATGGGATTATAAAATTTAAAATATGAAATGATGAAGATCTATGACCTTAAAGGAATAAAAATTTCTTTCAATGCAGTTTTTTTAAGCTGTTGCTTCCCCCCCCACACACACTTTTTATAAATAGAAAATAATTTCTTGTTCAGTTGCAATGTTCCACTGTTCAAGTCCAAGTCCCGAAATTGCCATGTAGAGAATCTCCATTCAACTGTCTTTCTTTATTCTCAAAAGCTTCTTTATTACTTTCTTCATTATTGGTAGCAGTAGTTTTTGGATTTAAAACTATATGATAGGTTTCCCCGTCCGCCAGTTGATTGCATCTGTTATATCATCTTCATTTATTATCACTTCTGCACATTTTTTTCAGAAATTGCATTAACTTGAAAATTTCACCTTTTACAGCATTCAAAATCTACATCAAAATAAGGTTACTGTTTTTCTTAATAATTTTGAAATTGCACTTTCTTTGCATCAAGGCAGCTATTTAAAGGAAAGTACCAAATATGCTTTGGCTTTGCAAATCCTGCTACAACTCCAAAATTAGAAACACTGTGTACTCTTTTTGACATAAACGAAAATACAAACTTTTAAGTTTGAAAAGATAGCTGTAATAATAGCCCGTAAAATAAGCTGGACCAAATTAGAAAGTTTATTAAGAACGCAGTTTGTCATGTTAATTTGAACTTTTGTTCTTCGGATTCCAATTCTATTTTCCCTGTTACTGTACTAACAAATATGTTTTTATTATGTAGGTCAGATAGGAAAATGTTCTCCACTCCCTCTGCAAATATTAAAGGGCTGGAAGTGTGGTCATGGCTAAAATAAATCAGTATTGTAATTCCTTAGCAAGTGAAACTCAAATGCAAAGCTACTAATCAAGTGGCATATTGAAAATAAATGTTTGGTTTGGTTTGTATGATTATGGCAAAGCGTTGAGGACTATCTGCGTTAGTGAAGGACTTTATAATGGAAACTAGCTCATACACATGTTACACACGGGGAAAACCACAGAAACGCCTATTCAACTAGCCCGTTCGCAGGATTCGAACTTCGGACCCGACTACCAGTGTTCTGTCACTTTACCGCTCGGCTGCTGGAGGGCCTAAATGAGTAGTTATTTTAATACTGGATTTCACTTGCAAAATAGAAGTCTGGTATTTTCCTCAAATTTGTGCCGCTTCTGACCAAACAGTAATCCAAGGCTTCCGACTGATTCTCGAGATCTCCC
This sequence comes from Stegodyphus mimosarum, assembly GCA_000611955.2. NCBI lineage: Eukaryota > Metazoa > Arthropoda > Arachnida > Araneae > Eresidae > Stegodyphus > Stegodyphus mimosarum. The sequence continues at coordinate 140,365 of KK121203.1, forward strand.
AAACTCCACAAACAACACCTTCCAAACTCAGATGCCCACCAGTCTCTGTCTAGTCAAACTTACTCCTGTGCTCAACCAGATCGCTTTTTCAGAGGCAAAAGTGCCTTTTCCTTTTTCAGATTCTCTTATGAATTTTCAACAGCACACCAGGTTTTATTTATTTATTTATTTATTTTAATCAGTATATTATCTTTTCCTAGACTTTGTAAAAAAAATGCTGGTGGTCTGGAAGTTAAGATTTTGTACTCTGTATTATACCAATCCATACTATGGTGGGTTGCAGCTGTTTTGTATAAGAGCAAAGCAAACATAGTATTAGGAAAGTAATTTTTATGTTTTGACTGATCAATATTCTTCTATTCATTCACCTATTAGATTTTGCAAAGTTTACTTATAATTTAGTTTTACGAATGGATTGAATGCTATTAGATTGAATCCTTTTCACATGTCCAAGATAAAAACATATTAACACTTCACATGCCAACTATATTTATACTTTAGAATTAATATGCATGTAGGGATGTTATGGCAAAGTAATTTATTCTTTATAGTAACATTATGATTTAATCGAGGTCATATTCCGGCTAATGACTATTTTATACTTACTGTGGCCTTTTTCATTCCAGTTTTCAATGTTGTTACTTCTTCGTTCAAGTCTTCACATTTTTCTTTCAACTGTAATAAAATTGTTATAACATTTAGATCCAGAACTTAGATTTTGAATTGTGAATAGATTAATCGTAGTGCTCTTTATAAGTGCATTAGATACATCCTCTGAAATAACTGAAGTACCTTGATAAACTTATACAACTATAGTGAGATTTTATGTGGAAACACCACATGATCGAAAGTTAAAATGTTTCAAATTGGCCAATCAGTGATACAGTAAAGATGCAGCAGCACATTGACAAATAAAGTATAAGAAATTTTGACTCATATACTACCCCCTTCCCTTTTATACATAGATTTTGTATTTTATTTCATTAGTCTCAAAAATGACAGAATTCAAGCATTGATTAGCATTTAAAATTATTTGCAATGATATCTGCTGTGCCATTTTTAATCTTTCACATTTATACATTTATATGTATAGATTTTTTCTTGGCATTTCATTTCAAAAGCTGATTTTCTTAATTTTATTGTGAAACAAACATAATGTTATATTCTTGGATAGAACTCAGAATTTCTAACATTAAAAAATGTATCAATTATGAACATCTGAAATTGTCGCAACATGCAGGTTATAAACTATTACATTTTTTTTACCCTCTTTTAAAACAAGAATGAATAAGAATCCTTAATTAGGTGATCTTTCTAGAATTAAATAAGAAAATTAGTAGTTTGTGTGATGAGCTCGCCAGACTATATGTACTCCAAATGAGGTAATGTATCAAAATTTACGGTCAGACATACATTACTCTTAGACATTAAATAATTCTCTTTACAAAATTCATCTGCAGTTTTATGTTACGAGTAACAAAGTGTTATTCACTTTTGTTTTCTGTGATAGGTACTTAAATAATAAAATCTATAAGCCTAGATGATCACTTTTGGCAGTGCAGTTCGATTAAGAGATTTGTTATTTAGGCACTCACATTTTTGTTATTAGTGATATAAAATTGTAGATGAATTTTATAAAGAGAATTAATATCTTGTTCCCAATCAGTTAAACAATAATTTTTTTTCTCTTTAGTTATTATTTTATGAGTTTTAAATAACTTTTTTTTTAATTTCTTTTCCAACTGGTTTCTAATAGGGGAAAGAAATTGAAAACAACTTTTTTAACAGTTGCAAATCTTGCTCTTGACCATAAATACCATGCTTCTTGAACAGGCCCCTAGGATTCCAGCAGTTTTCTCTCTTGCAGCCCTAGATGAAAACTCTACAGTTTAAAAACAATGAATTCAATTTACTTACCTCCATTTCTATCTGCATCAAATTGATTTTATCTTCTTCAAGTTTCTAGAAAAGAAGAATACAACTATTAACATGTAACAGATTGCATGTCAGAAATATTCATGTTATAACAGCCATTCAGAAAGTCAGAGTTGTTGTTTTCCCTCCCCCCTCTTCCCTTCACTGGTTGGATGGTGGCCCCGAGGAGAGCCTTTGGAGGCCAGGATGATATTCTGTGTGAGGCGATCCTATGAGAATGCCAGGTAATAGAGTCCTGGTTTACCGGTGTACTGTCTTTATACAGTAGGCTCCGCTTAATATGATCATGTTTGTTCATGGCTATTTTGGTAACAGTAAACAATGTGAAAAAATATCCTTCAAATCTGCAATGGATTTAAACTAATTTAATATAAATACAACTAGAAACATATAAACAAGAACTTTTGCAGTATTTTAAATAGAAAAATTCAAAAGTTTGAAACTCATCTTAATGTCTTTAATGTAAAATTTAATTTATGAAGGGTTCATAAAGTTTCTGGAAATTATATGACATATGTTGTACGCCTAATATTAATACTCGGAAAGCATCCCTCATTGGAAATAGAGACTGTCAGTGTAAATTTTAAAATTAGTAATAAGTAAGAGTAGAGGTTTTCAAGGTATATTTTGTAGAAGAAATATCTTATTCTCGCAAAATCGATAGTGTTATCGAAAATCTACATCAACTAAGCTTGTTTTCTTGCCTAATTTTAAATGATTGAGGGAAATTGAAACCAAGATATTTAGCTTCTTAAGCTCTTAGTTGGTGATATTTTTATGTAAATTGACAATTTTTATAACCTAATTTAATTTGGCAGCTGTATCTTTTATTTGGCTATTTTACTTTAGTCTTAAAAAAATTATTCTGTAGTATTTTGATAACACTAAGCAAATTCTTTATTTCAATAAGTGATGCATTTTCCATGTTTTCATATACAAATGGGCGACAATTCGATAATATCCAAATGACAATGTCGACTGCAAATACATGAAGTGGCGTCTACTGTATTAATATTCGTAGTTAAAATTCACATACATAGGAAACACAGTGGTCATTTTTGAATTTCATGAACTTTAGGAATTTTAAGTGGTTTCACAGTTACCAAAATTCTTCACGGATATGGAATAAGTTTGCGAATTTTGGATCGTTTCCTTTTTAAGATCTGTTACAAATGCCGAAATTTTTTTGAAATGTTAAGATTTGTGATATCTTTCATAAAATTGTGAGTATAAATACCAAACCTCGAAAATTTAACAGATACGCATGAAAATACCATAAGGCAAATTTAGAATTTGATTGAAATTAAAATTGGATTTCACGCCTATGCATCATTCTGAAATACTTCGCAGCAACTGACATATTGTTTGATTATTAACTTAAAACATGCCAATGGGTATTAAACACATAACATTACCTGTTTCAGCAAATGAATTTTACAACTTTTTGAAAAAGACGGGTGAATCCAGAAACATTCACTGTTTTGTCAGTAGGGTTTATTGTTGAGGGGGATAGGAGAGCGCAGAGGATGAATCTGCATCACTAACTGCAAGGCAAAATGGAAAAGGATGAAACGGAAATCTTTCTTTCTCTTAGTTCCAATACAGATGCGCCAGGGGATGTCATAAATATCGAGCAATAAAAACTGAAATCTTGTGTACCATGGAATTATTCCCAACACTTATGTATAATTGAAACATTTTGTGGACTAGAAACTTTATGTAAATACTTTAAACTAACCATAAATGACAATTAAAGTAGAATACATGACATCTTAAGCGTATTTACATTAACATGGGAAAAGGAAATTCAGTGTTTGCAATGTTATTTGAACTGAATTTATTTGTTTTCATAAAATCACATTTGAGACTTCACAAAGTATCAGTTTAAACTGTCAAAAGATACGAGTACTTCATATTTATTCAGAATCCTCATCATAATTCAAAAAATACTCTTTACTGGGTAAATATAATAAAACAAAAGGTATACCTGAAGTGCTTGTCGAAGAATTTCAACCTGGAGGGAAAAAAAAAGCACATTTTTAGTTTTTTGATAAAAGTAGGCACATACAGATTAGATAAATGATACAGGCTTTTTTCAAGAGATTGCATGAATATTCATTGGGAAAGGCAAATTCAAACAGTTAATATTCTTGCTTGAGTGTTCCCTCCCCCCTCCCAGTTTATCACATGATACCAACAACCACCCAAATAATTTTCCTTAAAATATAATCACTGCGGTATTTATCTATGATGACTGTTTCGCAATAGTAGGAAATAGTCATCATAGATAAATACTTTAAAATAGTCATCATTTCACAATTAATGGTGTTCAGTACAGAAGTTTACTCTTGTTATCAGAGGTAATTTTCATTTTTAAAGATGGTGCCCATGACATTTACCTGCATTTAATACATATATAACTAACTATACTGCATATAAAAAAAAATCGAATGTGTGTGCTGTGGACGCAGTCAAGGTGATCAAGGTCGAAGGGAGTTTTTTCTCTCCTTTCCTCCCACAATGTGAATATGTGAATGAATTTTACACCATCTGCGTGAAAAAGCCAGTGTTCATCGTTTAGCACCAATTGTGTCACAAATAACTATTACATTCTAGTCCTTCACTGAAGTTTACATTGAGCTTAAAGCATTGTACATGTATATTACATATGCATTAATATTTAACAATATTTTTACTCAAAACATTTTGTACAGTGAAATTTTTTATTCATTTTAAAAGTTGATTTTTTTTATTAATTTTTTTGCTGATTGTTGGGCAGTTTTTATTGTATTTTAATGGATCTAACTTCATTTTACCATTAATGTTATTTATTTATTTATTATTTAATCATCGTTTAATCTTTATTTAGTCTCAAAATCTGTATACAGCTTTAAAGTATATATTTTCACTTTTTAAATTTCCAATCCTCATTTCCATGCATTTCGTACTGTAGCAAATTTCGTGCATTCACTCTTTCGATTTGTTAGAGAATCGGGGACTTATCATTCAAATTATAATTGGCTTACCCTGAACACGGTAGATATCATACACACAGTTGGAATGCTAAGGAAGGAAATTTTCTTGATCACCCTGTTCATGTTAACTTTAGAATTTATAAACCCAGTGGCATAACCAGAACCCTCTCTGTCCCGGGCAGTGCTTTTTTTTCATGAAACATTTTATAGGAGTTAAAAATTAGATGGATCTCGAGGTACGTAAAGAAAGATTGGATTCTATATTGCCATACAGAATTAAATTAAGAATAAAAAGTTTTTACTCTAAGTATAGTATTCAAAGAAATCACCATGTGATTTTAATAACTACAATAGAAATTTTTGATTGCAAATTAGAAATATCAACTAAATTATGTTCACAGTGATCCAAAAAGAAGAATTCTTCATTATGAAAGAAGCATTTCAGAGTTTTATTTCCTTTAATGCTAGGGAAATTGAAACAGAAACATGTAAAGATGATCCTTTTGAATTTCTGGAGTTTAATCTAAAATATTATCTCCAGAACAAAGTTCCAAAAATTGAATGCTAGTCTTAACTTTTCTCTTAACTGCCGTAAATGTTGCTAACTATGATAAGCGTTTTCTAAATAAGAGTCATTTAAGACCTACAAATGTATATTTTGCATTTAAGAAAGCTTTCTCTACTATCTATATGTAACAGCAATGGGAGCAATCAAATAGACCTCTATAATGACATTGGTGCATTTTTGCACAAAGAAAGAACCAAAAAAATCATGTGTTGAATTATTTTTCCTTCAAAAGCAAATACAGTTTGATTCATTCCTCTATTTTTATCATTTTGATATTTTTTGCAGTTGTATGAAGCACAGTGACTAGTGCTTCACACAACAGCACCACAGGTCGGTGGTTCGATCCCCAGACTGGGCAAGGTTGACTCAGCCTTTCATGCCTTGAGTGGGTCAATAAAATGAGTACTAGGTTTGCTTGGGAACTAAACATCCTCGGGCAGGAGGTCCTACAACAAACTAACCACTTGTCCAGGGTACTTTATTCTATGTAGGTACATATGTGAAGTTTGCTTTATGCACCCTGTGGCCCATGGTCAAAAAAGCAGATATCAGGGCACTGCAAGCCATGGCTCACCAACAGCTGTTGTGCCACTGAGTTTTTTTTTAATTATTTGTTTGCATATCTAGGGAAATTCAAGAAATGCCTCAGGGGGCAAACTCATTGACCACCCTGGGCGACAAAAGTTCTAGCTTCGCTACTGTATAAACCCCTTAAATTTATGTTTTTTAATTACTTACTTCTTTTTGGAGGCGTTCATTTTCCGTTTCAAGATTTTGTTTACCACCTGCAACGCTTTCCATATCTAGATATGTTGTTCTCCATGTTTCGATTTCAGACCACACAGAATCTGTGCATGGAATGCATCGAGATCGTAGTTCCTTGAAAATAATAAATTCTGTATTAAAAAACATGGAAAAGACTAGACAATAGCTTCATTTTACTTCAACATCGCCTCTCTGGATGACTTCCTTACCGTTTCTAAAGCACCGATGTCGAGTCCGGCTTCTTCTAGCTCGCACTGTAGTCTTATTCGATCGGCAGGACGAGGACTTGTTTTCAAAAGAATATTCAGAAATTTCAAGGCCGCAGTCTGGAATAAATACAAAAATTTTCTAAATTACGGAAAATGCATCTTTTTTGTAATGAAATTTGAAAGCTTTTATAATATCCTAAATTTGAAGGTTACATATTATGAGTTGTATTTGCAGAAAGAGATCAGAAGTTTGTGTGATGCACTGCTATTGAATTATAAAGTTATTTTGGTACTCTTCTAATATTGGGACTGAATTCAGATATGTATGCATGGAAGCATGTATTTATGTGTTCATGTATGCACATATATATGTGTGTGTGTAATACTTGAAGTGTGTAGAAGACACTGCTACTTTTAGCAGCTTGCAGTCATCATGGCTGAGTGAAAAATGCAGGAAGAAGATGTTGACAAAACTAATTTTGGTGAATCACACCATCTTTATTTTTATGCATTTCAAATCATCTCTTTGGCAGACAAATTATTTTTTAATCATCATTGAATACAATAAATTTTTATGTATACTGGTTTAAAAGGTATGACATAAGCATCTTAGAGAGCATAAGCGGCGCAGAGTTGTTTGTATGACGGAACTCGGGGAAAAAAGGACGGCGTCGTTGCTCGCGATGTAATACTTATACTATGTAGGTACATATGTGAAGCTAAGCCGTGATTGGTTAATTTTAGTTACCTTTTTCAAGCAGTGTTATGTAATTTGGAAAGATCTCAAATTTGGGAGAAAGGGTGAACTTGGGGAGATAAAATAAAATTTAGAATACTCAGTTTTAAGGTCGCCAATAATTTCTTAACATAGACATCGTATTTTATTATATCTTACATATACAATGTACGTCCAGAAAGTAAGTTCCGTTTGGTAATAAAAGTAAATTGTGTACAGCTACAGAAAAGTTATTTATTGCACAAAATTCAACAACTCTTAAACTACTTTTCCACATAACTGCCGAAATATTGCAGGCATTTGTCATAGCGTGGCACAAGTTTTTGTATACCTTCTTCATAGAAATTTGCCGCCTGTGTCTTCAACCAGTTGGAAACAGTTTCTTTCAGCTCGTCGTCATTGTTAAAGTGTTGACCGCCAAGGAAAGACTTAAGATGTAAGAACAGATGAAAGTCGCTAGGAGCGAGGTCAGGGCTGTACGGAGGATGGTCAAACACGTCCCAGCCAAATCCCTGTAGGAGGTTTTTCGTCACATTTGCAGTGTGTGGTCGTGCGTTGTCGTGAAGAAAAACAACACCTTTTGACAGCAATCCTCGGCGCTTATTCTGAATTGCACGGCGCAATTTCCGAAGTGTCTCGCAATAAGCATCTGCTCTGATTGTTTGACCACGCGGTAAGAAATTAATGAGTAAGATGCCTTTCCAGTCCCAGAACACTGTGCACATCATTTTTCGAGGTGTCAAGATTTGCTTCGGCTTAACCTTTGCTGGGGATGAAGTGTGCCTCCATTCCATTGATTGCCGCTTACTTTCAGGGGTGTCGTAAGAAACCCAAGTTTCATCTCCTGTGACTATCTGTGTCAGAAATTCTTCACCGCTTTCAGCATAACGGGTCAAAAACTGAAGTGCACTACCCATCCGTTTTGTTTTGTGTTGCTCAGTAAGAATCTTTGGTACCCAACGTGAGCAAAGTTTACGAAATTTCAGTTTTTCGGTAACAATTTCATGCATTAGTGATCGTGAAATTTGGGGAAATTCCATAGCGAGAGCACTAATTGTAAACCTTCGGTTTTCATGGATCTTGTCATCAATCGCGTGAACCAGTTCTTCTGTAACCAAAGATGGACGCCCACTTCGTTCTTCATCGTGCGCATCACTACGTCCGTCATTGAACTTTCGGACCCATCTTCTCACCATTGAATCACTCATCGCTTTTGGTCCGTAAACATCGCAAATTTGCCGATAAATTTCACTAGGTTTCACTTTCCTCGCATTCAGAAAACGAATCACAGATCTGATTTCACAAGCGGCGGGATTTTCAATCAACACCGACATTGTAAACAAGCACAACAAAGCGTACGTGACTGACAGCGATCTCCAAATGGCGCGCGTTTCTTCTCCTTGATACAGAGCGTCTACTGCGCATGTGCGGAACTGCGATCGCAGAGCTGCAGCGGAGATAAATTGAAACGGAACTTACTTTCTGGACGTGCCTCGTATAAATGTAATAATAAATGCAAGGAAAAGACGGAGTAATGTATTTAGATATTATAGATTGTAGATCCATATTGAAGAGGAAGAATTCTGATTGCGTAGTATGCTCATATGTCGACTTCGTAATATCTAAGAAACTTGGCAGTCGAGGTAGTTTTAATTCCATTTTTATTTTTCTATTTGATGTTCGTGGCACAATCACTTGGCACTCTAGTCGTGCCTATTCATTTGCAATAGGAAGCGAGCACAACAAAATAGCGACCGAGCAGCATACAGAGAGAAGCTGAATACGAATACTTATCGAATGTGGAAGCACATGAAAAGAAAGGTTTTGGTTTGAGTTAAAAGTTTCAGTTCCCAATCAGTAAGTCATCAGCGCAGTGCAGGCCATGCAAACTGGAATGATCTAGAAATGGCACAATCCAGAGACGTTATTACAATTTTTAGACCAGAGAGGAAGAATTAAAGGCAATTAGAGGTTATTTTAAATTATAATTTTGATTTATATATTTTTTGTGTTACATAAATATAAACATAAAGCATCCAAAATTAAATTAAATTGAAATCAAGACAGGGCAATTCCCTACTAACATTAATTATTGAAACTGTGTAAACAGGTCAACGTTGCAACTAAATACAAAGAGTTTATCAGTAGAGTAAACTCAAAAAATAAAAAGCATATTGGGAATAGAAACAGAAACTATAAATTAATCTGCTTTGTCTGAAACCCCAATTCAGAACTCAGCAGGGAAAAATAAATTAAAGTTTCATAAAGGTTGATTAATGTGTCTCCAATACTTGTTTCAGTTTTCTGAACCATTTTAGATCAAAAAACTATGAAAGATTCAATCAAATTTTCAAAAAAAAAAAAAAAAAAAAAAAAATTTTTATTCACAAAAACATTCCAAACCGGATTATTCACAAAAACATTCCAAACCGGTCTTTTTAAGAAATTCAGTAAATTTATGTTTTGTTCAATATTTTTGTTTTTTTACTAGGTTTTCAGTTTTTTTAACTGTTTAAAGCTCAGTTTAGAAATGTATGTGCAATTTATTTATGGAAATCCTTTAGAAAAGTTTGTCATTTTTTCATAGTATGAAGATTCACATAATCGGGGACCACCCACTCTGAGTTTTGTTTAAAGGACAATTGGATTTAAAAGTTTATTCTTGTACTCATTAACCTGTAATTTCTTTTGAAAGTCTTTTTTACATTTTAATGCATCTTTAACAATTTTCTTTTTTAGAGTAATAGGGGGATTGCCTTGTCTCTATTCAAGTTTTAATAAGTAATTAAAACTTGTAATAATTTTAATTGTATTCAAGTTTTAATAAGGAATTGCCTTGTCTTGATTTCAATTTAATTTTAGATGGTTTATATAGCGTTTTTTGATCTCAAATGATTCTGAGAATGAAACATGTATTCGAGACACATGAATCGACCTTTACGACACTAATTCATTTTCATCTTATGAGTTCTGAACTGGGGTTTGCTTATTTTACTGATAAACTCTTATATTAGTTTTGATTATGCTAAGTTACAATGTTGACATGGACCTTTTCCCATGGTTTCAATTATTAATATTAATAGGCAATTGCCGTGATTCCAATTTAACTTTATTTTTAATTTTGGATGCTTTATGTTTACTTTGTTTCAATCTTGCAGCTGTAGTGCAGGATAGGTTAAATTTTTGTTTTTGGCATATTACTTTGCTTTTCTTTGCATATATATGTGTGTGTTTGTGTGTACTATGTACGGTTGTGTGCACTGTACACATGCTTCCATATATGCATTTTTTATTCCACTCCCGATAACAGAAGAAAACTGTTATTTTTCCATTTTTCAGTTGAAGTCATTTCAAAAGAAAATCACTAAAAATACCGAGTGTCCACAAAATCTCTGAATAATTTTAACAGCTTGTTGTTTGGAAATGGAACAACTTATACCTTTGTCCTGGTCACACTTTCACAAGCAAGTTTAATTAATCAATGTATCAAGGTCATCTCCAGTTATTATTGTTTGTTCATTGAAGAAATAGAGTCCTAAAATCTTGTCATACATACACTTTCGGATTGTCTTGCTTCAATTTTCTTTCGACATGAGGATTTTCGGATCTCCATATCACGTCTATTTTAAACCCAAACAAATATCTTTTAATATGCGAAACATCACATGCTTATTTTAAACCCAAACATATATATATATATATATATATACACACACTGGCCAATGAATTAGAAACCTTTGCGATTTGTTTAGAATCCCTGTCGCCACCACTGTTTATACCAAAACACCAAGGAGAATATTATCTCTTCAGTATTATTTTAAGAGTCTGAACTTTGAAGTAATATAATTTACTTTAACAAAGATGATGATTTATGTAATTTTGTTTAACTTCAGTCACCAGTTCCTAGATTTCAGATATTATGCGAGTTAATTTCATTGTTCAGTGCTCTTAGAGGTTATGTAATTGTAAGGTTCAAATTAAATATATTCACAAACATCTCTACAATTTTTTTTTTTCCCCAACGTAACCATTTCAGTGTCTTTCAATTTTTTGCCTTTTTAGCGCTTCCTTGAGATGTTTGCATTTTTTATTAGTTCTTCATCAATACTTATAAGTAAATTGCATAGTACTGTTTGGGAAATCTGCCAGTTAAAATGCAGTTTTTTTTTTGTGGGGGTAATTAAATATGACACTTATCAAGAACATCTAGATCTTTTATTTCCCTCCCCCCCAGGCTTAAATATTTTTCCTGAGGCATTTTCGATACGTTTAAATTAAGCATACAACAAATTAAAAGTATGCTTCTACCAGTGATTTATACAATTTCAAAACTCACGTTTCTAGCCTGAAGTGACTGCATTTCATCCATTAAGCGAATCTGTCACTTCATGATTGCAAGCATAACCAGCGCTTTCTTTGTTTCTTCTTCAGTCTACGGCTTATGGCTACCACTTCATTTCGATTCAAAGACTCTATTATGCTAGAGCCATCCAATTTTGAATATTGAATGTTTCCACCCGAATATGGGCATCTGGAAGCCCAAATTTGAAATTTGGCAGAAAATTATTATCGATTTCATATTTTGTAAAACTTTAACGAATTTTTGATTAAGAAACTGAAGGATTTCAAAGCGAGCAATGGCAAGGTTGTACCACAAAAAAAAAAAAAAAAAAAAAAAAATAAAAAAATTTTCTCTCCAGCGTGTGAGACTGTGTATTGGAAATTCTCAAGATTACATTAATTTTTAAAATTATTTTCCAATAGTGCTCTTGAACTGAATTTTATGGTTTAAGTGCGAAGGACATGAATATTTAATAAACAAAGGTAACACACAAAATGGTAAAAAAACGGCCCTTTGGACGAAATTTAAAATCTGAAACCTTTCAGATTTTTTTCCCCCTCCGCTGTACAGTGATGCCATTGCTCGCTTTGAAATCGTTGAGTTCCTTAATCAAAAACTCAAATACTTTACAAAATATGAAACAGACAATAAAACAAATTCCAAATTCGGACTTCCAAATGCCCATATTCGAATGGAGATGTACGTTATTCAAAATTTGATGGCTCTAGGTACCGTTGTTTTATCACAATGCGAGAAACATACATACATTTATGCAGATTCTTCATTATTTAATTCCTTTAAATACAATACAGGGCAATAATTTAAAAAGTGATTCGCTGTTTATAGTGAATCAACGAAAAATACCAAAACGAAATTAATAGCCCTTCTGGGCAAACTGCCCCTTTGGGCTAAAAATAGACGAATACAAGTCTCCAAACGCTGTTCCAGTGATTCTTGTGCCCAAACCAAACGGGAAAAGTCCGACTTTGCGCTGTACCGAGGACTGAATGCTGTTACGTTGTCAGACTCGTATCCATTATCTAGTATGGATGACTTACTGTATGCTGCTAAACATACACCATACATGACAACCACTGACTCGTGGTCTGGGTTAGAGATGAACAATCTGCTCTGGAACTGATTCAAAGAATCGTTTCACTTTACTGAGCGATCTCCGATCCAGCGAAAACGGAGCGGTAGTTCTTTAACAGTTCACGGAGAGCTCTTGTTGTGAAGTGTGCCAAAAATTTGATTCCTGTTATGTAAACACCTGAATTTTTTCCTTACCAAAAATGTCCCTTACCTTTTTTTTATGTGGGTACGTATATGTGTGTGTTATATACGTGTGCTTTTGGCTTCCATCTAGTGTTTAAAACTAAACGTTAAATAAACCGACGCATCTCACCACTCCTGTTTGCAAATGGATGAAGTGTTTTCCCCTCATCTGATGGTGCGAGGATCTGTTTAAAGTACGTAGATTGTAAATGCTCAATTTCCTCCTGGGATTCCACTCCATTCCTTCTCTAGTCGCAGATCTGAGTCCCTCGGAGCATTGATATTCGCTATTTATATTTCTCCTTCTCTAGCCGTGGATTTGATTCCTACAGGGTCATCATTAGTCGCTCTTTTCGTTGCTCTGGCATTCCTTCTGTAGCCGGAAATCTGGGACCTGATTATTTGCTCTTTTCGCTTTCTCGGAACTCTGAGTTTCATTTCGATTCTTCGAATAGTGAGTGTATAGTTATGTATAGTTATATACTCTATGTGAGTGTAGCTAGTATAGCTATGTATATTAGATATTCCTTAATTACATTTTTATTTATTTACTTATTTTACTAGCGTCTTGAAGTCAAGGTTTGTATTTTCTTTAGAATTAGTATGTATTTATAAACATAAATTTTTCCATCTAATGTATTTTTTCAAGGTTGCAGAATAAACAATCGACTCTATCACACAGAAGAACCTCGAGCGATATATATGCATCATTTTGTCATATTACATAGAAAAGAAAAATGTCGGTATTCCTGTGCTTTAGGACCTGCCTCCAATCTAAAAATTTATTTTTACGCTGTTGTTTGTAGTAGCAACAAAATATCAATCGTAGTAATAAAATAATGCAATATTTAAGAAAAGTGAGTTTAGTTTTTAGCATATTCTTATTCCACAATCTTATTGTTGTTCTATGCAGAAAGGTGTTTATAGGGAATCTCAAAAGTGCAATTGAAAGAAATCAGTCCACGGAATGAGCGGTTTGATTGAGTTGATTCCACCGATCCCACTTCTTGTTCGATTCTTTCTGCTTTTTCCCTATCTTTTTCACACCGTTCTTGATCCACGTCTGTTCCGATCGCATTCATCAAGGTCATTGTTGGTGAGAGTTGAATCGTTAAAAAGAACTGATTCACTGCAGTGAGGGAACAGTTCCGAATCTGATCTCTTAAAGGAGCGACCCTCTAGTCTGGGTCAAGTCAGCGTTTGCCTTACAGACGGAGACAAAACAGCGTTTCACCTTTTGGAACTTTCTGGTTCGTTCGAATGTCTTTCGGACTGAAAAGTGCTCCGGCCACTTTTCAGAGATTAATTCATAAATTTCGAAGAGACTCGGAAAATATTCTCGTTCTCTCTTACTTAGATGATATCATCAGAGACTTTCGAAAAACATGTAACTGATTTAGAAGCAATTTTCAAGAGACTGTTGCAATTTAAACTTTAATGCAGATCACGAGAAATGCAATTTTGCTTGCAGTAAAGTGAAGTGTCTTGGTTACTGGATTATTGATGAAAGAGTAGAAACTGACCCAGGGGGAAAAAACCTCTGTCATACAGAATATGCTTGCTCCAAGGAACGTGAAACAAGAACAAAGTCTTCCTTGCAAACCTGTTCCTGGATTCATACCGAAATTTTCAGAAACAGGTAGTTCTCTAAGTAATCTAACTAAGAAGGACTTGAACTTCACATGAGGACCAGAGGAAGAAAATTCTTTTCAGACATTAAAACGCCTTTTCATTAGCCCTCCAGTCTTAAAGCAAAATGATTCAACAAAGCCTTACATTACTCGAACGGATGCTACCAACTATGCTTTCGGTGCTGTGCTATTACAAGGAAAAGGTTCAGAAGAACGTCCAATAGAATATACTTGGCGTTTGTTGTCAGCCGCCGAAAGAAGTTACTCTACAAGAGACCAAGAAGCCCTTGCCGTTATATGGGCCTTCAAATAAATTCCGTAGTTGTATTGATGGTTAAGATATTATGTGGCATCTGATCACCAATCGTTGAAATGGATTTTAAGCTTAAAGTCACCTACGGGTAGACTTGCTAGGTGAACTATGCAATTACAGTCTTATAATTTAAAGATGGAACACATCCCTGGAAGAGCAAATTTCGCAGCCGATATGTTGTCATGCCCTGTGGGCAATCATGAAGGACACTCATGCGAAGTTTGTGTGATAAATATATATATGCCAACCAGAAGTGCAGTAAAAATTCGTGGAGAACAGCTGAAGGATACAGAGCTTAAAAAAAAAAAACCATAGAAGCTTTCGAAAGTGAAGTAAAAGATAAATTTTCTAATTGCACCGGACGAGGTTACGTAATGAATCAAGGAACTTTGTATCGCAATTTCCCAGGCTCTGACTGAGAGGAAATTCAACTTGTAGTACCAACAAACAAACGAGAAAGAATTTCTAAGCAATACCATGAGCTTCTAGATGAGGACATAATGGTGCTGAAGAGTATTACAGAATTTCCCAAAGGTATTAATTCGCAGAAATGCGGAAATACACTGCAAACTTGATGTCCCAGGTAATCTCACGCTGGTTCCTTGTCGGGACGACATCGGATTCAGAGGGGGAGGTTGTAACAAATCAAAAAGTGTTATGTAATATACGACTGTGCTGCAACATCGGCCTCATGGTTAACGCAGCACACCCAACCCATACAAACAAAAATACATTAAAACAGAAATAAAAACAGAAATCAAAATTCCCAGTACTGTTCTATTGTCATTATATTGTTCTATAGTCCATCAAACGTAAACTCTTAATTGCGGCAGTAGACTTCCTTTATGTTACCATGTTTTTCCCTAACATGTCGCAATAATACCCAGTTTTCGACGAAATGTCGTGCATTGCCTCCAGCACTACAAAGATCTTGTAAATTAAATCCTTTCAGGTACCCCGGGAAGGGCCCGTGTTCAGTCACTATTTGATTGTAATCAAAATCATATACCATTCTCATATTTTTAGAAATTTCAAAGTTCAATAAATAATCTCTCATTTTTCCCGAAATGTTGCATTTCTCTTTCCAGCAATCATAATAGAAATCCTTAATTTTACCAACGGCAATTCTTATTCATGTCTGAATATCGAACGCATCCCCGGCATTACCCAGCATGTCAGCTCTCTCATTTCCCATAACACCAATGTGGAATTTCACCCAGTTCATTTTCACTTCATGTATTTTCTCAACTTTTACTAGACCTTTTATGTGCGAGTCCAAAATATTGCTATTATCAACATCATAAATCAAGAACTTTTCCCCCTCTCATTCTAAACTCGCCGGAGGGGCTTTGCTCTCTTTCCCCCCAAGAAGAAAAACGATTGCGTAGTTATCTTCGAAAGAGCCGCGATATTATGCAATCCTTACTGAGTCATCAAGATTACACTTGTAATTCATTTTATGCTATATTTAAAACCAAATATTTTGTCAATTAATTTATTTTATTTTAAAGTAAGGAAGTGTATCTTCCTGTTACAAATCACAATTTTCGAGCTCAAAGACTTTAAATCCTCAGAGACTGTCTGTAAATAACAGTACCTGAGCGGTATAATATAGCTTCTTACCAACTGAAACTCTTAAGCGGTATATAATTTAATTTTTTTTTCAAACATGATGGTAACTTTGTTTCTTCATGTTTAGAAAAAGACGTAGCCAACATTACTTCATAAAAAGGCGTTTCCAAGCCTAAGACAAGTAAACAACGTTTTCTAGGATTGAATCAACATCTCTCTTGAAAAAAATGATATGGTATCCACTTCTTTATTTGGTAAATTAAAGATTGTTAAAAATAGGGCAATCCGAATTTGAAAATCTGAGCAAAAATGAAACATGATGTTAATGTAAAAATACGCGGCGGGATATCTCGGTTTATTAGCGATTCGAACTCGGGGGCCGCTATATTAAGGAAATACTAATATTTTATTCTCCTCCTTTAAAACTAACATTATACTGAAGATTAATGAAGATATGTCTGTTGGTACTGGATTAGAAAACTTCATTGCTAAATGCATTCACATTTCATTATTCACATCATAAAAAGAAAGAATTACCAGTAGTGTAAAAAATTTAAGTCAAAACATCCACAGAATTCCTGTACCATCCTAGACACTTACTCTTCACTATTCGTCTCCTTCAAGATCTTTAAAATGGTGTTTATTCTTATACATTTTGTCAGATACAGTTTTTACTTCCTTGTACGAAGTAAAGGAAGTATCGTAATCACGAAAAATTCCGGGCATCATATTTCAACTAAAATATCTATTTTGACCGTTATCGAATGCGATTTAACGATGTTTTTGCGTGACATCTTTACGTAAGGACAGAACAAAGGA
>KK121203.1:159796-201941 GCA_000611955.2 Stegodyphus mimosarum
CTGAGATGCCGATTTACACTAAATAAGAAATTTGGCAGTCGAGGCAGATTAAATCGAATATAATTAATGAAGATCTTCATTTTATTTTCTGTGAACATGTTACGGCCACAAACAACTTGGCACATTATTTGTGCCTATTTTCAAGAGGTTTACATTTTTGATAACTTTGCAGCAAGAAGAAAGCAGCCCAACTAGGCCGAAGAGCAGCAAGTGCATTAATACTTCTGCAAAATTATTATTGCCTGTTTTAATTCCATTTACATCACCAGAATTATGTAAGAGTCATATGGCGCAGTGCAGAAAGAGGTTATAATTTTTAGACTTGATAGGAGAAACTTACGTTGCTAATTTAATCTTTTGGATATTCTTTACTTTCCTTACACACACACACACACACACACATATATATATATATATATATATACTGCTTTTTATAATTACTAGTTTCGATATGGCGTATTGAAACTCTACGGTATTCATTAAGACAGCTCTGAATGAAAGTGAAAACCCTTACCTGAAAGGCTGGTGGAGAATCGATGCTACCTTGCAGAAGTCCCACAAGAAACTTGAATCGCACGGGTTCTCCAAAAACGACGCGGATTGTAGTCAAAGCTTCGAGAATCAGAGCATGACCGTTACCACACAATTCCAGCACACGGACTAACAGCTGTAAACAAAATAAAAAAGACTGTACACTCATTATATGTTTCAAAATAATGAAAAAAGGAAACAGAGACGTTTAAAATTCGATCGTAATTCATTGATAATTAACAGTTATTACCTCCTTAATGAAAAGAAATATTATTCCGAAGGCAAAAAAATCTCGCTTTTAAAACAGCAAATGGGATTCCATGTTAGCGTGCCATTTATGCCTAGAGGGCGAAATTTCGCTCGCCTGAAGGGTGAAAAATTATTTAGGAATAATCCTGCATTCGAAACACTTTCTCATTCGGTCTCGATAGGAATGACTGCCATTTTGATACGTAACTGAAATGAATCTGGACGAATGTTTGGATTATTTTGCATATTGATTTGAAATAGCCGCTTGCGGGACCAGCCGACTAAAATAATTGTCATTAAGAAAACATACAGATAATGATTTAAATGAAACCAGCTATTGTCATTTCATAAAAATATTCAATACTAGCTTTTACTCGCCGCTTCGTTCGCGTTGATGTCCTTAATAAGTTTTGAAGACTAGTGAAAATAAAATTAAAAAAAAGAAAAGAAATCTGAAAGGTTTCAGATTTTAAATTACGTCCAAAGGAGTGTTTTTTAAACAATTTGTACGTTACTTTTATTTATTGAACATCATGTTCTTCGCATTTAAACCATAAAATTCAGTTAACAATATCGCAAAATAATTTTAAACTGAGCCTATCTTTAGAATTTCCTACACCACAGTCTCACGCGCTGCAGATAAAAATGTTTTCTTCTGTACAACGTTGCCATGGCCCGCTTTGAAATCCTCGAGTTTGTTCATCAAAAATTCGTTAAAGTTTTAAAAAATATGAAATCGTTAATAAAACAAATTTCAAATCTCGGCTTCCAGATGCCCATATTCGCGGCAGGATGACGGCATTCAAAATTCGATGGCTGTAGGTACCCGTCATTTTATCAGAATGCGAGAAACATACATTTATGCACATTCTTCATTATTTAATTTCTTTAAATATAATACAGGGCTGCAATATTTTGTGGCAACAGTTTGAAAAGTGATACAGACTTTTAATGTTTCCGACGCAAAATCGCAAAACGAAAACAATAGTCCTAAAGCCCCTTTGAGCCAATAATTTAATTTTTTTTTCTTATTGCCTGACCAGGATAATCAAGATAAAACTTTAGTTACTAATTTTTTAAGTTAAAAATACACTCCGCGTAAAATTTCAGTAAATACTGCCCTTCTTCATTGAGATAAAAAGAAATCCATATTGATGTCGCTAAGACGCTATTCTGCATGATTTTTTAAAATCCGATTTGGAAACGAAACACGCGCAGACAAAGTTTTACATCGTTTAACTTATCGTTATGAAATTTTCAACATTTAACATTTATACCACGAAAATCCTTTTAAGCTATAAAATCTATTATATAGCGTAAATTTCAACAGATAAGTTACATTTTATAGCCTATAACCTTTTCTAATATATCAAAAATATTTCTTGAAAATCTCATGATGATCGGTGAAGTGCGTGAAAGCGTAACAAACAAACTCACATTTGCATTTATAATATTAGTTAGGATTTCTAATTATACATCTCATCGTTCAAATGTGTTTTTATTTAAATCAATCAGATTAAAAAGTAAAAAAAATATTCTTTGCGTTTATATAAAATCAATATTCTTCGCGTTAAGCTATAGAACTGCGATTACTATTTTTCACTCGCTTGGTTTATTTAACTGGATAAATTTTTAATATTCAACGGAATTAAATTTGAAAATTAAATGTCCTAAGAAAATTAAATACCCTATCCTTTACAGAAAGACAAGCACACTGGCACGTGGAAGGTAGAAGTACGTTTTTTTTCCAGCAGTGGCAACACATTGTTTTTAAATAGCGAATGTCTGTGGATAAAAAATTCTCGATTTGAAATCGAAAAGTGGCAACAACACTATTCCAAATAAAGCATTTTTCTTCCGTGGCGCCAGACTTTTATGATTTGACAAAATGTAAAATCTTTCAATTTTAATCCATAAATTATGCTATTTAAGAGCAATGTTTCAAATACTCACTTTTCACTCTCCAAATAAAATAATTCTCTCCCCGGACCAGTGTGCTGCCATTCAATAAAGCGTAACTTTCAAATTTAATATATCTGTTGCTGTGAACAAATCAAGTGATTGAAAAGCAATAAATGCAGTTCTTGAAAAAATTTTTTTTACTTTTTAATCTGATTGATTTAAATAAAGAAAATAAAAATAGAATAAAATAGAAATGTATGGCAATCCTCAACTCTCTTATCAGCAATTCTAAAGATATGCTGTTTTTTAATATTTTGTGATTTTGCGTTTAAATTTTATGTGCCTTTAAGTGCGAAGAAAGCAATGATCAAAAAGAGAAAAAAAATTGCGTTAACAGAACAGATTGGTAACTTGCGATGCTCAGAAAGAGCATAAAAAATCTTAACAAATCCTCTGGTACGACTTTAAAATGCAAATTCTTTCAGTTACATATATATATATATATCTAGTTCGGAGTGTACTTTACGAGACGTTAACTGTTATAACCATCCAACCGTTTCTTTACTTTTATTGATTCTATTAATAAATTATTTTATCGCTTCATTTTATTAACGGATTTCATCAACACAGAACCACTTTTACAGTTCGGACAAGGCCAGTTGGAACAATTTGGTGTACATTCATACATAAGTTTCAGTCTTTCTAATGAAAATAATGATATACGTAATCTGAATAATGATATCCGTTTCTGATGATATACGTAAGTTTAAGTCTTTCTGATGAAAAATTAGTCATCAGAAATGTCTTTCTTAAAAAACAATTAGTCTTTCTGATGAAAAATTAGTCATTCTAGATCTTCAAAAGAAAGAAGATCTAGAATGACTAATTTTTTGGGGGGGATGAAATGAAAAATGTTTTATATTAAATATTTTAATTCAAATTAGCATATATTAGTATGTAAAGATATACTTTGAAAATATTAATATCTAAATTTACAACCATGTTTGTCTTCGGTTCCTGTGGACATTTAATGGCACACTAAAAATGTGTTGTAGAATTGTTAGTAACACAATGTTAATATCTCTGTCTTTCAATGATGATTTTTAACAAATTTTTTTAGTATATTTTTAAGTTTGTTTTTACTGTGCTATTGTTTTTCATAAGAATGGGATACGTAAGTACACTCGTGTCCAAAATTAAGAACATTTGCATATTATGTCGAATATCTGAAAATCTCAAACAGAGTTTAATGAAATTTGGCACGAATGTACATCTGTAACAGCGAAAGAGATGTACTGCTTGCACATACATACAGACACACACACACACACAAAAAAAAAAAAAAAAAAAAAAAAAAAAAGCGCCAAAGTACCAAGTTTTGTAAAAATCACGCAAGTAATTTTTGAAAAAATTAGCTCTCAAAATTTTAGCTCCTCCAATGTTAACTGAATTTGATTACATGCTTATTAATATCTCATTTTTTTAATTAAACTTACTTGACTGATTCTTTCACGATTCGAAATTTATGTTCAATCCATATAAAATTCGCAGCTATTTTCTGATTTGTTTATAAAATTTGTATTTTTTAGTAATTTTTATAACTTTTTCGAAAATATTTTTGAATTGTAACCTGTCGAATCATCACATTATTTTGAAGCAGGAGATGTGAAAAATGAGCAGTGCTCTCGCCGGGAGTCGAACCTAGACCTCTCAAATATGTGCCGAGTATGATAACCGTTACACCACGATGCAGGAAGGAGAAAATACCTTACGTACTCCCCCCTTTTAAATAGCGACTTGGGATTAGGAGACTCAATCGCCAAATCCTGGTGGTGAAGAATCATCACCCACCACCTTTTAGTTAGGGCGCTAGTGTAGAGCCATTAGTTTTTGGGGGGGGAGCAGGAGACGCGAAAAATGTGCAACGCCTTCGCCGAGACTTGAACCTGGACCTCTCGAATACGCGCCGAATGTGCTACCTACCGTTACAACGAGAGATATAGAACTGTGACATTTTTTTGAGCAAGGTGTACCATTCCAAAGTCTTTTTATGTATGAATGATTATCAGTAAAGATCATAGTGCAGAGGAGTCCAAAATCCACATTGCGAAATCCATGTTTCGAACTGAAAATAAGTCCAATATGGGGTATAGTCCCCTCTCACAGCCAGAGGGGTCACCTCACGTGACGGCATACAAGGGATGGCGAATAAAATTGCCATACCAAGAGCGTCCTAGACATGTTGCATAGGGTTAAGGCCAGGAGATCTGGCTGGTCAATCCATGTGGCGAATATCCTCACTTTCCAAGTAATCGTAAACCATCTGAGCCCTATGTGGGTGAGCTTTGTTTTCCATTAACAGGAACCCAGAACCAACTGTGTCCGTGAAAAGTCGAAAACCGGGTTCTAAGATCTCCTCTCTATGCTTCATATGAATTTTGTCAATCACATGCAGGGGTGTGTGGCTGCCCAACCTTATGCCTATCCAAACCATTAGACCTCTACCACCGTAATAATCCTTCTCCCTGACGAAGGGAGGATGGCATTGTTCCAGATACAGCCGACAATCAATGTCTAGACTGAATCTCAACTCATCTGTAAAAAGCACGGTTCTCTACAGAAGTCTGGTCCAAGGTGTGTGTTGTCTTCACCGTGCTAAACATGCTCTGCATTGAGCGGAACGCAAACAGTCGCAAACAAAAACTGACATGCAGCCCTAGCTTCAGAAGTTTTCGGGCAACTGTAAACCGTCAAACTCGGGTTACAGTGGCAGCATACTGCTCACGTGAGAACTGTGAAGCTGTAGCAGTTCTGTGTAGGCGCATTAGTAAGTGACAGTGACAGTGATCAACTGTGACGAATGAGGATGATATTCGTCACTGTTGATGACTGCAGATCATAATGGGCGTTAAACTGAGATTTATGGCCACCTGCGCTTGTGATTGGCCTGCCTCCAATCTACCGACAATTCTCCTCGTTTTTTCATATGTGGTTACACATTTCAAAAGATGACTTATAAATTTTATTCAACTCTTTCAAGAAACATGGCAAATGTCGTGAAGCAACACGAGAACACAAATCGTCGAAGACCCCCTCTTGCGCTTATATCCCCTCCACAATCACTGCTCCGCACACACGCAAGTGTCTGCTTACGTACTCGACTCTGAATATTTGCATAATTCTTCGGCGGCATTTCAAAACGTTTCGTGAAAATAGACATAATTTGCATACACACACAGTCAAGAGATAATAATTAAATCAGTACTGGTTGAAGTAACTAACTAACAGAAAAAATATAAATGAAAACTTGTAAGGTTTAATTTTTTAACAGTTATTTTAATTTCAAAGCCCTTTCCGATCAATTCTTGTTTCCACTTACAACTCCCTACCAGAATGAGTTTTTAGAATCGCGTTGAAGGCAAATGAGTAAGAAGTATTTAAGGAAGGTTCAACTAACTTCGATAGAGAGTGCTAGGAATCCTTAGTACCGCGTGTTTGTCTTCGGACTAAGTCACTCTTGAAGCTGTTACGCTCGGCCCTATTATTACGTGCCTTTACATATTCGCCGGCTAGTTTAAATTAAAGGGCCAACTACGTTAGATAATTGTGCTTAGCTTTGGTTAAGTCTCGTTTAGTTAATTATAGTTAAATTTCTTATTTCGTATTCTGAGTTAAAGCCCGAGAAGTTGCTGACTGTTATTCTTAGTTGAGTGAAATAAAAGGTATTTTAACCCTGCTCGAGTCTACGTCCCTTAGTTGTTCTGAACTCAGCCATAGGTCATTACATAGTTCACTAGCTGAGGAGTGAGGAGCCCTACGAATTTATCAAAAAGAAAACAACGTATTAAAACAATACAATAAAATAGAATTACAAATAGTTAAAACTTCTTTGGTGTGTTTGAAGAAGCAGCCGAAAAATTTCCAGCACAGCCCCTTTTCTGGATTATATCTGGATGATTACCAAAACAAATTCACGGGGCGGAGGGGATCAACCACGAGCGTTAAATATTTTTAAAAATAATTTTCAACTATTTGTTGTTATTATGTTTATAATCATTTCATTACATTTTCTAACGCATTTCGTTTTTGATTTAATATTAATTCGGATTCTTTCTGTTACGTGAGTTAGCCACCGGTATTAATTTAATTACTATCTCTTTAATAAATAAATTCGAAGCATCGATAATCTTAATTTTGAAATATAAGAAAACAAGAATCCTCAAAAGAATCAGATAATAGTAAACCTGTACAGCAAATTCGATAATATGGCCAGACCTATCAAACTGTGTTTTTGGAATACCGCTGGCATTTCTAATCAAATTGAGGAATTTAAGGACTTTTTGCAAGAATATGTCATAGATATCAGCATGATCTCTGAAACTCACAAAATTTCCAAATTACCGCGCGTACCGAAGAAACAGGCTTTACGAAAAGACGTGGTGGCGCTGCCATTCATATAAAAAAATTCTCTTCAATCCTGCCTGGTTTCTACCAATAATGTTGGTGGATACGAAAGTATTGTGGTTGCCGTAGTTCTTCCGAAATATGGCACCCTTCACTTTTGTGCTATTTACAATCCGGCTCACAACAAACTCTCAGAAGATATGCTTAGGATGTTACTTACCAATGATAATCAAGTCTTCCTTGCTGGAGACCTCAACGCTAAGCGTATCCACTGGGGCTGTCAACGAACCAATATCAACGGACGCATCCTGCACAACTTCATTAACAACCATCCAATCGTACTACATGTCGCAATAGAGCCTACCTACAGACCAGCTAATCCAAGCAAAGCCGATATACTGGACATTATCTTATCGAATACCTGGTTGCCTATTGCTTTAGAAGTTAAAGCCGAGCTTACCACGGACCATGTTCCCGTTATAGCTTCTCTTGGAGTAACAAAAGAAGATCCTCCGATCATCAAAAGCAACACCGGTTGGATTACCTTCCATAATATCTTGCTAAAACATCCACCAAATTTTTCCTCGCTTTCCAATAAACAGGACATAGACTATGCTATCAATAATATTACAGAAAATATTTTAAAAGCTTACAGAGACGCTACTATGACTATTCAACTCACTAATAATAACATCAGACTTCTGCGTAGTATCAGGGACATTATTAAAGAACGTAACAGAATTCTCAAACTGTGGCACAGAAATTGGGACCCGAAGCTTAAAAGATAAATTAACATCTTCAACAGAAGAATCAAGAAACTTATTTAGGAGTTTAAAAATGAGGCCAAAGAAGAATTTATTTCCAAGCTTAATAGCAACGATGCTCCCTTTGGAAGTATCTGCAAAATCTTAAAAAGAAAAATATCTGTAACAGACCAATTCATGCTGTAAACAAAATTGCTTATTCTCTTAAAGATGAAGTAGACATTTTGGCAGAATATTTGGAAAATCAAATTTCACCTAATATGGATCCTATGAATCCTAGCTTTAAAAACTACTAGAAAACTATGTGAAGTCTTGGCTATATACTCCCACTGCTCACAACTCCTTTGGAAGTTACCAACATCATTAGATATTTTAATGTCAAGAAAGCTCCCGGAAGCGATCAAATTACCAATAAAATGCTTAAGAACTTACCCAGAAACGTAATCAGTAAATTTACCAGCATTCTCAATGCTTGCTTAAACTATTTCCCGGACTCTTGGAAAAATAGCCAACATTTTCTTCTTCCTAATCCAGGAAAAGATGCCACACAACCTGATGGATATCGCCCAATTAGTCTTCTTTCTAGTCTTGGAAAGACCTATGAACGTCTTACACTAAAAAGACTGGAACCATACTTCCATCTTCTCCCTAATGATCAATATGGTTTTCGTAAGAACTTAAGTATCCTCAGACAATTAGTGAGAATTGTTGAGTTTTTTTGGATCAGCCTTCCACAACAAGCAAAGTGTAACGCTCCTTATGCTAGACGTTGCAAAAGCCTTTGATCGCGTTTGGCATGAGAAGAACTATCATCAACTCATCAACATTCAAAGAGAATTGATTCTCCGCATCTACTCCTTCCTTCAGCATCGAACCTCTTTCGTCGTCCAAGGCAACGAAACTTCTACTTCAAGACCTATTCGATCAAGTGTGCCACAAGGAAGTATATTAGGTCCTATACTCTTTTTTATATATCCGATTTCCCGCATTCTCTACGTCCTTGCTACGCTGATGATACGGCGATAGCTACCAAATCTATCAAAGCTAATCAAGCTATCACCAAGCTGCAAAACTATCTTTACTCCGTTGAAGATTGGTGTACCAACTGGCGTGTCAAAATAAATGCGAGCAAATCACAATTGCTTATTCTCAACAAGACTTGCAAACGCATCAACTTTAAGAACTTCTCTTATTTCAAGAACCAGTTCCTCTTGTCAAACAAGCCAAATACTTAGGTATTATTTTGAATCAAAGACTTACATGAACTTACAAAGACTTACCACATAAAAATTGTCAGAAGCAAAGCCACTGGCATCATGAACAGATTCTTCCCTTTTATAGAGAAGTATTCTAACCTTAGCTTTCGCAACAAGAAATGCATCTACACTACGTGCATCAGGTCCATTTTATGTAACGGAGTTCTTGCATGGAACACTACAACGAAGAACCAACTTTACCAACTGCAAGTGGTTCCGAACAATTTCTTGCGTATTATTACTGATGCTGACAAGCCTGATCAGGAATGAACTCCTCCATAGGGACTTAAAAATTGAAACTATCTCCGACCATATCAAAAGGACAAATGAGAAATTTTTTGACTTCGTCAACTATTCACAAGTTTTTAATTACGAGATACTTTATGAAGACAGAAATATTAGATCTCTTGCTGCACATACTATCATCGATAGCGACCAGAATTTTGTTACTTAAGCTCCTCGGTCGGTGGCTGTCTAGACTTTTTCCAGTGATCTGGTCTCAACTGTAGTTGCTTTTTTTTAACTTGTATGAATTTTTTCTTTTGCCGACGGAAATAATAAATCTCATATTTCATACTGTACCTAAAAACGTCAGGCATTCTATAAATACCTAAGTATTGGCTAAGTATTGAATACCGCGTTGCATATATTGCCGGTAACATATCCAATTTAATAATTAAACTCGAACATCATATATTCCGAAAAGCTTTTAATCAACTAAGTTAAGAATGCGATTATTATTATTATTATTATTATTCCCATTTCTGGTACAATTAATCCTCAAATTAAAAAAAAATAATAATAATGCGCGTGACAGGTATTATTTTTTCGCTTTTTGATTCCAAAGATTCTTTTAACACATTGCTTGTCGCGTAGCAAATGTCCTATCGCGTGAATAGATGAATTCGAAAAAGTAACCAAGCGAAAAGAAGGATTCGACGTTACCATTTCCAAAGGCGGCGATTACATTGTTTCGAATGAGTCGACAAAAGCGAATCCATTATTATCCACATTGACCAACAAATAAACTATATTTTCAATCTGTGATGAAAATCTGGGGGAAAAAGAATTGCGTTTGCTTCCATTCTTTCTTTTACATTTGCCGACAAAGTATTTCACGCTTTCGTAACATTGAGAAAGAGATACTGTTCATGTCTTGATCGCTTTTAAATATATTTTGTTCCATTTTAGTTCAGATTTTATGAAAATGAATTGGAAAGTAATTTCATTTTCTACACTTCTGTTCCTGAAATTAAAGAAAAGGGTAATTCCTCTCACAGTCAGCACTCGTAACCACGGGTAGCACACTTTTTGAGGCGGCAATTGTTGCTCGAAACAATTTTTTACAGGGGTTACTGGGGTAGGTCTTTGAGATAGGTAAAGAATATTAAATTCTAGACAGACAAACGGAATTAAATTGAGGAGAAAAGAGTTTTTACATTGCCTAACGTATTCAAAGAAATCACCATGTAACTTCATATCAAGTTATATTATTCCGTCGAAACTTTGGAATGCAAATTTTGAATATCAACTAAATTTTGGTCACGGTGACATTCATAAGGAAGAATTCCTCGTTAAGAATTCCGTATTTCAGATTTTTATTTCCGTTATTGCTCGGAAAATCGAAACAGGAACGTGGAAGGGCGGCCCTATTGAATTTTTGCACTTTATTCTAAAATATAATCTGCAGAACAAAGTTCTAAATATTGCACTACAGTACAAATTTTAAATCTACTAAGATGGCATGTAGAAATTATAAAATTAAAAAAATGTGAAATCGTGATTTATGAAATAATGAAGCATTTATGATTTAAAGAGTATCAAAATTTACAAAAAAAGAACTTCATATTTATATGTTTACTTTATTAAACATTTCTTTCAACATAAGTTGTTTAAGTTGCTTTGTTTTTTGTGCTAATACTTTCTCTTTAATTATATAGACACATAATTTCTTTTTCAGTTACTAAATTCCATTGTTCAAGGCCTGTAATTGCTGCGTCGAGAATTCCGACTAACATGTCAATCGGATTTTTTTTTTTTTTTTTCAGTAACCTCTCTGTCACTTTCTTCATAAACGGTAGCGGTACTTCCTGGATCTAGAACCTACAGATTTCGCCGTTCGTTAACTGATTGATAATTGGGGCATTGTCATCGCAATGTTTCTGTTAACTCCTCTCCTTCCCTAAATTCTGCCGCCAGCTGCGGCGATGCGAGCTTTGGCATCGGTTTCGGCTTTATGTGAATACTAAATCAGTTAATTCAAATAGCACTGAATGTAATCTTTCGGCCTATGAGTGTCATTAACAAAATCTATTTTTAGCATATGGAAAGAAATTTTCCCTCGTCAACATTTCTTAGCGCATTTAACTTAAATCTGTAATCGGATAAAACTCTTTGTTATTTAATTACTAACATTAAAAAAAAAAAAGTTTAGGCATCGCTGCATGAGCCATCACTCAAGTTCTCATGTGTTGATAAACATGCGAGAATATACTAAATGGTGATTACCAGGTTGGCGTCAAGGATATAAAATATTAGTGGGTGTAAAATCAACAATGTTTCTAATGTTTCGGTTTGAGATGTATGCCAAGCAGATACGCAGCTACGGAGTCAAATTATTGATGACACATATTTATGCTAAAAATTATTATTTCTTCAATAATGAGGTATTTTATTTAGTGCCGAAGTAAGATTAAGAATCGGGACTCTCCACATGGTTTATTTATAAGAAAGAAAGAAAAATCAAATGCGCATGCAAAAAGCATACCCTGCAAAAAATACCTAAAAAACATATTGCCTGGTGGTTGCTCTGAGGTCCTCATTTTAGATCATTCCGGATATTGGACGTCCGGATCTCGGACGTTTTGTGCTGTACTGCACTGCACTGCAAACTTTTCTCACAACTGCTGTAACTACGGGTAGTTACGACAAGAGTTTTCTAAATAAAAATCATTTACACACCACAAATTTTAACTCTGCATTGAATAATTCTTCCTGTACGGTCTACATAACACAACTGGAGAAATCATATAGATCTCTAGAAATTCATCAGCTCTAACAAAAAAGCAAGTAATATAACACAGTTTCATTTTTAGCATAAATATGTGTGATCAATAATTTGACTCCGTAGCTGCGTATCTGCTTGGCATACATCTCAAACCGAAGCATTAGAAACATTGCTGATTTTACACCCACTAATATTTTATATCCTTGACGCCAACCTGGTGAATCATCATTTAGTATATTCTCGCATGTTTATCAACACATGAGAACTTGAGTGATGACTCATGTAGCGATGCCTAAACTTTTTTTTTTAATGTTAGTAATTAAATAACAAAGAGTTTTATCCGATTTAAGTTTTGATTCAAAAATAAAAATAAAATTTTGACGTTATTTTAGTTACTTGCTTGCATATAAGGCAGGCGCCAAATT
This sequence comes from Stegodyphus mimosarum, assembly GCA_000611955.2. Classification (NCBI taxonomy): domain Eukaryota; kingdom Metazoa; phylum Arthropoda; class Arachnida; order Araneae; family Eresidae; genus Stegodyphus; species Stegodyphus mimosarum. The sequence goes on from KK121203.1 coordinate 172,335, forward strand.
CAGAGACCCCCCCCCTCGGAGGGAAAAGCTCTAACTATGCCACTGCACTTCAAATAACACACAAGCATATTAAAATAATTTAAAATTCATTTTTAAAATTTCGGGAAACTTCTCGACTTACCTGCAATGCCAGTATTCGCGACTTCGGGTAACTGCTCATGAAACTAGAACAGATGCTCGAAAGACCGTGAGCGTCTTCTGTTACATGAAGCACGGATTTCTGGAAAGGAAGAAAAAAGAAATTTTATTACAGATCTTCTTTTGTATTTTGAACACATATACAGTGTACTCTCGATTATCCGGGAAAGCCGATCATCGATAACTGAAAAACATGGATAATCCAAACTACCAATTTTCATGGATACTTTTGATACGCTTAATTTCTTAAAAAATTCAGTCACTGCATAATGAATTTCTTAAATGCTTTTAATGAGAACTGTATAATGAATGAATTTCTTAAAAAATTCATTATATAGCTCTCATAAATTAATTTATGAGAACGTTTAAATATTTGTCGAATTTCATTGCATATTTTTCGAAGTGCTATTATGTATTTGAATCCCCTTCGGAGGACGAAATCCAGTAGAGTTTTCTATCTCGAAACTAATGTAAGTGTCAGTATCTTCTTCGCTTGTATTTTCGAAATCACTCTCTGCCTCTTCTGTTCTTGAGACCTTTGAAAACGATATCCGCATCACTCGAGCACTGAAATCTCGGCTCAGTCGAATCGTTCCTCCATATTTTCCAGATCGAAATTTTCGAAGAATTTTACATTTAAAAATTTTTGGCATTAACTTCAGTTATTACCTCCAGAGTTGTTCCTAATTCATAAAACTCCAAATTCTACAGGGGGTCTCACTCGAAAGAGCCCCCTGGAAAATTTTGATAAAAGTCTTATGACAAAATGAAATGAAACCAAATTTTCACATGACATACCTTCACGTATGAGAAATGAAAGCATATTTCAAGAGGTGCTGGAAATGATCTTTCTACATCTGCACACACATTTAACACGGCACTTCATGTTCGTGTATGTTGCTGCAAGACTTTTGGCAGTCATTACTTGGCATATGTTCTGACGTAAATCGTCGATGGTTCATGGTTTGTGTTCGTACGCATTACCTTTAGGGCGACTCCATAGAAAAAAGTCAAGGGCGTCAGGTCTCGAAAAATGATTCCACCGCAGTCATAATTCCCTATAGACATATGGCATGTTGCCTCATCTTCCTGGTACCAGCCAAGTAAATTTACTTTGGTAAAAATTTAGTACATTTCGGTTTTTTTCATTTCCTCTTGTTATAAGATTTCTATCACACTTTTCCTGGGCCTCTTTCGAGTGGGACACCCCGTATATTAGGAAGAATCTTTCTCCATGACTGAAACAGTTTTGCTGGTTTTATTTTCGACCAAGCTTTTGCCATTCTCCGCACAGCGTTGATTGTTCGTGGACTGTATAATTCTAGGAAGAGCACGCACGGCTAAACCACCGGCTGATTCGGCTAATTCGCTCCCGGCTAATCGAGAGTATACCGCATTACACTTTGTATACCATATAAGCAGCATACACAAATGATTTTCGAATCCGTCGGTCGTAGACATAGACTTCTTGTTAGGAAAATGCTTGAAATGACGGAAGGATTCATGTTTAAGCGTATTTAAGTTGTCAGGTTTATCATTTTCTCAGGTTATGTCACGTCATTTTATTAGCAGTTATTTTAAGTTTAGGCATCTTTCCTATCTTTTAAGTTTCGGCTAACAATTTCCTACCAGAATGTAATTTCCGAAACGCAGTTAATGCAAATGAGTAAAGAATAGTATTTAAGTCGATGTTTCACCAACTTCGTTAGAGAAAGAGCCCGAGTTCCCGACTAACGCGTTTGCCTTTTGGCTACGTCTCTCTAAGCTATTGCTACGCTCGGTCATACTTTAGGCCCTTGTTTTTCTTCGCCGACTGAATTAAGATTTAGTGGCCAACTACTTAAGAGTCTTGACAGCTTCGGCTATATCCTTCAATTAGCTTAAGTTTAATTTTATATTCATTTACGTTCAAGCCCAAGCGGAGGCTTTGCTGTACACTTCGAGTTAGGAACTCATTGTATCCCATTTATTCTGAGAAATAAAGGGTAGTTAATCCTTCGTAAGTCTAACGTCTCTATTCACACGCTTAACGTATTATTCGCTTATTAGTGTTTGTGAGGTTCAAGGATTGAACACTGAATTAAATAAGTAAAACCCACATTTGGTGCCTGATTGTATTCATAGCAAACCTTGCCTCTTGGTAGTGAAGATTTTTGGTTGACCCCTCCGACCTTTCAATTCCCTCAGCCACAACCAAACCCAACGGAGGGATTCGGATTTATCACGGAAACAATGAGAGTGGCAATGAAGCCAACAGCAACGTTTGACGGCAAAGGGTCCGAAGGCTGCGGGATTCATGGAAAAAGGGGGAAAAAACGAAAAAGAGTGCCAAAGGAGGCAACAAGCCAGCCAAGCGGAAGAGAAGGGTGCAAGTTCTGAAGTACCCTACTTTCGAGGAATTCTGCTTCATTAGGATGGAAAGGTTTAAAAGAAAAAAGGATGAGTGAAAATTTTCCTTCTTTCCTATTTTGCATTGAAAATTCGATTTATGTGATGTTGTTTAAAGTTGCTAAATGCTGTTTAAAGAAAAAAGTTGAATTCGCAAGTTTACGAGAATGTAGTTGTAACTATCTTTTAAACAGAAAAGATTTTTGAATTCGCAAGTTGGCGAGAGTTTATTTTGTAAATACCTTTCTGAGAATTCTCAAGTTGTGAGAAACTAATTTGTGAATATTTTTAGTCGAAAGACTTCAATTTAAAATGTGTTAACTTAAAGAAAGATTGTAGCAAATGTTTGTAGATTTTGTATAGCAGCTATGTAAAATGAATTTTAAAATATTGCATGTTATAATGTTGTATTGAATGTAGAAATGCTAATGCCAGCTATAAAACTACGGGAAAATTAAACTTGTGCAAATGTAAGTTTTGGTCAAGCATGATTGTAAAATACTTTGTATAATAGATGAATACAAAGAAAGTATAGATAGAATGTGTTTAAAGTTAGGCTTTCCAGGCTTTACTCAAGAATTTAAATTAAGTTCTATTTTAGTACATTAGAACTAGTTTTGTGTTTAAGGAGTCATCTAAGGTCTCGAGTGTCAAGCTTTAACAAATAGTAGTAGTTGTGTAGATGGTAGAGTAGTTTCGCCGAAACACAACATTAACACGCTCAATTCGCTCAGAACAATTTCTGCAGAGCGTGGGAGGAAAGAAAGTTTAAATTTTGTGTGAATGAAAGCCGGTTGATGGACAAAATAATCTCAGTAAAGAGTATTGGTAATGGAAATGGGACTTGTTATGAAAGACACTAATACTTTTTCCCTTCCAGATTAATTGGAAGCACAAGACTGGTGTCTGACTGAAAGTAAAGATGAAGTAGATGTCTAATCAAATTCAAATCGAAAATGTGTTATTTTTCTTAGTTTTAGTATAGCTTTAGAAATTGTTGCAAAGTTGGCCCTAAACAGGAAAAGTTTTAACGATGTATTCAAGGAAGCATAATTGCTGCAAGTTTAAACTTTGATGAAAAAGAGTTTTGTAGAATTTACATTCTTAAACAAGGTCGTTTTGAAACCTTATTCTTCGAGTAGTTAAATTCTGGTGGGAAAAAATGTAAGGTTTAACCTTGTAAGAATTTTAAGTTCACTAATCACTTCAATTTTATTTTAAAACTTTACTATCATTTCTTATTTTCCACTTCCGGCCAAAATTAACGCGTGAATATGTTTATGCAAATTGTACTTGCTAACGCTTATGTTGTGGCTTTTTGCCAAGAGCAGAAGGAGAGAGAGCCCTCTTGCTATGAGTCTTCACGCAAGCTTGCCATCAGTCCGCCTTTAAGGACAGAGGTGTCAATCCTCTTGAAAGTTAAAGACGTAGTGTAGTTTTCCGCAGTTCGCGTACAACAGACGCAGTCATTTAAAAGGCCAGTCTTAGTGCTAGTCATCTGTGCAAAATATTAAAAGCTAGCTCTTATTTAAATTTTTAGTTAGTTAGCAGTCTTATATTCTTTTACGTTCAGACCACAAGTGGTTAGTCTTTGCATCCCGAAGAGCGGGAAAGTCTGTAGAATCGATAAGCAAATAAAGCAAATTTGAACCCTTCTTATCTTTGTTGTATCTTCTACACACGCACGAACATAGCTTTTAGTAAGCTCCCTGTTCCTACTCAGGACTCCAGTTATGTTTGCAAAATCAACTAGAAGAAACAGTAGTCCTGATAACCTAATTTTATTAACAGTTATTTTAAGTTTAGGCATCGTTCCTATCTTTCTAGTTTCAGCTTACAATTTCCTACCAGAATGCACTTTCAGAAACGCAGTTAATATAAATGAGTAAAGAGTAGTATTTAAGTCAACTAGCGCGAGTTTGCCTTTTGGCTACGTCTCTCTAAGCTATTACTACGCTCGGCCATACTTTAGGCCCTTCTTTGGCTTCGCCGACTTAATTAAGATTTAGGAGTCAAATACTTAGAATCTTGATAGCTTCGGCCATATCTTTCAGTTAGCTTTAGTTAAGCTTACTTAAGTTTAATTTTATATTCATTTAAGTTCCAGCCCAAGTGGAGGCTTTGCTGTACGTTCCGAGTTAGGAACTGATTGTATTATACTTATTGTGAGAAACAAAGAATAGTTAACCCTTTGTAAGTCTTACGTTTCTATTCACACGCTTAAGCGATTATTTGTTTATTAGTGTTTGTGGGGTTCAAGGGTTGAACACTGAATCAGATAAACGAAATCCCACAAAGTTTAAAGAAATCAGATTTGTAAAATTAAGAAACCTAACCTTTTCCATGGATTTATCCGATTCCTATACTAATATTTAGGAAAGTTTTGTACTCATTATTAAAAATGAAACGCAAAAAGGTCTGATTCTGGTGTAACACAATTTCACCAAGATATTTGGCATTAAAATCAAGAATAATGTTTCCGGGGCCGCATATAAATTGAAAACCGAAATGCTTGCATGTGTATGCAATTAAAAATAAAATATCAGTTCAGAAAAAAAGGTTTCTGATGCTAAGAGATTAAGTGACGACCATTTCTATGCACATTATTGTGAAAAGTATTGATCAATATAATTTTCTTAATGGAGATCTTATTAGCAGAATCTTCTAGATTTCGTAATTTAGAAAACATTCGCTCACAGCCAACTTTTTTTCATTAATTAAAAATAAAAAATACTTGTAACTTAATAAATTTTCTGCGCGATTACCAGATTGGTTCTAAAAGAATAAAACTTGACGAGAATATTAACAACATGCCCCAAAACTTATTGAAAATTCTTTCCCCCAAAACTTATTGAACAAACCCCAAAACAGTCCCCCAAAACTTATTGAAAATTCTTTCGGTATACCAAATGTAACAAAAATATAAATTAAGGACACTAGTAAATCGCATGGCACTACCAATGAATGGAATTAAAGAGAAAAAAAATCAACCTCGAATTATTCCAATTTATTCATTAACCGACCCCTCAATGCAAACTGAATGGAACGTCTAAAACGGGAATTCTTGAAACTCAGTATCTCGGCAAATTTTTGTCATACAGTACTCAGACTTTTTGCGTTTTACTTTTAATAACGAACGTAATTTTTTTTTAAAGTTAAGTGCAGAAACCAGAGCAACGAGTAAAAATTTAGATTTTGGTAATTTACACAAAGTTCATGCTTTTTAATTTAAATTTAAATTTCGAAATTCGCATATATGTAAATAAATTCAGAGAAATTATACATAAATTGCAGCTTAACTATCTCGCCAATTCGCGAGGATAGCGCTAACCTGGCGATGATCTAAGCGACAAAATTTTGTCGCCAAATTTGTCGAGAAATCACCAAAAGCCGCCAGTTTGGTGACTACTTGAAGAAATTTCGGCCTAAGCTTTACGTAATTGTAACTGCGTATGCCTTCCAGCTATTTCGAGAAATCAAAAGTACTGGGAATTTCTCTGAGAACGGGAAAAAACTATATAAGATCGAAGCGAACATCATTTTTCAGTTCATCAGAGTACTGAGTTCAGATTATTGAGAGATCACCGTGAGAAGCTTCGCTTTGCATTGCGTTGTGTTTAATGTTTTTAATAGTTTGAAGTGGTAATTACTGTTTGTGCTCTGTCATACTGAGAAGAACTGTACAATTACTTTTGTGTGAACCGTTCTAGAACTGCAAAGTGTTTTTGGAAAAAAAATTGCCCAAGCTATCATCGGTTTCTGTGTACACTGCGAAATCGTACGCACGTAACAACTTTTGGTGTCAGAAATGGGACTGAATTGCCGGTGATAAAAACGATGGATGAGAAATTAAGACAACTTATCACCGCCTTTGCTGCATTTAAAAGAGAGAAAAAAGCGTGCCAAGAAAAGATGGAAGGGGGCGTCAAGTCAGTTCAAGAAAAGACTGAAGCAAGCCAAAGAAAAGGAAAAAAGAGAAATTGCTGCCCTTATAGAAAACAAATTCTAAGCTATGGGACGCCTCAGAGATATGGTTGAAAAACCAGTTGCAGAAATTCCCTCAGAAGACAAACTTAGAAGCTCTATATGACTCGTTACATCTGAACTTTGGCGAGAAATCTTTGAAAGACAGTTAAAATATTGCCAACAGATGGTCGCGGAAACACTCGAGGATGTCGCAACGGCTGCACGTTTGTTGCATCAAACCTTTTCGAACTGCCCAACAGAAACAAGCAAAATTCTGTTCCTGAAGAACTTCGTCGATGACATCTAGGATTCCAAAAGGCTTACGGATATAAAGGACGTAAAAAGCTCTTTAAATTACGCCATAAAACTCGAGACAGCCCTGCAAGCAACCCACAGAAATCGCCACCCAATCAGAACTGCTCAAGTCCAGAAACCAGTGTATCAATTGACTGCTCGTCAAGACGCTTTAGATAGGCAAATCTGTGTCTTGAGGCGGAGAACGAGTGGCAAAATTCGACCCTAATATGCTGGAACTACCGTGGAAGCCCACGTACGGAGGAACTGCAGAACATTCCAAAACATGGAAGCTAAAACCGCTCTCTGATAAAGAGGCGGGGGAAAATTAGTGACCATCTTACGGGACCGACGTTCCCAGATACTGAGAAGCCCCATTTAAATTCCTTCAGAACAGAATTTTCCTACCTAGATCCATACTTGAAAATAGAAATTTCCGGTACCGCATAACGGATTATTATAATAAGAACTCTAACATCCCGAAAAGAGCACTTGTAGCCTCGGCACTCCTCTACCTATCGACGACGGTCATCCCAGTGAGAGTTGCCAACGTAAATGGTAAGGCAAAAGCCATCAGCAAAAGGTGAAGTGGTTGTAGCATGTACTACAGTGATTTGCGTTAAGCGAAACAGTAGTCATCCAAAAGACTGCATCCAGGCTATTGCAGAATGCATATCTAAGCGATGAATACAGGAGTGCTACGGAATGTGTCATTCATAAATTTTAAAATGTTTTCTCCCTCACATCTTCTGACGTAGGTCGAACCAATTTGGTTCAGCATACTATTGATATGGCAGATCATCCACCAATCAAGCAACATCGAAGACGGTTGCCGATTGCTAAACAGCAGGAGGTAAGAAAACTTCTAAAGGGCATGCAAGATAACAAAGTTTTCGAGCCTTCCGCAAATCCATGGGCCTCTTCCATCGTCCTGGTCAGAAAGATGGTTCACTTGGATTTTACATTCAATATCAATGATTGAAAGAGATTACGAAGAAAGACAGCTACACTCTTCCTAGAATTGACGATATTCTAGACACTTTTTCTGGAAGCAAATGGTTTTTGACGCTTGATTTAAAGAGTGGATATTGGTAGGTACACCCTAATGACCGAGAAAAGACTGCATTTACTGTCGGACAAGGATTTTAGTAGTACAAGGTGACGCCATTTGGATTATGCAATGTACCGGCAAAATTCGAACGTCTTATGTAGACCGTGTTGAGAGGTCTTTTCTACGAAGCCTGTCTGATATACTTGGATGACATCATCATCATCGGCTGGGATATGATGAGTCGGATCTCATGCAATTGCATGACACGTGCGACGCTGATCTTGATACTATGAAGATCCGTACAATTATTTTGCGTGAAAATTTCTATAAAGTGTTTTGGGAAAAATAAATTTCACGCATTTAGTCTATTACGAACCTATACGCACGTAATAATATAAAAACATGAAACTTTGTTTTATTCCAAACATTTTTAATAATTGAAAGTCTATGTCTACGGCCAATGGTTGTGAAATTAAATAGTTGGTTAGAGTATTTGCGAACACTTTTTACAGTGCTTTCGGATACTTGTATTTTCCAGTTTTACTTGCAAAATATGTAGCTAAATACTATCAAAATAACTTTTTAATAATAAAATAATGAAAATTTAAAGTATTTTTGTTAAAAAAATAATTTATTCAAAACGTCCTGAAAATGAACTTGCATAAGTATTCGGATACTTTGAATAAACAGTTTATATTTAACAAAACATCAAAACAACAAGCTATTCACTATTTCCTTGGATATCCTTTAGCTAAGATTATGCTTTCCTTACGCTTTTAGCATGGATTTAAGTAATTTTGCTTCGTATAAGAATGTTCCATTTGCTCCATTCCAAGAATTTTAGTAGAGCTATCCAAACATATCATGTATCACGTTTCCTAATTCTTTTCTCCAACCCACTCCATACACGTTCCATAAGATTTAAGTCCGAAGAATATGATTTGGTTTGGTTTGGTTTGGTTTGGTTTATGTGATTACGGCAAAGCCTTGAGGGCTATCTGCTTAAAGGAAAGGATGCCTTCATGGACGGCTTTCTAAGGGAACTGGCTCGTATACTTTACACATGGCACTTTACACATGGGAAAAACCACGAAAACGCCCATGCAGCCAGCTGGTTCACAGGATTCGAACCTCTGACCTAGCTACCAGTACTCAACGACTTTTCCGCTCGGCCGCTGGTGGAAGAATATGGAAAAGCTTTGATAAGTCAGGACAGTTGTATAATAACCACATTTAGGGTTGTATGTTTAATATCCTTACCTTGACAGAAATTAAATATATTTTGATTCCAAGTTTCCTTCATGTTTTCATTAAGACTATTTATATATTTATACTGATCCATATTATTTTCTGAAACGTATATTTCCCAACTCAAAAGCAGCGAAAAATGCCCAAACCATTATGTCTACAATTTCACGCTTAATTAGCAGATATTAAGTTTTCCCCATTCAAACATTTATTTGGTTTTCGCCACACAGCAGTTCATCCATCAGACCTAAATATATTAAACTGTCAGTCGTTCGCATATATAATATTTTTTAATATATTGGTACTTCCTTATTAAAGCGGCCCTAGAAGTAATCGCTAAACCGAGATGTCAATGTAGCGAGATTTCGTCAAGATACCTCGGTTGATTAGCGATTTAATCTTGAGAGCCGCTTTAATGAGGAAATACCGAGCTTTAGTAAGGAAGTATCTTCGGTTGCCGACGATTTTGCTAATACTAGGCAAAATCGTTGGCAACCGAAATTAATAATAATTTTCTTCTGATCGCCCATAGTATCCATATGTTCCAATGGTTTTTCTAACAATTTCAGGATTAAATTTTATTGTAAATTATTCTTCTAAATCCCCTCACCGGGGACTAATAAAATGCTAAACTATTTTATTAGTTTGTAGCATTCTGCCATGTTCCCTTCAGATATTTTGCTAAATAAGTAATAATTTCCAAATGCAGACGACAATTCTTGTGACAATACAAAACAAACAAACATTCATTTAAAATAAAGAAATTATGACAAAACACTTCATCTGCCAAAACATCTCGACAAGTGTTCGAATTATTACAATAGGTTTTGAATAAATTAAAATGTTACAAGAAATATACTGAGGATATTTTGTAACAAGTTGTAAGGTTTTAGTTAAACTAACCAAGTTTTATTTTAATTTAAATCTTTCTATCTCTTCTCTGTTTCAACTTCCCGTCAGAAGAAGCGCGCGTTTTCAGCTTATGCTAATTTGAAGTACGGCCAAGTACTATTTAAACCAGAGGTAGAAACCTCTCAGTGTGAGAGAGCTTTTAGTCTGAGATCACGGTCATTCTGCTCGACGTTCGCCTGACCAGCTAGCAGCTAAAATTATAAGCCATAGTGCTTACTACGTGATTGCATATTGAAATAAATTGAAGTGCGCTAGTATTAGTATTTCTTGCTACGGACCATTTAGTTAGAGGCCAAACTCCGCGATTTGCTCTGTGAGCAAAGTTTAATTAGATTTCTATTTTAGTTTAGATATTTATTTAGAATTATTTGATTTGTTAAGTTAGGCCCAAGTGTAGTCTTTTACTTTCTGTATCTCTCCCGAGTTGGGAAGTGTGTAAATAATAGTGATTTAATAAAAGAGGATTTTAAATCCCTTTCAAGTGCAGTTATTCTCCAGCACAGTATCTACACCAGAACAAAGCGCATTTTTCAGCTCCCTGTTCCAGTTCAGGACTTGAGGCTAAGGACCCTAGTAAGTACTTCACAATGTTTGCAAAACATATGCACAGAACACTCAGTCCTGACAAAGTAAGGCTTAAAATACAGAAAAAGTAATATATTAGATACTTACTTGCCACCAGCTGAGTTGCTGTACCGCCTGTTATATGACTATCGGCATTTGTACTCAATCGGTGGAGCATTCTATTGTCGCTAAGCCTAGCTAAAACTCTCTACAGAATATTAAAATCAGTAACGGAATTTATAAAGTTACTTTGCACGATAGGTATTTGTGACTTGTGGTTATTAAAGAGACCCTGTCAAGACTTTGACTGTGTGGAATGAATATTTAGCAATGTTTTATGCATTGTGATTCCGAGGTTACAGAGAATATTTACTCTAGACGTCTGTGGTAACTTGGATGTAAGAAGTTACTCGGGTGCATTTATACTGAGCAACATGAACTAGGTATACTAATGTACGTCATATATGCTGATCACATATTTTCAGAGTTCCTGTGTAATATTTGCTCGTCACATTAGTAGTACATTAGTGTCACATTTCATAGTAGTCACTTGTGTTATTCACTTATTTACGGTTCGCTTACAATTCACTTATGTATAACCTGCTTGGTAACTGAAAGACGTTGAGAAATACAAATCAGTGTGTAGAGTTCAAAATTTATGTGTTCATTGAAAAACATGTGCGGTTCACTTACTTATACACAGAGCACCACTTTATATTTGCTTGGCATTTTGTACCGGTCAGCGGTACAGAACACTTGATGATAGGACTGGACAATATTAAGTTCATTATACCACCACTCAGCCGCTAAATCTGTGCTAAGAGCTTTTTTACTTCCTCGTACGAAGTAAAAAGGAAGCACTGTAATCGCGAAAAATTTCTGGTCCGTATTTCAACGAAAATATCCATTTTGACCGCTATCGAATGCAATTTAACGATGTTTTTGCGTAGCACCTAAACGTAAGGACAGAATAAAGGACTTTTTTTTCCCCAAAAAAATTATAAAACTGATTTAAAACGGATTCTGAAGTGATATTTTCCTGGCGTCTGTGCGTACGTATGTATGTATGTATCTCGCATAACTCAAAAACGACTTATCAGAACGCTGAAATTTTGTATATAGGACTGCTATAACATGTAGATGTACAATAGATTTTGGTTGCAATCGGCCGTACCAAAAGTATATAAATATATGTATATATATATTATCCACTCTGTTTCTCGGCTCAGTGAGCTCAGTTTCTTTATTCTTATATGTTTGTAAATTGCGCATTTGTTTGCTTTAAAAATGATTGAATTATGTTGTTCTTATCTTTCGTTTAAGATTTTATTCCTTTATTTAATCTGCGTGCAATAATTGTGGAATTATCAACAATTTGAAAGTGTTTTAAGTGCGGCTAAGCCTAAGTTTTGGTTACGATAGCGGCCACATTTGTTTACATTCGAAGCTTAGCAGAATAGTGGATTTGCTGCCAATCTAGAGAAACTAAGCTTCGCAACAACAAAGTAACGTCTTCTTTTATTATTGCGAATTAAGTTACGCTTGATTCATTCTGGAATTATCATTTACACTGGTGTGGAAAAATTAAGGACGAAGTCGAAAAATTAGCATATCAGCTGAACGAAGAGGCAGAACGGACAGAAAGACCAATCAGGAGATTAAGTAAGGTGATGTACGGTAGCACATGCGCAGATATGCAGGTAGACGTAATGGGGAAGTGTCTGAGTAGTATAAAGCATGTTGTCGGTGTAAGATCAGTATTTCTGCCAAAGAGATTGCCCGCCGTATAGCAGTTAAAATCACACCCAGTTGCTGCCTCAGCGAGAAATGGCGAATAATGAATCTGTTAGACGACATCTGGATGATTTTACCAGAGGTCGAATCATTGGGAAGTTGGAAGAAGGCCGCAGTGTGACAAGTGTGGCTGCAGAGTTCGGAATTGCTCGCAGCATCGTTTCACGACTTTGAAGACAATTTCAAACTACAGGAACAGCTATCCGGGGGTTTAGTAGTGGTCGTCCACGAGGAACCACACCCGCAGATGACCGGTATATTGCCTTACAGGCCAGAAGAAACAGGCGGCAGACAGCGGGAGAAATCGCTAGACACACGACACAGGCGACTGGACGATCGATATCGCGTTTTACCGTGGCCGGAAGACTGCACGATGGTGGTCTGTTTGCAGGACGCCACACCTCTAACGCCTGCCCATCGGAGAAGGCGTTCTCTGTGGTGCCGGGAACACCGGAATTGGAGAGACAATGAATGGGGACGAGTACTCTTTACAGATGAGAGCAGATTTAGTCCGAGTTGCGATTCTAGACACATACACATCTGGACAGAGCGGGGAACACGCAATAACCCCTTCAACATCATCAAAAGGGACTGTTTTGGAGGTCGCGGAGTTCTCGTTCGAGCAGACATAATGCTTTGTAGCCGGACCGACCTTCATATCTCCCAAGGAGGTTCGTCACCTGGGACTGCTATTGTAACGAGGTTCTTCTTCCTTACATGCGTCTTTTCCTCTTCATGAACGACAATACTCCACCTCATCGCACAGTTACTGTCGAAGAGCTGTTGGAGAGTGAAGATATTGAACACATGGATTGGTCGGCAAGGTCTCTGGATCTAAATCCCGTGAAGCATGTACGGAACTTACTAAGGGAGACCCGTGGCAACACGTAACTTATCGCCAGTAACGATTCCGAAACTGCGATTGGTGCTACAAGGGGAACGAGCAGCAATGTCTCAACAGCTCATTAACAACCACATATCCAGAATGCTCAAATGATGTGAAACCTGCCTAGCAGTCAGGGGAGATCATATCCCTTATTAAAGACCGGATGTTTCTTTCTGGACACCCATCACAGGGATGTTTCGGCCTTCAGTCGCATTGCGCTCCATGCTACTTTTTTAATAAAGTTTCTTTTTATCCCTCTGATTTCTCTTTTAGTAAGTGTTGCTTACATTACTCATGTCCTTACGCATTGGGGATCTTACGGCATTAAATGTGTTGATTTGGAAAGCTTTTGTACAAAGTTATATTGAAAAAACCGTCTCGTCCTTAATTTTTGCACACCAGTGTAAGTTATTAGCTTGCTTTTGCGCACAAATTGTAATTTTAATTGTAAAAATTGTTTTTTTAATTGTTTTAACTGTACTTGGTGTTTCATGTTGCAATTTTTAATGACAATATTTTGAATTTTTATGTATTTTTTGCCCTACCGCGAAGTGAGAACTGAATTAATCAGTAGCGCATGCGCATTAGGTAAGCCGCCCTGAATCGTCTGTGTTTAACGCCGAAGTGTGGCTATGGTAAATAAATATAGTGAACTTTAAAGATTGCATTTATTATGTTGTGGTTTATGCGCTATCGACGAAATAGATTTATTTCAAAATTCGTTAATCTTTAATTCAATATGTTTAAATGAAATGAAGGCAAATTACGTATAATTTAATATTCCATACAAGGAAGTCATGTGATGTACACATCCGATTTTTTTTCCTCTGATAGCATTTCAGATATTAACGAATCAGAGGATGTAAAATACTACTGAAAAATCAAGGAGACATGGCTAAATCAGTGTGATTTTTTCCATCGGAACAAGACTTCAGAATGTTTCTGAACTCTTGACAAGAGAGACAAAGAATGCTCTTAAACTCTCAGATAGAGAAACCTTCGTTGGCAGGTTTCTCACGTCACGAGGACTATACTGCACTTCAATAACTGTTCTATGCTATCCCTGAATTATATTGTTGCGTTATACGGGTTCGTGGATTTGAGAGTATCGAATGAAAACACGATGCAGAACAATAAAAAGCACAATTTATTTACAAGAATCACTATTTACAGCACAGTTCCAAAATCACCTTTAAAAGCGTCGAAAATCTACAATAAATACGCTGAAACAATCAGCAACACAGCTTCAGGCTGTAACTGTAAAGGTAGCTTCACGGCAACACTAAACTTATAATAAACACCGTGGAACAATCACCAATACACTGTCAAGCTATACTGTAAAGGTAGCTTCACGGCAAAGCACTATCTCGATCGCTTTCCGTTCACACAACTCTCGCGTAGCTTAGCACTCACAGTAAGCAGCGATTCTCACAATTCTCACAACTAATCACACTACTTAATCACACTGCCGGCTCTCAGAAACGCAATGGTTTATATAGCTTTTCCTTAGGTTCCCAGGTTTCGAGAAATATCTCGACAGGAAGTTATTCTAGAAGCTTCCCGATTGGGATATCGTCAATTTGGTCGCCAAATGGGCGATAAAGTCGCCAATCTGGCAACCCTACCATACACTATTTTATGGCAACTCTAGTGCTATGCCGGAAAGCTTACATACAGGCGCAACCGCCGAATTTTTCGCAACAATATATATTTGTACAGAGCATCTCGTAATTGTAATAAATATTGTTGCGAAAAATTCGGCGGTATGTAAGCTTTCCGGCATAGCACTAGGGTTGCCATAAAATAGTGTATGGGAGGGTTGCCAGATTGGCGACCAAATTGGCGATATCCCGTGGTCCAATCGGGAAGCTTCTAGAATAACTTCCTGTCGAGATATTTCTCGAAACGTGTGGAACTTAAAGAAAAGCTATATAAACCCTTGCGTTTCTGAGAGCCGGCATTGTTGCGAAGAGTGTGATTAAGTGTGTGATTAATTGTGAAGTTGTTGCGAGTAGTGTGTGATTAATTGTGAGAATAGCTGTTTACAGATTGTTCCACGGTGTTTTATTATAAGTTTAGTGTTGCCGTGAAGCTACCTTTACAGTTACAGCCTGAAGCTGTGTTGCTGATTGTTTCGGCGTATTTATTGTAGATTTTCGACGCTTTTAAACGTAATTTTGGAACTGTGCTGTAAATAGTGATTCTTGTAAATAAATTGTGCTTTTTATTGTTCTGCATCGTGTTTTCATCGGATACTCTCAAATCCACGAACCCGTAAAACGCAACAATATTTTTTATATTAAATTCACCATACTGCAGTGCCGTAATAATTGTAAACGGCAACAAAAATACAACGCACGTTTTCATTACCGGTAAAAATCTTTTCGGTACTGCTATCAAAATGTAAACAAACGGCATGCAGGTGTACTTCGAGTCCAAGCAAAGTCAAAGCGTTCCTAAGCGTAAAGGAAATGATGCCATCGAAAGCCGTATCTAATCAGGAGGACGGATTTTTTCCTATGCGCGTGGCGCGGCACAGAATGCTTATATGCCGCCGGGCACCCACCACAACCTGTTTTGAGCAGTTGCTTCGTTTTTGTCGTATATTTATACACCAGACACACAAATTTAACTAAATGTAAGAACGTGTTACACAATATTTATAGTAAACGCATTTTAAAAAGCTGAAATTTGCATACATTGTATTAGGATTTAGAGATAGTGAATATCGCCTTTATTTATACATCAGTATACATGTCACTATAATATTCTTTCTGCAGATTTCACATCAGGTAATATTTTGTCACATCTAAGTTTAAAGGAAAATGAATATTAAATCTTTTACTCCCCCGAAAGCAATTAAAGTGTTGGCAAACTCCAGACTATCTTGGGTTCACACGAGACCGCTTTCATTTCATAAGACTAAATTGTTTGTTAACCTGAATCTTAAGAAAATTCTTAAGCAGGATATGATTCAACGTGCTATGGATAAGAGTTGGAGGATTCTGGGGAAGAGACAACTTTAATTCCCAGTTTTCCAAGGAAGACAGCGGTAGCTCTATATAGACGTCTGACCGGACATGACTGTTTCCGAAACCACCTCTACAGAATTGGAGTGGTGGATTCCCCAGAATGTATTTTGTGTGACTCCAGTCAGTCTATAATTTTTGAACATTTCAATAATTGTTTTGCACTTTCTCGGTATGAGGCCACTGTTAAAAAGTACTGGAGAGCTCGTGAACTAATGGCTCAAGCGCTAATGTTTGGCATTTGTAAAATAAAACATCACAGTGAATCTGTTAGTCTGCGGACAGATAAACAGTTTTCGAGACGTCAAGTCTTGCCCTTATTATTTGAATGCTGTTAGATGAACTTGGTGCGAAGAAATATGCTGTGAAAATGGAAGCCACCCCCCCCTTCGGCCAAAGAAGAAAAAGAAAATATTGCAACACTCTCTAATACAAGTATGAACTGAGAAACAGCTATATAAAGAGAACGAGGATAGTAAATACAATACACTTTTACCCCCTCCCCATGAGTGTGACCTGCTTCATACACATACAAAGACTTGGAGGGGGGTATCTTATATAAAAATTAAGTATTTTCTGATATATTTATAATATACTTACCGGATTCTGCATGGCATACTTCAGACACAGCAAACAATCGTGTTGGTTGCTCTGAAATGAGATTTCGGAAAAGTTTATAGTAAGTGGAACAATGAAGCATTAGATTAAACATATATTCTCAGTTTATAGTTATCTTAAATTTTAACTATTAAATTAGATGCAGTCTCAAACCCATTTCTATGGGCTCTATTATGTGACTTTTCTTCCTTTTGCATGTGAGCGAATGTTTTTATGCGGTGTATTAAAAAAAGTCCATCAAAATGCATAGTATGAATACAAAGTAATAAAAAATTCTGAAAAAAAACCTTAAAAAATTCAGAATGAGTTTCGCTCTCGCATGTCTGGTTACCGGGACATACATTTTTTAAAATATTGTTACGGATTTCGTATTTATTTAGCTATTTATTTAGAACTGTAATTAAAATTGTTTTATTTTCCCGTGCAACGCAAACAATTTTTGAAGGGAAAGCTACGTCGGAAAAATAAAAATAAAAGAGCGCGTGCATTTAATAAATAAATATCTCGTAATTGCTGTTGCCATCCAGAAAAATCGAGAAAAGTCGAGAAAATACGTATTACCAGAATGTTCTAGCGAATAATTAAAAAGCTTATAAAAGCCGAATTAAAACACCTCAGCTCAGTTGCAGCTGTTTTAAGCGAACTGTTGTTTACTTAATTCTGTTATTGATTCTAGCGAATTCGCTTTGAGATAGAACTAGCTTCTCTGTTTTGAATTGAGTTCTGTTTAACGTTTGAGATATTGTGATATTGTACGAATATCTCTGAGGATATATTTCAGTATTTTGTTTCGTTTCTTGTGAAAAGAATAAATTTTATTAACTTTTTCACGACTTGTGTATTCAATCCATTACGAACCCTTACGCATGCAACAATACTTCGCAAACAACGTATTTTCACAACATGCCTACTTATGAAATTTCAGAATAATTTTTATGCGTTTTATTTTACTCGATCCCTATTCCCCGCACGAAAACAAGTTTGAATGTAGTGTATGAACGCGGTACTTGTCTTCTACACTGGCCTCGGCAAGAATGTTGATTTGGTGCGTTTCTCCATTGGCGAGAATTAATAGTTGTTTCGTCAATTCTACAAAGACGTGTGTCTAGTCAGATAAGCACTTGTTTATTGCATGATTTAAAGCGAAAGGTAAAGCTGTTATTGGCTGATGTATGAACGAAGCTTTAATTAGTTCTCGTTATGAATGTCCAGTTTGTACGAAACATATGCGTCTGGTCGAGCGTAAGGATCAATCGGATGGCTATGAGTGGGTTTATCGTGAGAAAAGTACGCGAAATGGGCGCCCATACCAAAGCCATTTTGAGGGGGCGTAGAGTTCGCAAGTTGAGATCCGCTGTCTTCGGATGACATTTTGTATAATTTCCTACTTTGCAGAGTTTATGTGGCGTCGCCGGTACTGGGATCAGAAGAAGGACCCATTCCAAGATTGCATTATTTGCATTATGTATGAACAGCAGTCATCCAACGGTGATGATGACAAGCAACCAAGAACACACGAAGAGAGTGCCTTTCTTGTTTTTGTAACATACGTATTCGACGTTGTTTCAGATGACAGACATGAATCTTGGTGCCATTCTTGGCGTCATAAACATCGCAAAAAAATATCAAAGAGCTTTCGACTGTAAACGTTTACCACGTTCTCTCATTTCTGATAGGTACTGTCAAGAACAGACTTAGAGTTTTTTGATGCTGAGAGACGTGAAAAATGAGCTATGCCCTCGCCGGGACTCGAACCTCGGACCTCTCGAACACACGCCGAATGTGCTGGCCATTACAGCACAAAGGCATGCTAAGAAAGCGGAAGAAATAAATTATATACCCCCCCCCTTTTAAAGAGCGACTGGGGATTAAGTGACCCAATCGCCAAATCCTGGTGGCGGAGAATCATCATCCACGACTTTTTTAAGTACGGGCGCCACTGTAGAGATATTAGGTATTTTTGAAGCAGAAGACGTAAATAATGTGCGCTGCCATCTCCGGGACTCGAACCGCTCGATTACGCACTATTACACGACGAAGGCATAGTAAGAAGGCGGGAGAAATACTTTATAAACTGTAACCATGTAATGGAGCTTTTCCTTCTGGTTTACGGATGTATTCCCCCCCAAGAATCGTCAGGAAGTATAGTTCACTCTGCTACCAATTTTCTGCTGCTTTTTCTTTCACTTTGCAAAGACGGATTCATCAATTTCCCTGAATCTATCAATTCTTTCTATTTTACTGTCTGAATATTTTTTTTTTCATAAATTCGAAGCAGATTTCCCTCATGCAATTATTTCATCGACGACTATTGTTTTTCTCATGTTTAACTGTTCGTCGGAACACCAGAAAGAAGTGAGTTCCTCGCTCCACATAACAAAACAAAACAACAACAACAAAACAAAAACAAAAAAAAAAACCGCAGTGAGATAAGAAAGTATATCTATTACACAGAAAGAAGGCTTTTCTTTTTCTTTTATTGACATTGGATCGCTGAATGATTTAATTGCATATTTTTACAAATTTTTTCATTTCGTAAAACATTTTTTTCTTGTAAAGAAACTAAAGTTTCCTTTTCATTGAAAATGGCAAGCATGATAAAAATTCGCAATGAAAAACCGCTATAATTTTAGAGCGAAAATTTTCATAAGCCTAAGAAACGCTTATGCACAGATCAGTTACTGTTGAAAAGCCGCCATCTTTTTAAAAGTAAAGCTAGAAGAAATGCACGCGCGCAGACCTGTAACCTTAAAAGTTTGTTTTTTGCCAATGCCAAACCGTCAAAAAGGCCGCTGCAGAAGACACGTATTAACTGCCAAATATTTTAGAAGTTGGTGATGAAAGTCAAAACGAATTTATATATTTAATAACCTAAAATCGTTTACATCCATGTCGACAGTACTGATATTTATATTATTCTAAATCGCTTCAGAATTATTAAATTATTTTAAAATTATTAAATTAAAATAATAAAAGTTTTAATAAACTTGGCAATGGTCTTTATCTGAACATAAGAGACGTTCGAAGCATTACAGCGATCTGAAAATGTGTTGTGTCGATAATTTAGATAAATAATTAAAGTATGTAACACGCAACAAATCCATCCAAAAAATATATAAATCTTTTCTATTTTATTTTAGAGCTATTTGTTTCAAATTCCTAACAGAAACAGGCCGACCTATAATAGAATGATATTGCGCAGTCAAAAACATAAATATATAACTGAAATTGTAGAGAAAATGAGCTATTGAAACAGCAATCATAAATCTGACTTAGAATGTTACAAAATACTATTAAAACAAAATCAAAGTTAATCAAATGCAATAAAAGAATCAAGAACTACTTTTAGAATTAACTCCGTCTATAGCTTTACCTACAAAAGTTTCCTTCTTTTTTCAAACGATTTTCGCATCAGAATGTAGCTCGAGATGTTGTTATTAATTTTCTTTGTTGCCAACATACTGGTTAATTTTTTTAAACTTTTCATAAATAAATAGTACCGATGCTGAAACTGAACTTTGGTATTTACGTATTATCCCGTCGATCAGCCAAATAGCGCCAAGAACACCGATTATGGATGTGCGTGTACTTTAGAATTCCCGTAGCGGACCTCTCCTGGTGACCTCTGCGGAAATTTCCGCCAATAGTTGGCAGCATAATACATTAAGTACCGAAATGTTTCCTAAATAAATAGTATTGATGTTGGAATACAACTATTTTTTACACATAACGCAAGGAAAATGTAATGTACACTTGAATTCTGATTTAAGCTTTTAAGAAATGGCAACAGCTCGATATGTTTACTTTTCCTTTTTCTATCAGGAACTTTGCTATAGTGTAACAGTTATATACTTTGCATTAATAAAAATTTTATTAGGTCCGTTAAGCTTTCTTATCCATCCTGCAGGAACAAGATAGTATTTAAACTTCTGTATATCGCTACACTTCCACAGTGTAATTTCACTGGATATTTTGCCATCGTAGGAGATGGTAACAGTTTTCAAACTACTGACTAAGCAGTTTTCAAAATTATCACGAGATGCCAAATGGTGTTACTTCCTGAGAATAAAATCGTGGTTTGTTACACCAGTTTCTTCGCAGTCCCACTAATTCATTTTCATCAATAACAACGCAAAAAGTGCCAGTACGAAACTCGTATCCCGAAAGATGTCACAATATTTAAAAAAATTAGGAAAAAACGAATTCCCAGAAGTTCAACCGTTTAAAAGCTGTTGACGCTAACAAAGATGGATGATTCGATACGCTACAAACATAAATACTCGCTCTATTTTGAAAGCGAAGCCAATTCATTTATTCTAATTTAACTTTCCCCATTTCTTAATCGCCTTAAAGGCATGTTTCCCTTTAGACCATGTTTCCCTTTAGAATTAAAAAATGATAAACGTAATAGCTTAAGAGATGAACGATACGAAACCGTTTATAGTTCTTTCAAAAACTATTTATTGAAAAATTATTCTAACGTAACTTCCACTTTTTCGTTTGTATGCGAACATTACAACATTACATTACAAATTAACTGTTGAGTGTTATTTAATTTATGTCAGCTCAAGTTTGTTAAGCTTATTTAAGTTAACACGTTATTTTTATGTCTGTTCTTTTCCGCAACTTCTACCACATGATCCAGAAGTCTAGCACTCGAAATTTTCATAAATTGTGGAAATTTCAGAACGGATATTAACGGCAAATTATTTTAATGAATGATATAATGTTACAAAATACTCTATACTCTTACAAAACATAAGGCGTGACACAAAAACAAAAAAAAAAAAAAAAAAAAAACGAGACTGGTCCGATAAATCATTGTACTTACAAAATCAGTTCTCTCTGACATTATCACCTTCAAAGTAGTCCCCTTCAACATTCACACACTTCTGCATTCGGTGCTGCCATTGCTGGTAATAGTTCTCAAACGAGGTTTTTGGAAGGCCCTTCAGGAGATCCGCCGTTTTTGCCTCAACCTCTCAACTGAGGTCAAATGGGTTCCCTTTAAGCAAGATTTAACTTTAGGAAATAAAAAAAAAAGTCGCATGGAGCCAAATCGGGTGAACAAGGAGAATTCCCCATCACAGTAATGTTTTTATTGGTCAGAAACTGTTTAACAGACAGGGCCGTGTGAGCGGGTGCATTGTCCTGTGCAACAGCTATCCATCACTCCACCAACTGTGGCCTTTTTTTCCTAATTTTTTCACGAAGTCTTTTCAGTACGTCAATGTAGTAGTGTCGATTAACAGTCTAACCACTGGAACACACTCATTCATTACAATTCCAAACTGTTGCTGCCAACTCATTCTTTTTTCAAGCTACACAGTCTCTCTCTTTTTTTTTTTCGTGTGTGTATATGTGTGTGGCACAGCTTAACTAGAAATTTCATGTGCAGTACGTGTTAGCTTTTAAAAAAAATCTCCAAGGTGCAAGATGGAAAAGTAGAACGAATTTTTATGATTGAGCCGGACCACAACTTAGATAGAACTGGCGATAGTAAGTAACAGTAAGAAGCGTCTGCCAGAAGCTCTAATCTAAACATTCTAACTCTCAGCTTAAACACACACACGCACACACGCACGCACACACACACACACAAATGAAAGGTTTCAGATTTTAAATTACGTCTAAAGGGGCGCTTTTAACGTTTTGTGTGTTACCTTTATTTATTAAATATCATGTTCTTCGCACTTAAATCATAAAATTCAGTTCAACAGCAATATCGCTAAATTATTTTAAAATGAGTGTATCTTTAGAATTTCTGATACACACTTCCGCGCGATTTAAATAAAAAATACTTTTTTCCTCCGTAGAGTGCTGCCATGGCTCCCTTTTAATCGCTTGAGTTTATTCATCAAAAATTCGTTAAAGTTTTACAAAATATGAAATAGATAATAAAACAAATTCCAAATTCGGGCTTCCAGATGCGCCTATTCGGGTGGAAACGTACGTTATTCAAAATTGGATGGCTCTAGGTACCGTTGTTTTATCACATTTGGAGAACTATATATACATTTATACAGATTCTTCATTATTTAATTTGTTTAAATGTAATACATGGCAGCAATATTTTTGTGGCAACAGTTTCAAAAGTGGTTCAGACTTTTAATGTTTCTGACGCAAAATAGCAAAACGAAAACAATAGTCCTTCAGGGACAAAGCCCCTTTGGACTAAAAAACTAACTTGCAGTCTCGTGAGCATTGCGAAAAGAAGTTATAGTAAAGGTTTTAAATCTTACTAATTGGTTAATTAACATAAAATTCCTTAAAAAGTTCTTCCTTGAAAGCTGAAATAAGGAAGTAACCAAATTTACGCGATTTAAAATATATATTATTTTTACAGTGAAGTTTCCTAAAATGTTTATCCACGGTTACAGGAAATTCTATGGAAGCAGTAACTTTAGACAAACGATGCTCAATACTGATCTGATGTCTCTGTTCTAAGAAATACTGATCGCTTTTAGAAATGTTCTTCTACGGCAGCGGAACTATTTTGATCGCGTATCTTTAAGACAAAAAAATAATTGTAAGCTCTAATGTAACGCGCTGTAAACATAATATAATATTAACCTAATATAATGTAATATAATATTAATATGTTATGCAATATGATATTAATATGTTATTTAATATAATATCAATACCATGCTATTTAATATAATATAATGTAACATAATGTAATGTAACGTAACATGCGCTTTAAAATCCCTTTCGATATAGGGAAGGTGGTAACCACGAAACTCCCTCTATACCACACATAGCCAAACTGCGACTCTCCGACACATTAACTGCGGCTCGTGATCTACTTGCGATTCTTTGCCATCTGAAATACAACTTGTTTTGAAGAAATAAAGCTTAATTTTTTAATACAAATGGAATTTGACATAGAAATCATGCAGTGCCACGTACACTGCCCAAAAAAAAATGGGACAGTTCTATATCTCCCGTTCTACTGGGCCCATAGACGAAAATCAAATTTCGCTTCTCATGTCTCGAAAGCGCGACTTAGGATATGTATTAGATTTATATAAAGCATTGCTCTATATAGGTATTTTGATACAAAATCGGACTTTTTCTGAAATGACGTGCCAATTTTTTTTAATACTTCGATTCTACGACTCAAATTATGCCAAACTGCCAAGTTTTGTAAAAATCACACGAGTCATTTTTAAAAAATTAGCTCTCAAAATATTAGCTCCTCAGTGTTCATTGAATTTGATATATATTTATTAATGTCTCTTTTTTTATGAAACGTATTTGATTCCTTCCCACACAGTTCGAAATTTAGGTTCATTCCAAACAAAATTCGCCCATTTTTTATGATTTATTTTAAAAATTTGTATTTTTAAACAATTTTTATAAATTTTTCGAAAAAAATTTCGAATAATAACCTATAAATGTTTTGCAATCATCTTAAAGTAGATTTATTTCTAACCATACCTACAAAAAATTAGAGCCTTTTATTCAAAATTTACGAAGATATACCTGAATTTATATATTGGCGCGTTTTGAAATTTTGCCTCAAACTGAAAAAAATTCGCCAAGTTATATTTATGAATTTCTCCCTAAATTTCGCACCAAAGTTTACAAAATTTAATATTTAGGCATAATTTGAGTCGTAGAATCGAAACATGGAAAAAAATTGCTATGTTATTTCAGGAAAAGTCCAATTTTGTGTCAAAATACCTATGTTAGAATGATGCCATATATAAATCAAATACATATCCTAAGTCGCGCTTTCGACACATGAAAAACGCAATTTGAATTTCGTCAATTGGTCCAGTAGAACGGGAGATATAGAACTCTCTTTTTTTTCCTTTTTTCCGCAGTGTACGTTTCTTTATTAAGCGCTAATTTAATTTCTGATCTTATATACGTAAAAATTTGATAGATTTCAATCTATTCACTACTGGTTTATCTTCATAGCAACAAATACGTAAAATTACATATAATTACAGTTCTGGTAATTACTATTCCGGTTATATTACTTTTTGAACAGGTAATGCTCAACGGAATACACTAATACGAAGTTAATGTAAATTCAATGCTAGCATTTTTATATAATTATTCTCCCTAATACACTCATGTCCATAAATTAAGGATAATGCAAAATCAAGCAAAGGAAGAGTTAGAAGCAAAACAAATTTAACTTATTTGTAAAGCTTATTTATCAAACAAAAGGTAAAGAGCAAAACAAGATGCTATATGTTTGATATTATTAAAAAAATTAGCGATTTACTTGGAGCAAATTACAAAAAAAAAAAAACTATTTACAAAAAATCAATATTACATGGTATGTATGGTTGTTAATGCATTGCATGTCTTCCAGACGATGCAATACAGTCCGAACAACGTCTAGGCATGCTGAGTATCAAATTATCGATCTGATCTTGGGGGATATTACACCACTCAAAAAGCAATGCTCTCCGAAGTTCCGGTAGACATGTAGGAGGAGGTGGACGGGCTGCAACTCGTCGGCCAAGCATGTCCCACACATGCTCTACTGAATTCAAATCCGGTGAGAATGCTGGCCAGTCCATACGGGTGATATACTCCGATTGAAGGCATTCGCTTACGATGTTTGTACGGTGAGGACGGGCGTTGTCATCCATAAACACAAATTGTACGCCCATGGCGCCCCGAAACAAACGCACATGTTGTTCGAGAATGACGTCCCGATAGATTTGGCTTGTCATGGTTCCAATTTGAACATCCAGGTCAGTTCTGGAACTCAGAATAATTCCACCCCAAACGAACACTCCTGCACCACCGTAACGGTGCCGTTCAATGATGTTTTCTTGGTGGTAACGGGTATCTTGAGCTCTCTATATGAAAGTCCGGTGACAATCAGACTATAAGCTAAACCTGGACTCGTCGGAAAACGTCACACAAGCCCACTGTTACGGTGTCCACAATGCATGCTCTCTACTCCAGGCTAACCGCAGGCGACGGTGAGTTGCAGTAAGTGGAACGCATCTGACAGGTCTACGAGCATATAGACCAATCTGCCGTAAGCGTCTGTACACGGTCTGCCTCGAAATTGTCGTACCAGTGGCCGAAGAGAGCCGACGAGACAGGTCTGAGGCTGTGCTCTGTCTGTTTCTTTTGGCAGTAACTGCCAAATACCGGTCCTCATTCGGCGTTGTAACTCTGGGGCGACCTGTGCTGTAACGTCTACTCACATTACCATCATCTTGGAATCGTTGCCAAAGCCTGGAGATGACACTCTGGGCAATTTCAAGTTCGTCTGATACTTGCAGTTGGGTACGCCCACATTCCAGACGGCCGATAATTCTGCCACGTAAAAAATCATCCAAATGCGTCCTTTGTGTCATAACTATTCGGTTATTGCAGTGAAATGCTTATAAAGCGCCTGGGAACAATTTTACTTCTTTGCCTGTATTCCTTATATATCACTCTCTTACACTCTCGTCATGGTGACGTACCATCGGTGCCATCTGGTTACTTCCTGAAATTTGCATATGATTCTTGAAGATGTGTGTAGTGATTTTACAAGTGATATATTTATTTTAGAGTTCGATTTCCGCGTGACTAAGAATTATCCTTAATTTATGGACATGAGTGTACTTTTTCTATTAAGTTAATTTTATTTCCGGCAGTACCCGCTTACATTCCTGTGTGATCCCATTGTTCACAACAGTTGTGATCCACCTGGACGATTTGCGGTTCGTTGTTTTACTCAGTCCTTGAATGCCGTGAGTTAACTGCTGAAGAAACTTATTTTGCCTTAAAATCTATACAGAGGTCTTTTAATCTATGGAAGAATTTTACGAGGATTTTATTTTTGGTGGAGTGAACCTTCAGCCTCTTAGGATAATTGTCTCAAACTTTCTGCGAAACTCCTTCAAAATAATTTCCTATCCCTAAGGAAGTCACGCATTTTTATGCAATTTCTTCACAAGATTTCGCAACCATTCACAATAATATGCTTAAAGAACACTTTTTCCACATGAAATTGTATCTTTCGTAATAATTACTTGGTACTCCTAGGCAGAGATCATAATTTATTTCACCAATGATTGTGCGTGCTGAAATAATTGGAGAGGTTGTCAGGACTGAGTGTTCGGTGCATATTCTTGGCAAACATCTTCGTGAAACGTGAAGTCCTGATCTTGAACAGGGAGCTGAATGCAGCTATGTTCTGTGGTAGAATACTGTGAATAAGTGGTAGAAGAACTACATTTCAGAGGGATTTAAAAATCCTCTTTTATTAAACCACAATTATGTACAGCCACTTCCCAACTCGGGAGGGATACAGAAAATAAAGACCGCACTTGGGTCTAAAGTGAACAATCAAATTAATTTAAACTAAAACTAATTAGAAATTAAGTAGCCGTTGCTCACAGAGCTATAGCGCGAGGTTGGCCTCTAAACTAAAAGGTGCGTAGCAAGATTTAACTAATACTGACGCACTTGGAATTACTTCAATAAGTAATCACGTAACAGCGATTACTTAGAATTTAAATACTAGCTAGTCAAGCGAATGTTGCATAGAGTAACAGTGGTCTGAGACTAAAAGTTCTCTCACACTGAAAGGTTTCTACCTTTCGTTTAAATAGAACTTGGCTCCACTTCAAATTAGCATAAAGCTGAAACGCACACTTTTTCTAACGGGAAGTTGAAGAGATAGAAAAAGTTAAATTAAAATAAAACTTTGTTAGTTTAACTAAAACCTTACAAGGTGAGAAGAATCACCGGTTTAACAATGATCTAAGTTTTAGTTAAAATGTTTAATTTCCATTTCATCAAATACTGTTATTCCAAAAAGAGATCTTTCACCTTAATCATCAAATCTTCATATCAATAACGCTGCATCTAGCAACGAGTGATCAACAGAAAACACAAACCTGACATCGTGTACATCTGACACGTCCTTCATAAGAGCTTAGTAATAACACGAAAAGTTGTACAATGAATTCACTGATTGATCACTATAATGTTCAGGCAATAATGCGAAATTTGACTCCCGTAAAAGTTTATTTTTAAAGTCTGATTTTTTATTTTCTAAAATATCCTCTTCTACAGACTCCATCTGAGATTTATTTTCTGTACGCTAGTTAGGTAACCTTTGGAAATTTGTACTATGTAACCGTTAGACTGACAATAATTTGCTTTAATCTTTCTTCTGAGTTATTTTAATTACAAATTCAAGACGAGACGATAAGTCATTTCAGTGCTTTTACGGGTCCAACAATTAGAATATGGTGGATCTGTAGCCCTATTTGGCAAGAGCTTAGGAACTAAACTATTGCACAGACGCCTGCCTTGTTACAAAGAGACCTCCGCATCGAACATCTCTGTATGCCCATAGAAATATGAAGAGTTACGCGTTCATGTTAGATCTGCAGTTGCGAAATAAATTCATTATAGTAGCGACAGGTAAGTTTTTTTTTTTCTGTGCAGTAGCTTTGATTTACCATGTATTTCAAAAAGAGCTCAAAATTAAACAGCTAGGCTGGTAGACGGATCGAATATGTGCTCGACGAAGTGTTTATGTCGACCGGTACGAATTACTAGATACTACATGAGCAATAGGTTATGTATGTCCATAATTATCGTAACGATTCAAAAGGTAGTTTCGATAATTTTCAATGAAGCGCATGAACTTTGTTATTTGTGCCCAAAATTATCAAGATAATTCGAGAGATAGTTTCAAGAATTTTCAATCATGCGCCTGAACTTCATTTTCTATGTCCAAAATTATCGCGACGATTCGAGAGATAGTTTCGAGAATTTTCAATGATGCGCAGTGTACTGATTACTAAAAAATTCTGGCAGATTCCGTTGCATGCCACCGCTGAAATACTGTATCAATGAGGGCCGTCATAAGAGATACTGTTGATTATTCGAATACCACTGAAATTCCAATCATATTCGTTTTTGGTGAATTCTTCTATACTGGGTATCAGTAAAAGTAGTTATTCCAAAGTTTTCGGAAAAAGTGTTTAACGATTTCTATTCGAATCATTGGATCGTTAAACACTTGTCGATTTTTCGAAGTGTTTAACGATCCAAAGATTCGAATTACCTCAGTATGTCGGTTTTTATGTTAACTGTATGGAGAAACGAAATTACGTTTTAAACAAAAGTCTAAATAAGTTAATAGCTTATTTTTAAATAAGTATCATTTCTGGAATAACAGTTTCCCTGCAGTGCGCGTTGACGTGTATTTATTTATGCTTTCTAAAAGACTGCTCATGAGTTAAAAAAAAACTCCATTTGCTTTTAAATAATGATTTTTAAATGCACTCAAATAACATCTTTTATGTTATTGTAGATTAATGAATATGTTTCCTATTCATTTTACTTATCTCTACATATAATAAAACAAAGAGTCTGTGTGTGTGTGTGTGTGTCTTTCGTTCGTGTTGCGAGTAAGCTAATAGACCGAGGGCCACGAAATTTGGTACATAGGTGTATCTACACAAGAGCCAGTGCACCTCGAAGCGATTTTTTCGAAATTCGAATTAGAATTTTTTTTATTTTATGTTTTGTGACCAAATCGCGTCATTTTGAGACATAATGGGCTACAGGAAAGCGAGATTTCACTCTCTACATTTCATTTTTACATCGTCGTGAAGCGTAGACACTTAGCTATTTTACGAACTTAAAATAAATTTCGTATTTCAATAAATCGATTAAATACGAATTTATTTAGGAAGGTGAGCTTAACACCTTTTCGGCGGAATTTTTTT
>KK121203.1:205423-234180 GCA_000611955.2 Stegodyphus mimosarum
TACATTAATGATTAAGCTTTTCAAAATACGTTTAAAGCACCCAATCGCCAAATCCTGGGGGGGGACAAATTACCATCCACTCACTTTAGTTCGAGCCCCCTCGCGTAATGGCAAACCGCACATTGAGTTGATCAATATTAACGAATTTCGCTTACTGCGCAAGCTCAATAGTGTACCGTTGACGAGGGCGAAAATACTGGCGAATAAAAATAAACAACCCTACACAAGCCTGCTCGTCATGTAGGCCTTAGCGACGCTTTACGATTGCAATTCTATGGACACTTTTTTTGTGCTTATTGCACTTGCTTCTGTTTCATTTCATTTTGGTTTATTTTGTTCATAAACATTACATTTAATATCAGTTATTTGTAATAATTTCTTTGCTTTTAATTCAATAACTTAAACTAGATATATTCCTAAAGTTGTTAAAGTATTTATGAATGGAACGCATGGTAAATAATCGACTGCTTTTATGCCTTAGAAGTACAATCAATAAACAACATCATATAATGTTTCCTGTTTTGTAATCCTTCTTAAACGAAAATTTGGGGAGTTGGCAATCGATATTTACACTCTAAGTCATGAAGCAACGTACAACCTAACAAGTTTTAAAACCCCAAATTGTTTACGTCCAGATAACAGAATATCAACCATATACCATATTTATCTTCTGATCCCCTTTTAAAATGACGCCAAAGTCGTAATTGCGCCAGATTATCTTCTGGGCATGCGCAGTGTGCGTAGGTCGTTTAATATTGTTCAACTGAATGTGCGGTCTGCCATTACGCAGCCCCCTCTGCACAGACCATTTAGAACTAGGAAACTGATGAAATTCACACTGCCCTGGCAGGGATTAGAACTCCGGACCTTCGACTGCTAGCCGCACACGCTTCCGATTATACTACAAAGGCCTGCTCTAAAGCAGCGATTCTCAAACTGTGTGTGTGGGGGGGGGGCAGGATAACCCTATGTGGGAGGCGCGAGCATATAGAAAATTTGAAAATAAAAGATTATTAAAAAATTGTTAATTTACTGAAAGGAAGCAAAACAAAATACATTTTGACATAATTAAAAATAAAATACACATTTACACTGACAATGTACCAGTACTGCATAATGTATTTGATAATTAATTTATCAATACTAAATTAAGAACAAGTTTAATAATTACTAGTGACTCCCATAAACTTGTCTTGCAGAGCAAAGTTATACAAAGGAAGGTTTAATATTAGAAATAGACATTCTAAAGTTCTTTTTCGATGTTTAACTGAAATCTATATTTTGTCTTCAGAGCAGCCACCGCAGAAAATCCGATTTCACAAACGTAGGATGTTGGAAATGGTAATAGTATTCAAGATGCTTTCGTTTTCAGTGAAGAAAATTCATCATCTACCCCTGGCCAAAATCCAAAGACTGTTTTGTTGCTAAATTGCCTTTTGATTTCGCCACTTGACGTGAAATCTATGAAGATTTTTTCTTCGGCAGTCGAGAGGCCTTCTGGAGTATTTCGAAATGGATCTCTAATCCACTCGTAACTTGCTATCAGGTTGTCGTCAGCAACAAAATACTTTTTAAAATTCTTTGCCATCATGGCTAAATGATTATCAATGGTTTCAAAAACAAATTTCACATGTTGTTCTTCAGCCTTGTAAATTTATCCACGTTTTCAAACATATCTAGGTCTTTTTGGTTTTAAATTTCTGCTCTATAATTCCAGTCTTCTGCAAAAAAAACATTCATTTTATCACTCGTCTCCAACATATAGTTGGTAAAAAAAGTATTTGCACACCTACATTTTTGTTTGCAATTCATAAAAAGAAGCATTGAGAAATAAAGAAATTGGTATTGCCAAATAAGTTTAATCATCCAAAACAAACAGAAAAATTCCAATAATAAAAATAACAATGCTTTTTTGTAACAAAATTAAAATATCTCGTATCAAAAAAAGTATTTGCACACCTGCATGAATAAAAAAGAAATAAAATATATAAGCAAATTTCAAATAACTAATATTTAGTATGCATTCCTTTAGCATCTATTACTGCTTGTAATCTTGCTGGCATTGATTTAATTAAATTTTCTGTAACAGTAGGGTCAGTATTCGACCACTCTTCAATAAGGGCTTGTTTAAGGGCAGATTTGCTTGAAATCTTCCTTTTTTTTATTTTTAAATCCAAAGAATTCCACAAATTTTCCAAAGGATTTAAGTCTGGTGATTGTGGTGGAGTGACAAGTTTTCTGGGTACATTATAAAGCAACCACATACATGTTATACTGGCAGTGTCTTGCTGAAAAAAGTACGAATTACTGATACCCAATTTTATTGCACTTTGTGGCAAGTTATCCCGCAACACATCAATTGTTGCTTATCGAGCTGTCTTACTCCCATCAATGAAACACAAATTACCAATTCCTTTGCTAGACATGCACCCCCAAATCATAACAGAACCTCCTCCATGTTCAACTGTAGGCAATACATTTTTGGCACGAAAAGCAGTACAAGGTTTTCTCCAAACTAATTTCCTGCCATCTGATTTAAAGATATTGAACTTACTCTCGTCGGAGAATATGACATTTTTCCAGAAATCAATTGGCTTATTGATATATTCCTTAGCGAATTCAAGTCTCTTCAGTCAATTTCGTTCAGTTATGAGAGGTTTTTTTCCTTTGAGATTTCCCATAAATGTGTGCATCGTGCAGCACATTTCGAACACTTTGGGCACAGATTTGAACTCCAGATGTTGAAGCGACATCATTGGCTAAAGTAATTGCACTAACAAATGGATTTTTCGATGCTTCTCTTATGACTTTTCGCTTCATTCGCAGTGAAAGTTTCTTTGGGCGTCCAAAGAAACTTTCACGGCGTTTCCTTTGAACGCAAGTTACTTGATGTAGATCCTCTTTCTTTATGACGTTTTATAACATACCGAACAGTAGAGAAGCAAACATTTACTTTTTTACCTATTTCTCGATAACTTCGGCCATTTTCACATAGAGAAACAATTTTTTCTCGCAACGAAATCGGCAATTCAGATTTCTTAGGTGCCATTACAATTTGAAATCGACAATTAACTGATAACGTTTCGACAACACCTCCTTTTATAGTCGTCTTACGTATGTTATTTACTGCGGGATGACTGTCAAATAATTACCTAAAAATGCAAATTTGCTAAAGTTGAGTTGAGTTGAGTGTGCAAATACTTTTTTGATAGAAGATATTTTAATATTGTTGCAAAAAATACTTTTATTATACCTCGTAATATTATTGTATTTTTTGTAATTAATTTAAATGAATAATAAGCTTATTCTATTTTTAAAATGCCAATTTTTGTATTTCTTAATGCATTTTATTATAAATTGTGAACAAAAATGTATGTGTGCAAATACTTTTTGTACCCACTGTATGCGTATTTGCTCCTTGGGGTTGACAAAAGATTGAAGGTATTTAATTTCTCGAATATATCAAGTAGCTCAATTTCATCACAAATAAACCATCTCGAAACTTCTAAGTTTCATGTCGGTTTTCCTCTTCTAGAAAAGTGGCAATTCCTTCTCTTGATTCATAAACACATTGCAAAAATTTCCCGCGTGATAACCATCTTGCCTCGCCATAAAATAGCAACGCTGAATCTACTGCATCCACGTCGTTACGAAGTACAGACAAGATGCTTGATTTTGTGGATCTCATTTTAATATAATTTACTACGTATAAAGTTTTTTTTAAAAAAATGTGTTTTGCATTTCATACGATTTTAATTTTAATTCAAAAATTCCGGTTTATTTAATTTTAATTAAAAAATTAAAATTAAATAAATAAATAAATTCTCGGCGTTTGTTAACGTACTCACCACGAAGTCCAAATGTCGTTTAAGTTTATTAGGTTTCATACTGTCTGCTGCCAATATTTTTGAGTAAATAACCCACAGGAGTCTTTCTTCTTTTACTTCAGTAGTGGTAAACCCAAAATTTAAGTATTCTTGAGAATAAATTATCGATTTAATTTTCGGATCCACTTTCGTTTGTGTGCTTGTCGATGCTTTATTATCGTCTAATGTTCGCTTACAACTTAAAAATTTATCCATGATTCTATTTAAATCTAATGCCGTTATTTAAAACCGTGAATTGCAATTAACGTCCAAATTATAAAATGCAGATTCGAGATAGATTCGGTAGCATCACAAGAATCGACTCGACCGCGACCGACTGGAATTGCACTAGGTGCAGTATTTTTACACGTTTTGCAGAGGCGTTCGATAGGTTGCGCAGATGTCCGCGAGAATGCCGAATGTGATGAACACAGAGCAACAGAGACTAGACTATTTTTCTAATGACATTTGTACTTTTAGAAATGGAAGATTGAGGAAATAAATATTTAATTTAATTAAAATTTATTAGTCCAAAGGGATTTAGTCCCGAAGGACTATTACTTTCGTTTTTCGATTTTGCGTCGATTCACTCTGAATGCCCGTTTCACTTTTTAAATTGTTGCCACTAAATGTTATCGCTCTGCATTAAAGTTTAAAAAATGAAAAATCTGCATAAATGTATGCATGTTTCTCGCATTGTGATAAAACCTAGAGCCATCGAATTTTGAATGACGTAATCCTACTGCGAATATGGGCATCTGGAAGCCCTAATTTTGAATTTGAAATTTGCTTTATTATCGATTTTATGTTTTGTAACATTTCAAGGAATTTATGATTAACAAACTAAATGATTTCAAAGCGAGCAATGGCAACACTGTACGGAAAAAAAAAACAATTTTATCTCCAGCGCACGAGACTTAACGGAAATTCTAAAGATATGTTCATTTTAAAATGATTTTGCGATATTGATTTTGAACTGAATTTTATGGTTTGAGTACGTAGTACATGATATTTAATAAAAAAAAGGTAGCACACGAAACATTAAAAAAACGCGCCTTTGGACGTAATTTAAAATCTGAAATCTTTCAGATTTTTTTTTTTGTTTTTATTTTTTTACAATATCTTCCAATTTAAAAATTAGAAAGTAACGTAATACTTATCCTATTACTTAAAAGCAACATATACAAAATTTAATACTTATCTTGATAATTTACACGGTTTATAATAGAGGTTGTATTGTAGCTTTAACGTCAAAGTACATTATTATTGCATTCAATATACTGTTTGTGTATGGGGGGGGACGCGATGAAAATTATGATTTAAAATTGGGTCCCAAGTATTGAAAGTTTGAGAAGCACTGCTCTAAGGCGAAAGAAAATACCTTACACACCACATCAGAGGCGGCCGAATACTTTTAACTGCAGGATAAAACAGTTCTTTTATAGAACACCACTCAGGCAAAATGCGCTTGTGCTTGTGCGATGATCTTTTGATGTACATCTATTGTTCGCCAAGACGCAATGGGAGTTGGGAGGAAAGAAACACTCCTTCCCTGTAAAAGCGTTTTAAAAAAATTACAACTTAGAATACCATTTTAAGCACTTAATTTCGTATATTTTAGTTTATATAAGCTTTAGACGGTGAACACGAAAGTCACGACAACCGTTTATGAGGTTCAACCAAAGAAATACAAAATATGTTCACGTAAACTTTAAGGAATATGAAGCCCCCTCCCCAATAAAAAGCATCGATAACTTCTTCGCTAATGACAAATTTCTTCAGCGGTAGAGATGGGCAAAACCATTCATTTTATGGGATCGAGTCAGAATGGTGCACTCAATGAAATGAATCCCTTCTTTTCTATGACACACCGCTCATTAACAATAACCTTGATGAAAAAGATCCACAATGAAGGATGAATCAAGAGCTGTTAGCGAGGATGAAGAGAAGAGCGGAAAGAATCGAAAGAACAGTGAGATCGGGACCGGTTAGCGAAGTTGTAGCGAAGAGGGAAGAGAATCGAGCGAGCTGTGGGATCGAAAAAATCAACTCTTCAAACGTTGTTGTTGTCGAGCCCAGGACAAGTGCTAAAGAAAGAAAAGGACAGAAAATAGGAAGGAGTAGGGACAAGAAGTCAAATAGGGGCCAAAGGCATGAAGTACTTCCCTGGCCACGTCTTCGACTCTGTCGATGAAAAGAATATCATCAAAAATTAACTCCTTGAATTGATTTATTTCAAATGTACACTGTTGGCCATTAAAATTGCAACACCCTGAAGGAAAGCAAATAAAAAAATTATTGTACGTAAACATTATGCCATGAAGACAAAATGATTAAATTTTTAAGCAGTTTGGGGATTACAGGAGTGCGAAATTAGTAGAAACAGCTGTCACCTCTGGCAGCTAAAACGACCCTTACCTGGTTAGGTATGGAATCCAGCTGGCCTTGGGTGACAGAAGCGGGCAACTCATTCCATGCTGCTTCAAGTCTATGCCACACTTCATTAACTGTATTCATCAACCCTATGTATCGTGGAAGGTTAGAATACGACGTGCGACATGTGGTCCTGCATTATCTTGTTGGAAGATGGTGTTTGGTAGGCCTCGAAAACAGGGCACAACCATTGGACGTTAAGATCTCAGAAATGTACCGATCTGCGTTCAAAATTACAGTCGACATCAGCTAGAGATGTACATGTCATGTACCCAATGGCTAACCAAACCATCACACCAGGTGCAGGGCTCCTATACCGATATCGAATGCAAGCAAGCGACATGTGGTTTCCTCGGAGCCTCCAGACACGTATACGGCCATCAGAATACTGCACGCAGAACTGGGACTCGTCTGAAAAGACGACATTGTGCCACTCCTGTATGCAGCTTTGTCGATCGGTGCCGTCTCTCTCTATGCTACATTGTCAAGGGCCGAAGTAATGGTCCACGTGCTGCAAATGTCGACGCACCACATGTGGGGATACTGGGCGTACCGCAAGCATGCCCATTTCCTGAATAATGGTCCGTGATGTGGTTGTACGGTTTTGCAGGGCTCACCTCACAGTATGTCTGTCCTCTCGGGCGTTAGTCATGGAAGAAAGTTGAGACCCTGCATGCTGTTCAGTATACCCTCAGCAATCCATTGATTCCATATTCACCGCATGCCATTGATTCCATATTCGCATGACAATGGTAGGATGCCGACTAGAGAGATTGGCGATATCACGGAACGATATGGGCAACGATCCTGCCTCTGTCGAATTCCGACAGCCTTTCTTCTTATTCTTCGAGGCATAAAACACGATATTATGAGCAAACTCCGACCTTACAAAGCGCTTTTAGAATGAGAAATCCAATACACAACTTTTCATTTATGCAGTGCTTCAGATGTCGTTTCTACCTCCTTCGTAAGCTAAATGCGCTGAAATACTAATCATTTGCATATCCCAACCTCTTCTTCCTTTCATGCAATTTTCACGTTCGTCAGATCATTCCTTCCTGGTGTTGCAATTTTAATGGTCAGCCGTGCAATACAGAAAATTTTCTAAAACTTCCTTTCTGCAGAGAACAAACATTAAAGTTTCAGAATAAATTTTTCGAAAAGTTAGCAAGTGATAAAAATTAAACTCACTTTTAATATGGAAGAATAAACATTCTCCCCCCCCCTTTAATGGAAATCGAACTTTTCTGGCACACTCTCATTCCGTTCTTTTTCATTCATTTTCTGTTCAGGCATTCGCTTGCTCAATAAAGTGAATCAGTTCGTAAATGAAGAGCAGATCTCTATTCATTTACGCCCCTCGCACTCTTCCAATAAGAGCTATCCGTGAGCTTTAAAAAAGTTACGACTCCGTTTTGTACAATTGTGTTCCCTCGCTAAAGTTAATCCTTCTTTGAGTCAGTTCATTACGGACCGGATTAAACAGTGTAAAAAGGGCTGCATTCGGCCCGCGGGTCGGCTTTTGCCCACCCCTGCACTAAAGCATACAGCTTGTGAATTGAAATATGATTTTTTCTCTTCATTTAAGTAATTTCATTTAATTTAAATCGCAAAGTTTATGTAAATTAATTTCTTTCCAATATACTGCAAAGAAAATAGAAAAAGATTTATCAAGGAATTTCGGCTTCGACATCATAAAAAATAACAATGCCGAAATTTACGATTTTTAAGCAATAGCAGCAGAAGCCAGTTATAACAGTAACAAGTACAACTGTAACCATATCTCGCTATGTGTGTAATTATAAAGCTGTAAATTAAAATAATTACGACTTTTCGCTCATAATTACTGTTACCTGCTTATAGTTGTAAGTTTTCATCGATTTTTAACCCACTTCTTGGTAAGCTATCGAATTCAAATTTAGTGTACACACCGTTTGTCGACGATAAATAAATTTGGTGAAGCGATTTTTTCAAAATTCATTTTATATATTGTTACGTTTTTCTCTTCTTCGCACGTACGTTAAGAGTTCGCGGATTTGGAGTGATTAACGACGACACTCGATGAAGTATCAAGACACACTTTATTGGCCAGTATTTTTCAAGACAGCTCCAAAACCACGCTTTACAGTTATCTAAGAACTACTATAAAAACACTGAGACAATCAGCGACACAGCCTTCAGGCTCTCAGGCTACAACGGTAGAGACAGCATCACGACAAAGCACCAGAGTACGGCTTCCGACTCTGCTCAGTCGTTCTCGGAACTTTACGCACTCTCGAGACTCTCCACGCAACAACTCGCGTTGCACTGGAGATGCACTAGAGTACAGCTCGCGACTTGGTTTCGGTCGTTCTCGGAGCTCAACACACTCTAAGATGAAACTGGACAATGCACTAACTCACCATACACTAAGAAACTCTCTTGATGCATTCGACGACCAGCTCAGCACTAGGCTACGAGACACTCGCTCACTGACTCGCTAGACAAAACGCTAACTGACTCTCCGCGTAACAGCAGGATTTATATAGCTTTTGGCTAGTGTTCGAGAACATTCTGGGCTAAACCAGTAAGAATTCGTTCCAGAAGGTTCTCCATGCGTCTACTGCATATCGCCAATTTTGTCGCCAAATGGGGGATTTCTCGCCAAATATGGCAACCATACCGTCCCTTCCCATTTTCTGGCAACTCTAAACCTCCTTTGCGAGGAGGCTATCTTACCGCGCCTGGACATTTCGTAGCAATATTTTTAATTTAGTGTTTAAACGATTTTTTTTTTTTTCGTTTAACGCACAAAGTAAAACTGTCAGAATTTGTACCAAGGCACAGAGCTTTGGAGAAATATCTTTCAAGTGAAGTTTCCATGAAATTTTTAACTTAATTTTTGAGATTTTGGCACATTTTCAGAAATTGTTCGATTTTACCGACCATTTGACAGAAGAGACTTTTAGGAAATGAAAGAGTGATTTTTCATCAGTGAAAAACGATTTTTCAATATAATAATTTAACATGTTATTGAGTATAAAATAATTTTAAAAAAAATAAGGTAAACAAATTTTTTTTTCTAAAATAAGCTTTTATTTAAAACTGGTAAAATAATTATTGAACTAAAAGAAGAAAAATAATTTATCATACAGCTTCAATGGGGGCAAAAAATCAAATAAAACCCTTCATAAAATTCATTTGTAATTTTATATCAGGAATAACAAAAGCATGGATGCTTAAATAACCAATTAATTTATTCGAATTGCATCCCCAAAAGTATCAGCTGTTATAAATTTATCAAGGAAGCCATGCGCTTTCATTATTAGGGATTTTATCTTTTGTTCCCATGAAACTACATGATAAATTATTAACCCAAAGGGGCAGTTTGCCCAGAAGGGCTATTAATTTCGTTTTTGGCATTTTGCGTTGATTCACTATAAACGGCGAATCACTTATTAAACTGTTGCCACCAAATATTAGAGCCCCGTATTACATTTAAAGAAATTAAATAATGAAGAATCTGCATAAATGTATGTATGTTTCTCACACTGTGATAAAACAACGGTACCTAGAGCCATCCAATTTTGAATAATGTACGTCTCCACACGGGCATCTGGAATACGGGCATCTGGAAGCCCGAATTTGGAATAAGTTTTATCTATTTTATGTAAATAAAGTATTTTTATAAAGCATTTATGAGTTTTTGATTAAGAATCTCAACGATTTCAAAGCGAACAATGGCAACACTGTACGAGGGAAAAATTTTTTTTTTTTATCTCCAGCGCGCAAGACTGTGCATCGAACATTCTACAGATATGCTTGTAGAGTCATTAGGTATTTGTTTGAAAGCAAGAGAAATGAAAAATGAGCAATGCCTTCGCCAGGAATCGAACCACTGACCTCTCGGTTACGCGTCAAGTGTGCTGATCACTACACCACAAAGACATGCGAAGAAGGCGGAAGAAATACCTTATATACTCCCTCTTTTAAAGGGCGACTGGGGTTTTGGGGACCCAATCGCCAAATCCCAGTGGTGGAGAATCATCATCCACCAACTTTTCAGTTCGGGCGCCAGTGTAGAGGCATTAGGTATTTGTTTGAAAGCAGGAGAAATGAAAAATGAGCAGCACCTTCGCCGGGAATCGAACCACGGACCTCTCGGTTACGCGCCGAGTGTGCTGACCACTACACCACGAAGGCATGCAAAAAAGGCGAAGAACATGATATTTAATAAATAAAAGTAACATTAAAAAAACGCCCCTTTGGGCTTAACATAAAATCTGAAAGCTTTCAGAGCGCTTTTTTTTTAGTTCATTAATTATTTTACGACTTTTAAATGAAATGTTGTTCTATAAAAACATTTCGTTTAACCTAATTTAATTAATTCTAGTAGTAGCTTGATTGAATTTTAAATATTAAAGGCTTTAGGATGTGTCATTAGCGTTATCGGAATTCAAGATTTCTTAGTTCCTGGTTTTTAAAGCTTATTAATAAAGCTACTGAACATACATTTATTGAATGAATCATGATTCAGATTGAAACTTACGCATAATTTCCGAAGTACTGTTTGTTCGTGACGTCCTCTTGCGGCTTTAGAGTCGTTTTGTCGTGATTGGCACAAACGCAAGACTTCTAACAAACACTCTATTCCACCGGCACTGATGAAATCATCCAAGAAGCTGTAGAATAAAGCGCAAACATTACATCACACGACACAGAAAAAGCAATATAATTTTTCAAAATTGCAAGAGAACATAATCATATAATTCTGAAAACGAAAACAAAACTATTGATGATATCTAAAATACCATCTTTGACTACTTTGATTTCAATTAAAAAGTCTCTGCGTTTTAAGAGATACATAGTGATTCTCTATCCTCAGGAGTAAATGAATCTAAGCATGCGAAATGGGCCTTTTTATTTTAGATGGGTTTGGGCAATATGCTTACTATTTTTAGAGCACAGAAGGGAAGTACCCAAATTAAAAAGAGGAGTTAAGGGCTATTGCTAAATTATAATTTATAGTTATATATTTCTTATCTTACACACATACGTAGCGTATTCGGAAACTAAGTACCGTTTCATTCTAGCGCCGTCGCAGCGCTGTGGTAGGCGTCCCGCGCATGCGCACTAGTCTTTCTTGTTCACTGACTTTCAATTGTCTCCATTTTGGTTGCTCTATGTTGTGTTTTCAGTTTGCTGTGCACATTCAAAATGTTTAAGACAATTAGTTCTCCCGCTGACTGGGAGATTCCTGCCGTGATTAAATTTTTGAACGCGAGGAATGTTAAACCGGCCGAAATTAGGCTAAGAGTGCTCGGCCTTCTGTTGTCGCCTATGATTTTGTAAGGAAAGTTGATGAAGCAATTCATGAGAACAGACGCTTCACAATGACAACTCTTTCGGAGGCATTTCCACAAATTTCACGTACTGTTTTGTTCGAAATTGTGTCTGACCGCTTGAATTATCGCGACTTGGTAGTGCCCTGACATTTCTCACGCGGTACAGTGATGAGGGAGAAAACTTTTTAAGCCAAATTGTGACAGGTGATGAAACTCGGGTGTGTCATTTCACACCAGAATCGAAACAACAATCGATGGAGTAGAGAAACACTCATTCTCCGAAAAAACAAAAGTTCAAAGTGACAATGTCATCACAAAAAATCATGTGCACTGTCTTCTGGGATAGGAAAGGCGTTTTGCTTACTGAATTTCTTCCCAGAGGTGAAACCATTAATGCGGCACGATATTGTGAGACTAACAAAACTAAGGCGTGCCATTCAAAACAAACGAAGAGGAATGCTCAGTAAATGAATTGTGTTGCTCCATGACAATGCTCGGCCCCATACTGCCGGTGTCACTCAATCGTTAATTCGACAGTTTCATTGGGAGCAGTTCGATCACCCGCCGTACAGCCCGGACTCGGCGCCGTCCGACTATCACTTG
This sequence comes from Stegodyphus mimosarum, assembly GCA_000611955.2. Lineage (NCBI taxonomy): Eukaryota > Metazoa > Arthropoda > Arachnida > Araneae > Eresidae > Stegodyphus > Stegodyphus mimosarum. The sequence goes on from KK121203.1 coordinate 217,650, forward strand.
TTCCTGCACATGAAGCGTGAGCTCGGGCGCGAGCGCTTTGGATCTGACTATGACACGAAAAATGCTGTGGTGTCGTGGTTATCGAAACTGGCGGAAAGTTTCTTTGACGATGGTATACAAAAACTGGTCAGCCGCTATGACGAGTGTTTGATCATTGGCGGAAACTATGTTGAAAAATAGTTTAAGACATGTATTTTTATGTAAAAATAAAATTGGATTCGAAAAAATTGTTTTTCTTTTTTTTTTTTTTTTTCAAAACGGTACTTAGTTTCCGAATACGCCTCGTATATGCGCATATACATGCGTGCGTGTGTAAGTATTTATACGAATTTAATCGTATCACTAACTTAATTGGAAATAACATCATACATTATTTAAATACTGTTAAGCAGCAGTTACATACATGTAATAAATGTTACTAAAACAATCTTTATCACTTATCAAGACATCCCTCACTGTAGTTGGAAAAGTCAATGGGGGTTTTTACTTTCATTATGTTTCATTGTCTTCGAGAGACGCTGTCGCACGCAAGGCCATCTCCATCGACTGGAGTTACAAACGAAAGCCGCTTCCAATGTTATAGCGCGACATCCGTTGAACCATAAACAGATATCAAAGGCCATAAACCATAATTAGTACCACGACTTCTCGAACAGTTTAATCCAGGTATAACCAATCTTTTTCTTATCTCGACCCCTTTTAATTTTCTTCATTTTCATCACGGCCTTTACATTTTTCACTATAACATACAACACAGAACAAAATCTTATACAAATAAATGCACGTACAGGACTTAAAGATAACAATTAGATTAAGAATATGAACAAAACTTTTGAAAAAGGGGTTATTATTTTTACGAAAATTACGCAATAATGAAAAAAGCTACTGGCTGCATTGTATTTTACTTCGTTACATTATACGAATTCTCAAAAGCCTGAAAATTAAATTTATGAATTCAAGACATTTTCTTGTAGTTTACAGTTTCACTTTTTTTACCACTAACAGGAAAAGGTATACGAAAAGAATTTTATTCCCATGGCATTTTAACGATATACCTTAACTATTTTTGTGTTTGAATGGTTTGCAACCTTAAAATAACTATCCCTTATCGAAAATGCTGTCACGAAACTTCCAGGAAGTCGCCAAGGCCCCTTAGGAACGAAACTGGTTATATCTCGTCTTCTAATTGAGCTATTTTAACGATTCCAACATTGTTGCAAACAGAATTAAAATATCTACAATTTCATGTAACACTTAATACGCTTAATATTAAATATAATATGTTTAATATTAATAGCAATTAAATACAAGGCATGTGGTCGCAAATTAAATTAACCATAAAATAAACTCGAAATTTATCAACCTAAAAACAATAAATAAATAAAAATCATAACAAAACGCCACAACCATACAGAAAAATAAAAATACAATAAAAAGGATTCGAATATTTACAAATATATGAAGCAAGACACAGGGGCCAAGAATCGAATAAACAGCAAAATATCACCTGATGTAAAACTACATTCTTGTTATACTCAGATCTACAAACAGCTAAACATTGGATAAATTGCACTTCTTTGTTATGTTCTGTAACTGTTCAATGGGTCTGAAGCGAAAGTTGGCGCTGCGATACATTAAACACGCACAAAGGCAAGGGATTTATCTTGTATTAATAAAAGTCCATCTACATTAATCTTCTGACTTCAATAAAAAGATATATCATGCCAGCATAATCAATATTAAAGACAAATTTTCCTCTTTTTAAAAAAAAAAAAAAATGCCCTTATTCGCGAAGATGGTTGTTAGCTTTTCATATATCTACCTATCCACTTTGACAATAATAATTTCATGACAATAAAAATACAATCCTTTGACTGATAGTTATTCAATTTACTGTAATACAGGATGTCTGGAAAAAAGAACTGCCGTCTTTATTTCACGGCTATGTATTTTTACTTTCTTGTGGGAAGTAAAAAGGAAGTATTGTAATCGCGAAAAATTTCGGGTACCATATTTCAACGAAAACACGTATTTTGAAAGCTATCGAATGCACCTTAACGATGTTTTTGGGTGACATCCGTATGTAAGGACAGAATAAAGAGCTCTTTCTCCCCCAAATAATTATAAAACTGATTTAAAATAGATTTGAAGCTATTTTATCGCGGCGTCTGTGCGTACGTATGTATGTATCTCGCATAACTCAAAAACGAGAAGCCTCAGAACATTGAAATTTTGTACACAGGGCTGCTATAACATGTAGATGTGCACCTCGCATTTTGGTTGCAATCGGCCGTACCAAAGGTATATAAATATATGTATATATAAAAGGTATATAAATATATGTATATATAAAAGGTATATAAATATATGTATATATAAAAGGTATATAAATATATGTATATATAAAAGGTATATAAATATATGTATATATAAAAGGTATATAAATATATGTATATATTGTTACGTGCGTACGGGTACGTTATATATTGAATGCACAAGTCGTTAAAAAGTTAACAAAAATTTTATTCTTTCCACAAGAAATAAATTAAAATGCTGAAATATTTCTTCACAAATCTTCGCACAATAACACAATATCTCAAACGTTTAGCAAAAACTCAGTTCAAAACAGATAAAATAGTTCTATCTCACAGCGAAATCGCTACAATCAATACAGCATTAAGTAAACAAACGGCAGTTCGCTTTTTACAGCTACAAGTATAACAGCAACAACAACAACTAACTCACTAACTGAGATGAGGTGTTTCACCTCGGCTTTTATAAGCTTTTAAATTATCAGTAGAACAATCACGATTTTTCTAGATTTTTCTGGATGGCAACAGTAATTACGAGATATTTATTTATTAATCATTAAATGCGCGCGCTCTTTTATTTTTATTGCTATTTTTTTTTTTTCGACGTAGCTTCCTCTTCAAAAATCGTCTGCGTTGCTAAGGCAACATGAAGCAAATCTAATTACAATTCTAAATAAACAGCCAAATAAATGTGAAATTCGTAACAATATATATACCCATTATCTGTTACTCGGCTCAGTGAGCTCAGTTTCTTTATTCTTATAAATATGTAAACTGTGCATTTTTTGTTTTAAGAATGATTGAATTATGTTGTTCTCATCTTTCAGTTAAGACTTTTATGGCCTTAGTTAACCTGCATGCAATAATTGTGGAATTATCAACATTTTTAAAAGTTTTTTAAATGCGGTTAAGCCTAATTTTTGGTTATCATAGCGGACATATTTATTTACATTTGAAGCTTAGCAGAATAGTGTATTTGTTGCCAATCTCGAGAAACTAAGCTTCGCAACAAGAGAGTAACGTGTTGTTTTATTATTGCGAATTAAATTACGCTTGATTCATTCTGGAATTGTCATTTAAGTTATTAGCTGGTTTTTTCGTACAAATTGTAATTTTAATTGTAAAAATTGTTTTCTAATTGCTTTACCTGTACTTGGCGTTTTGTGTTTTTCTATATCTTTCAATTTTTAATGAAAATATTTTGAATTTTTATGTATTTTAGCCTTACCGCGAAGTGAGAACTGAATCGTCTGTGAAAAACGGTTTCTTTTTTATTTGTTTAATTTCTTTTATGCATCGTTTTAGATTTATTATAGTATTTGATTATAACTTGTGGTAATTCTTCAGATGTTACAATTTTGGTCACAATAAATCACATCACATAATGAATCACATCACATAAAATGAATAAGATGTAACCCTGTTAAGTGAACCTAGCGTCGAAGTGTTGCAGTGGTAAATAAATATAGTGAACTATAAAGAGTGTATTTATTCCATTGTAGTTTATGAATTTTCCTACGTAATTGCTATCTATTTCATTTAGCGACTATTGGAACTCTAAGTTCCAAACGAAGCACCATTCATCAGAGCCAGCACTTGGGATGGTGGCGTCCCACGTGACCTGTGCACACAGCTATACAGATGTATTTTCATGCAATCAAGCTTTCTTGATACTATGTACATATGTATATAATCTTTATTTAACCTAGCATATTGTTTTTCAACTATTTATTCTGCACTTTATTTTATATTTTTCTTGTATTCTATATATGTTACTTTTTGACGAATACTTCAACACCAATCAGATGTCATCTCAGAGCTCACGTGACTTTGGTCACACCCCTTTCTACATCTCAGCTTCCTGCACCGCCCAGCTCAAGCATTTCCCCACCTGCAGCGCTCTTAGTAGCATCTATATCAAGACAGCCGGAACACAGCACGTAACTACTGCGTGCTAATTGCGGCTTAAAGAGGAACTTGGAACTTGTAGTTTATGCGCTATCGACGAAGTAGATTTAATTCAAAATTCGTTAACTGTTCATTCAATAATTTAAATGAAATGCAGGAAAAGTGCGTATAATTTAATATTCCGTACAAGGAAGTCATGTGGTGTACACATCAGATTTTTTAATTACAAGTTCCTGAAAGTATTTTAGATAATTTTATGAAACCCTGCCTTTAATCAGGTTTTGTAAGTAAGAGATGTAACTTTTTATATGTTTTGCGTAATTCAAAAGTTCAGTTAGTACAAGCGTTGGTCCTAACGTTTATGTGCAAATCACTGAAATATTCGGGAATAAATTTGTAGACTTTTAAGATGGCTTTTCCGTGAAACAAGTTTCGAACAGATCTTCATTACACTGAAAAATTTCAAAATAAAATTTTCTCATTTTGGGGATTAATGATTCCGATTTGAATGCAACAATATTCGACTCACAAATAAGTTTTCTTTAACAGAGTCCCTTCCCCACCGCCCGCTTTGGCAAACTAGTTACAGCCGAGTGCGTATTTGCGAAACGCAATTTTATTTATACGCCTTATCTTAACTTTACCTGCATTTAATTTGTCAGAGTTGAGAATTTCAGTTACACGCGATGCGCTGCTGATCGTCTGCCTCGTTGCGATATCCTCTTTAATGACTGAGATGAAAATTGATTAATTGAAGAAGTCGGCTATTGCTAATTAGTCAAATATTATTAGAATAGCAAAAATCTAAGCTTTAAAGTTCTCTAATTCTCAATAATGCTCCAGGATACGTTGTTGAAGTCCTCACAACCAGGGCTGTGTAGTCGGAGTCATGGAGTCGGAATCGGAGTTAAGAAGATTTTGGGGGTAAAAGGAGTCGGAGCTGGAGTCGCTAAAAACACGTCCACTCCGACTCCAGTTTTTGTTGGACACTTTCAATTTGAAATGAAATTAAAGTGACTTGAAAAAAATATAATGAAAAACTGAGTTATTTTTATTTATGGACTATATACATCAATAAATAGTTATTTTCTATTTTATTGACATATTAATAAATAAATGTAAGAGAAGAGGATGGATGTGATATACTCATGTCCATAAATTATAGATAATGCAAAATCACGCAAAGAAAGAGTTCGAAGCAAAACAAATTTGACTTATTTATTGTGACAAATCACAATAAAAAAGCTTTACAAATGATGTAAAGCTTATTTATTAAACAAAAGGTAAAGAGCAAAAAAAGATGCTATATGTTGGATATTATTAAAAAAATTAGCGATTTTTTCTCTCTGGAGCAAATTACAAAAAAAAAAAAACCCTATTTACAAAAAAACCAACATTACATGGTTGGAACGATTCTTAATACATCGTATGTCTCCCAAACGATGCAATACAGTCTGTACAACGCCTAGGCATGCTGAGTATCAAATTATCGATCTGATCTTGGGGGATATTACAACACTCAAAAAGCAATGCTCTCCGAAGTTCCGGTAGACATGTAGGAGGAGGTTGACCGGCTGCGACTCGTCGGCCAAGCATGTCCCACACGGGTTCTACTGGATTCAAGTCCGGTGAGAATGCTGGCCAGTCCACACGGGTGATATCCTCCGACTGAATGCATTCGCTTACGATGTCTGCACGGTGAGGACGGCCGTTGTCATCCATAAACACAAATTGTGCGCCCATGGCGCCCCGAAACAAACGTACATGTTGTTCCAGAATGACGTCCCGATAGATTTGGCTTGTCAGGGTTCCAATTTGAACATGCAGGTCAGTTCTGGAACCCAGAAGAATTCCACCCCAAACGAGCACTCCTGCACCACCGTAACGGTGTCGTTCAATGATGTTTTCTTGGTGGTAACGAGTACCTGGAGCTCTCCATATGAAAGTCCGGTGAGAATCAGAACGCAAGCTAAACCTGGACTCGTCGGAAAACATCACACAAGCCCACTGTTGCGGTTTCCACAATGCATGCTCTCTAGTCCAGGCTAATCGCAGGCGACAGTGACTTGCAGTAAGTGGAACGCATCTGACAGGTCTACGAGCATATAGACCCATCTGCCCTAAGCGTCTGTACACGGTCTACTTTGAAATTGTCGTACCAGTGGCTGAAGAGAGCCGACGAGACAGGTCTAAGGCTGTGCTCCGCCTGTTTCTTTGGCAGTAACTGCGAAATACCGGTCCTCATTCGGCGTTGTAACTCTGGGGCGACCTGTGCTGTAACGTCTACTCAGATTACCATCATCTTGGAAACGTTGCCAATGCCTGGAGATGACACACTGGGCAATTCCAAGTTCGTCTGATACTTCCAGTTGGGTACGCCACATTCCAGACGGCCGATAATTTTACCAAGTAAAAAATCCTCCAAATGCGTCATAATAATTCGGTTATTGCACTGAAATGCTTATAAAGCGCCTGCGAACAATTTTACTTCTTTGCTTGTATTCCTTATATATCACTCTCTTCCACTCTTGTCATTGTGACGTACCATCGGTGTCATCTGGTTACTTCCTGAAATTTGCATATGATTCTTGAAGATGTGTGTAGTGACATATTTATTCTAGAGTTCGATTTCTGCGTGACTCCGAATTATCCTTAATTTATGGACATGAGTGCATATTATGTATGTAACAATTTAATTGATTTCAAGCAAGTTTAGTGTCAAAACAACAAATAGAATTGCAAATAATTCTATTTCTGCCAATTACTATCACAATCACGTTGCTTTTTGAGCAGATAATGGCCATCGGGATAGCACATAATATACTTATATTAGCGACCCGCTCCGGCTTCGCACGGGTATAAAATATATAGTCTATGTCACTCACTGAAAAAATTATTAAAATCGATCCAATAGTTTTGATTTAATAAACGCATCCGATCGCTGCTTAATTCAAAGTGCTATAGGGAGAACCGCGGCCTCCGACGCGCTACTTATAGGCATGCTCCCACCGCCCCGGCCGGCCGGTACCACCGCAAACGCTACATCCCACAATTTTTTAAATCTGTAATATCTTCGAAAATATTCATTTAAATCATATGCTGTAAAGGGCCATATAGATCTACATTAAATCAACAATGTATTTAAGGTATTTAATTGGATAAGGATTAATGCTGTATTGGTTAAAATCGCTTCGAAAATTAGCCATTATTTGTCGTAAAAAGTAAATGACAAAAAAATGTTATTGTGGGATAGACATATACCATCGCGGAGTTTTCTGTAGACCTTTTCAATGTGTACAATACTTAGTACATTATTTTGATAAAACTCGTAGGTTTAATCCTGCGTTTGCAATGTAAGCAGAAAAAATGTAATTATTTACGACATCACATTAGAAACCTCAAAAATAACAGTATTTCTCCACTATTTAATGGATGTTATTATACAAAGCCCTGAATTTTTCTTGGAGGACTTTTTGAAGCTTATCAAGCGATATGACAAATGTCTCAACGTACTCGTACGAGAATAATAAAATAAAGGTATGTCATATCTTTAATGTCTCATTCTATTTTTTGACTTTCATACACAACTCTGACCACAGACGACAGGGGAAACTTATTTTTCAACTTACCCTCGTATTTACAGGTGATATAGTATTTATTTTAGAGTTCGATTTCCGCGTGACTCCGAATTATCCTTAATTTATGGAGTGTAATTTGGCAAACTAGTTAAAGCCGAATGCGTATTTGCGGAACGCGATTTTATTTATAAGCGTTATCTTAATTTTACCTCCATTTAATTTGTCAGAGTCGAGAATTTAAGTTACAAAGATACTTTGCAAGACCTTTTCAATATTATCCAAATATTTCTCAAAATCAAATTCATCACTGTAAGAGTATGATAGAGACTCCAGTTGTTCTGAGAATAATTTCATTCTTAATGAAATTCCATAGATGGCTTTCTTTGCCTTTTAATTTGTTCGTCATCCAACAAAATTCGGCGTTTTGGATCTACACATATTGAATGCAGCAAGATCTCATTATCTAGCAAACTAGTTTCTCTTTTCTTCATTGAGGAAATGATTCCTTCTGCAACAAGCCCTCCATTTCAGAAAGAACAAGCATCCCATTCTTGCAATCTCGCTCCCTGTTAATTTTTCAGATTGTAGCTTTTTTGTGGCTATATTCGGCGTAGAAAGAAGAGTTTCCAATCTGCAAAATCATTCCACAGTCTTTCTGTTAGTGAAATATTAGGGTTATCTACATCTTCTAAAAAACGTTCTTAATTCTAACAACCTGTATATCAATTTAGAAGTCAAACAACAATAGCGCTTATGCAGTTGAGGATCATGGTTCGGTAATACCATGGAAACTAGTCCTGTGAAAATTTGAAAATATAACGCTGATTTTTGTTATTTGTCTTCTAAATTAATATTTGTTCGGAGTGTTACTGTATTTTAACCTCTATATCATCAAATATGTACTTTCCCATCGCGTTGTTTGATCAATAATTCCTCCGTTTCCTGCTCACTTTTTAAGATTGGCATCAATTTTGGAGTTCTTGCTGCTATTGCTGCTTACATTGTAGGGATTTATATTTATTTTAAATAACCAGTTAATTTTAAATTTAAGTTACTTTCCTATAAGCTTTAATTCCCCTAATTGTCAGTGTCAGAATATTTAAATTTAGTAGCGTGCGCAAGAAAAGCAAATTCATCACTGTGGAAGAATAAGTTAAATATCGATGTTGCAGTAGAGAAAGTCCGGGAAATTGCCGTGCGTGTTTATACGCAAACCTCTGTTACTAGTATACTGCTAGTTTTGACGTGGCTTAAGCGCTATTATCTTGCTGCCACTAGACTCATTTGTGCGCTGTAGGCTACAGGATTATATGAGCCCTCTAGGGTAATTCTGTTTGTGAATATCTCTTATTTTAAGTTAGATTCTACTGTTTCAGTTACCGCCCAAGTTGAGGCGTAGTATATTAGCGTCAAGTTGACGCATTGTAAATAAGTTAAAGATTTTAATAAAGAGCAGTTTTAACCCTTCCTCAGTGCAATCACTATCTCTCTAGGTTCTACACAACAGCAGGACAGTATAACGCTACAACCTAAATTTTCCAATGAGATTTTTAACTAAATGAATCAGTTTAATCAATAATGGAGGAGCGCAGATCCAATTTGATAAACCCCAGAGCTGAGAAGAGTCTTTCCACCCTAATTTGAGTAGGAGGAAGAGCTGTTACTGTTAGGGCTACTTCTTTTAACTTTTCAGGATAGACTTTTATAAGTTCTAAAAGAGGTTCTTGCAAGACACCTCTTTTTAATGTTTTTTAGAAGATGTAGATAACCCTAATACTTCACTAACAGAAAGACTGTGGAATGATTTTGCAAAATTAGAAACTCTTCGTTCTACACCGAATACAGCCACAAAAAAAGCTACAATCTGAAGAGTTAACAGGGAGAGAGAATGCAAGAATGTGATGTTTGTTCTTTCTGAAATGGAGGGCTTATTGCAGAAGGAATCATTTCCTCAATAAAGAAAAGAGAAACTAGTTTGCTAGATAATGAGATCTTGTTGGGTTCAATATATGTAGATCCAAAACGCCGAATTTTGTTGGATGACGAACAAATAAAAAGGCAAAGAAAGCCATCTATGAACTTTCATTAAGAATGAAATTATTCTCAGAACAACTGGAGTCTCTATCATACTCTTCCAGTGATGAATTTAATTTTAAGAAATATTTGGATAATATTAAAAAGGCTAAGGTGAAGCGAATGAAAATAAAGAACCAAGAGCCTTTAGATATAAAAATGAAAAAATACAAACAAGATTTCTACACAGCGTTTGAAGAAATAGAGAAATATGATTACTCTTGCAAGACACCTCTTTTAGAACTTATAAAAGTCTATCCTGAAAAGTTAAAAGAAGTAGGCCTAACAATAACAGCTCTTTCTCCTACTCCTAGTGTGGAAAGACTCTTCTCAGCTCTGAAGTTTATCAAATTGGATGTGCGGTCCTCTAACAACGATCTTGTCGTAGCTATACTGTTTCTTAGAAATTACTAATGCCAGTTTTTCCATTTCACAACAAATGCTAATTAATATAAATAATTTGCTACGCCATCAGTTTTTTTCTATAGTATCTACTACTTCTTTCATATTAAAAAAATAAGCTGTAACACGTGTACATGTTTACATATATATGAAGGAATCGGAATCAGAGTCGGTTAAAATTCCATCAGTCGGTCATTTAACCTACCGACTCCACAGCCCTGCTCACAACATCGTATCCAAACGCAGATGTTTTGTTATTTCCACCGAACACTACTTTCTCAATCCAAGCAATGAATCAGGGAATCATAAAAACTTGCAAAGTCTGTTATGTCGGGTAAGTTTATATCGCTGGAAGTAGAGCATTAGACGAAGAGAAGTATAACATGCTAATGGTATTTTGGAAACAATTCAACATAAGACACTGCTAGAAGTGATTAAACTCGCAAAGGAATAAACGAATTAATTCATCAATTGAATGCTTCCTGGCATCAATGCTGGCCAAAAGTTTTCAACAGCTTTCCAGGATTTCGAACGACTGAAAACGAAACCAAGAAAATTGGCAATTTGCAAAAGCAATGGGCGGCAAAGGATTTTCGGATATGCAAGATGGAGATATCAAAGAATTAATCGAGAATAACGAACTTGAAATGGCAAATAAAGAGTTGGATGGCCTTATAACATCAGCGACGGTGAAAGCGGCAATAGTGAAGAATATACAGAGCCTTTAACATACAAGATGTTAAATGAATTGTTAAAAAAGACGCAAAAACTGTATGATTTTGTAATGGAGATAGACTCAAATAAAGCAAGAAAAGGACACTTTATGAAAGGTATCGAACTTTGCATTCCTTAAGCGAAACATTTAATGAGTTGTGTGAGACCCAAGGAAAATCATCAGCTGTTTAAAAAATAATTGTGTTATGTAACTACGTGTAAGCAGTAATATAGCCATGGCTCCATAACTCTAAGCGCTGTTATCTTCTAAAATATTTTATTATTCTCCTTTAAAACTAACATTACACTGAAGGTATATGTGTTTCTATTATAACAGAAAACTTTATTGCTGAATGCATTCACATTTTATTATTCACATCATAAAAGAAAGAATTAACATTAGTGTAAAAACCCAAAGCCAGAAGACAAAACATCCATCAAACTCCTGTCCGATCATTGACACTTACCTTTCACTATCCGGCCTCTTCAATATCTTTAAAACGTTGTTTAATCTTATCTTTTTTTTTCGAGTTACTGTTTTTTTTTAAAATGTTTTTAAACTTTTTCGTACAGCTGCCACTTACCATTTTCTGAACTCCGCGTTGCTGCGACCATGGGCTTGAAAGCCGCTGTGCTACAGTAATAATATTCCTTTCAATTCACATGTATTTTCCCCCTTTTAATTACAACAGTACATAGTTTTTTTAATTATAAATACTTTCTTAATCTGACTTACAGGTAACATATATTTTTCCATAGAAAGTTGACTTTGCGAAACTTCACATTCCGCAAGGGCTCACTGTATCTGTATTTAAACATATTTGAAAATGCGCTATCTATTAGTGTAAATGAATATGTCCCATCCGTCCTACATTTGCTTCAGACCCATCGAACAGTTACGGAACGTAACAAAGAAGTGCAATTCATCCAATGTTTAGCTGCCTCCAAATATGAGTGTAACAAGAATGTAGTTTTACTTCAGGTGATGGTTTGCTGTTTATTCGATTCTTGGCCGCAGTGTCTTGCTTCATATAGTTGTAAATATTCGAATCCTCTTTATTTTTCTCTATTGTTGTGGTTTTTTGTATTGTTTTATTTATTTATTGTTTTAATTTAATAATTTTTGAGTTTGTGTTTAATTTAATTTGTGACCATATGCCTTGTATTTAATTATATTTAATGTTAAACACATTACGTGTTTACCTGTTGCATGGAATTGTAGATATTTTAATTCTGTTTGCAGCAATATGGGAGTTGTAAAAATAATTCAATTAGAAGGCGAGATATAACCAATTTCGTTCCTAAGGGGTCTTGGCGACATAATGGAAGTTTCGTAAAAACATTTTCGAAGCCATATTAAGGGAAAATTCTTTTAAGCTTACAAGCCATTCAAACACAAAAAGTTAACGCATCCCGTTAAAATGCTGTGGAAGAAGTTCTTTTCCTGTACCTTTCCCTTTTGCTGTTTATGGTGTGGGGGTTTTACTTATTTAAATCCAACGTTCAATCTCAGAACCCCACAAACAAGCGAATAATCGCTTAAGTGCGTGAATAAACACGTAAGACGTAAGAAGGGTTAACTACCCTTTATTTCTCAGAATATTTACAAGCAGTTCCTAACTCGGAGTATACACAGAGCCTCTACTTGGGCTGAAACTTAAATAAGTATGAATTTAAATTAAACTAAGCTTAACTAAAGGTGTCTGAAAGATATAGCGGAAGCTATCCGGTTTCTAAGTAGTTGGCCCCTAAATATTAATTAAATCGGTGAAGCCAAGCAAGGACCTAAAGTATGGCCGAGCGTAGTATCTAGAAGAGACGTAGCCAAATGGCAAACGCGCGCTAGTCACAAAAATCGCTCTCTCTCTATCTCACGAAGTCGGCGAAGCATCGACTTAAATAGTACTCATTTGCATTCACTACACTTTTGAAATTACATTCTGGTAGGAAATTGTAAGCTGAAATTAGAATAGGTAGGAAAGTTGCATAACTTAAAATAACTGTTAATAAGATTAGGATAAACCTTACAATGGTAAAAAAAGGGGGGGAAATGTAAAACACAAGAAAATGTTTAGAAATCATAATTTTTCAGTCTTTTAAGAATTCGGATAAAGTAACGAACTCAAATAGAATGCAGTCTGTAGCTTTTTTCAGTATTCGTGTAATTATTATATAAAAATATTACGGGGAAAATACGATATAACATCTACAATACCTTCATCTTTTTTTATTTGTATAATTTTATAATAATAACGTAAAAAAAATACCATACCCTTATTTCTCCAAAATTATACGTATGTTTTTTAAGGTGTGCTGTTTAAGATCACTTTGTTACTTATTATTAAAAAAACTGGTCCTGAAACTTTCAGCAACCTGAATCATTCAGAGACTTAGAATGATTTAGAAGCATCATGACACATTCGGCCAGATCTTCCTGTGTTGAATGTGTGAAATCTGATTCGATTATTAAGGAGATATTACATGCAATTCATCGGAATCAAAGTTGAATAAAAGAATAGCAGGGGTCGCGTTATGGGATGTGTGATCACGTTTGTCCGCGGTTATTTTGATAAAATTAACAGAATGACAACCTTAAACAATCAGGAAAAAAAATTTCCTTCAAACAATAACGTAATTTAACTAATTCAATATGAAAACAACAACTATCTCTCTCTCCCTTTAGAACAAACTTCTCATCATTTTAATTAAGAAAAGGCAAACTTTTATTTTTAAATGACCTGTTCCACAACGCCTTTCATGCAAAAATTCATTTATGAACAGCTCATAATGTTTCGTTTCTGGAAATTATTTGCCCGATGCTGAAAGACTAATTTTCATCTAATTTTATTTAACGACAGATGCCCTCGTTGAAAGAGATCATGCCAATGCAAAATAAAGAAAATTAGGCAAAATGGAACAGTAGTGAATATATCCGTGGATTTGTTTTTTCCAGGAGGAAGGAAAAGGGGGGTGAAGAATTCTGTAGTCCTCCCCTCCTTTTGAAGAAAAGGCACCCGTGTCTGATCGCTTTTAAAATCGATACAGTTATTCAAAATCTAAAGTTGCTTTTCTTGCTTAATTTTAAACGGCTGATTAAAATCGAAAGCAAACTATTTGGGGCAACATACTATAAGCAAACTATTATAAGAAGTAAACTATAAACAAACTATTATAATCGAAAGCAAACTACTTGGCGACATTTTTCTATCACTTGGCAATTTTTATAAACTATTTTGACGTTATTTGAAGACTACTTAGCATAACAATTTATCATAATAAGGAAAGTATTTTCCATGTTTTCGTTTACAAATGGGCTAAACTTCAGCAATTCGATAACAACAACCGATTAACCCCCGCAACATTAAGCGGCGTCTACTGCATAATCGAGTTCACTCCGGAAAGACCAGAACTGCTTTCCAACAGACGTAAAATAAATAAGTTAAATATTAGTATCAGCGTAATAAAAAGTATTTTATTACGTTCAGACAAAAGATGCGAGATTTTTCAGACTAAAAATGTGAGATCTGCCTCAAATATTAAAATCTACTGACAAAGTTCTATAAACATTTAATATTTTTATGAAAAACTAGTTCCATAACAAAAACCGCCGCCTCCACTGTCACAATTCAAGGCGAGAATCAAGGCTAAAAATTTGGCATCTTACAGATCTGAAACCGTGTGTAAAAGATCGGAATTGTAAGAATTGGATAAGAAAAGTTATTTCCTTTTCGCTACAAATTTCAGCAAAAATAACTACAAAATAACTGCCCGCTGCCCCTCTTTAAAAAAAAAATACAACTGGATGAAAACATCCATCACCGAATTTTCTTGAATTCCCAGAAGAGAATTGAAAGCTTCCGGATAGATTCAGTCCCTCCCATTGAGCATTCCTTATATGCAGCAGAATCATTGCAATGCATTCGAGTGCCTCATCGACATGAACGATTTGTTGTAATTATATCGCTTTGCTGCGTTCAAATGTAAAAGCACAATTTGTTGTTAGATGGTAACTTCACGCCAACAACTTGCATGCTCAGCTGAGCAGAAAAATAACTTTTCCTACAATACAACAAACACTCCATCGCCTTCTCATTGTTAAGTACCGCGCTCAGAAAAATTGGAGACTCCTGCATTAAATGTAGCAGAACGTTTTCGCAAAATTAATGCTTAATTTAAAATGCAGAAGTTCATTTTGCATTCCATTCACTGATTTATAGTTCCATTTATTAAAACATAACAAAGACTTCATTTAACATTCTTGGGCCTCTTTTAGCAACGCAGATTTGACCATAAAATTTAGCGGTGGAATGTAACCACATATTCGGATTAGAAAAGTTCGAAAATGTAAAACATGGAGGGGGGAAAAAAATCAGGCACCCGATCTCAGTGGCGTTTCTAGAGAATTTGCCGCCCCTCTTGACATGCAAACAAATAACTAAAAAATGTCGAAACGCCATACATATAAGGGAAGTAAGATAAAACTATCTTTATTTCTGAAGAAAAATTTTAAGTTCAACACTTTCAAATTATATTATTATTTTACTTGTATTTTTATTCTCGGAACCATCGATGACATCGTAGATGATATTTGATTGTTGCAATAGTCCCTGTAACGTAGAGAGTACAGAAAGTTTTCTTAAAATGCAAAATAAATAAATATATAAAAATTTAAAAAAAAATCTGAAAGGTTTCAGATTTCAATTACGTCCAAGGGGGCGTTTATTTAACATTTTGTGTGTTACCTTTATTTGTTAAATACCATGTTCTTCGCCCTTAAACCATAAAATTCAGTTCAACAGCAATATCGCAAAATAATTTTAAATTGAGCATATCTTTAGAAATTTCGGTACACGCTCTCACGCGCTGGAGATAAAAATGTTTTTCTGTACAACGTTGGTATTGCTGGCTTTGAAATCTTTGAGTCTGTTAATGAAAAATTCGTTGAAGTTTTAGAGAATATTGTTACGAATTTCACATTTATTTGGCTATTTATTTAGAACTGTAATTAAAATTCCTTTTTATTTTCCCGTGCAACGCACGCAGACGATTTTTGAAGAGAAAGCTACGTCAAAAAATAAAAAATAACCAACAAAGAAACATAAGCTCTAAATTGAAAAGTGATACGCCGTTTCTTGTAAAACAACGCAAAACGCCCAACGAAAGTAATAGTCCTTCGGGAGTCCCCTTTGGACTAATAAAATAATATATTAAAATATATTAAGCCCAAAGGGGCTTTTTTTTAATGTTCTGTGTGTTACCTTTATTTATTAAATATCATGTTCTTCGCACTTAAAACCACAAAATTCAGTTCAAGAGCAATGTCGCAAAATAATTTAAAATGAGCATATCTTTAGAATTTCCGATACACACTTCCGCGCGCTGGAGATAAAAAGGGTTTCCTCTCCCCCGTACAGTGTTGCCATGGCTCGCTCTTAAATCATTGAGTTTGTTCATCAAAAATTCGTTTATGTTTTACAAAATATGAAATCTCTACATATAATAAAACAAAGAGTCTGTGTCTGTGTCTGTGGGGGGGGGGGGGGT